>CANSNZ010001071.1:0-600000 GCA_947646795.1 Beta lomatogona
TGTCATTAATTATTATTTTTATTTTTTACAAAAATAGAGTTCTACAAAAATTTAAATACGTATAAGGAGTTTTGGATAAGCGAAAATTAGAGTTTGATTTTTAATTAACAACCCAAATAATTATATTATGTAAATTGCGTATAACTTTTGCTACGTATTTCGGAATATTATAATTTTTGTACCATTGGATAGTGCTCGAAATATACTTCGAAATAAGATCCATTTACAATATAGTTCGACAACTTATGAAATAGAGAGCGCCACATAGGATTGCCATGTCATTAGTTTTAAATTTAAATATTATAAAAAATAGAGTTCTACATATATTTAAATACCTAAAAGTAGTTTTGGATAGGGAAAATTAGAGTTTCATTTTGAATAAACAACCTAAAGTATTATATCATGTAAATTGTGTATAACTTTTGCTACCTAATTCAAAACATTATAATTCGTTTATCATTGGAGAGTGCTTGAAATATGCTTCAAAGTAAGATCCATTTACAATACAATATAGCGTCACAAATCATGAAAATATTTAAAGAATATAGTTTTACATAGATTTAAATGCATATAAGGAGCTTTTGATAAGCGAAAATTAGAGTTTGGTTTTGAATTAACAACCTAAATTATTATATTATCTAAATTGTGTATAATAATTTTTGTACCATTGGATAGTGCTCTAAATATGCTTTGAAATATGATCAATTTACAATATAGTTCTACAACTTATGAAATATAATAAAATAAACAACAATGTAAAATTGATAGTCTGATTTTAAATAAAAAATCTAAACTATTATACAATGTAAATTGATTATAACTTTTGCTACAAAATTCGCAATAGTATAGTTTTTTTTTACCGTCGGAGAGTGCTCGAGATATGCTTTGAAATAAGATCTATATACAATATTGTTTTACAACTTATGAAAATGTATTTATTTAGATGAACAATAACATATTATTTATTCTTTATTTTAAATATATAAAAATAGCGTATTATACCTGACAATACTAATTATGTCTTTAAGAATCATACTTTTAAAAATTGAGTTATATAAAGATAAAAAATTCATATCCATAGTTTTGAACCTATAGCATTCCATGATGGCATTACATGAAGAATCAAATGAAAGTTTGTCATCGAGATTGCAGAGGTATTATGCAATTAACTAATTATTTTATTCCTAGAATATTTATTGCATACATAATTATTTATGTTTTTTTCCATATATCTATATGTAAGATCTTATTCTTTTCTCCATGAACTTAATTCTACTAAAACTATTTGGAAATCAAGATTCGCGTTTCTAGACTGTTTAAGGTAACACATCATAAAAAGGGGGAAGTTTGATAAGTCTTGATATGGTCATGATTGACGAAGAGGTATTTTTTTTCTCTTAAATAGTATTTTCAATTATTAATAGAGGTTTGTTTTACATTTAATTAATTTTATTCATAAAACTATCATTATGATCTTCTTTTTTGCTTTTTCATCTTCCATTCTATATGCGTTAGTGATTATGTGCTATATTCAAAGTTGAAGTTGTGGCTGACACTCATGTTTTTTTCTATTACTGCATCGCATCCATTAAATTATTACCCTCATTTGTACTTTCTTAAATTATCATTCAGGTATTATTCATGTTAAAACTGTGTTAATTATTGTTAGTCATACCTATTATTAGGATACCATTTAATAATAGAGTTAGTTACAATATTTAATTGGATATTAAAAATTATAAAATTTATATATCGTAATAACAAATCTAGAAATTATAGTATAATGACAAATACTTCCCTGTTCTTTTTCTACTACAACAATTGATGTGGACATGGTTTTTAAGGAAATAAAAAATGGGTGATTTAGCATAGAGGTACCCCTTTAGTTAACTAGAGTAGGGGATAAATAATCCTTAATAAAGTAAACGGCATTTTATGAGGCAATTTAGATAATTAATGAGGGTTTTATTAACATAAAATAAAGGCAGTATTGTTAACAATAGTTGCTTTTGTTTTACCAAAAGTGAAATGGTTCCAAAAGATGAAACTACCCAAAGCGGTAATTGTTGTAATAGAAAAGGAATGGAGAAAGTTATAAATACAATAGTGTTGAAAAATCTCATTTCACAGCAACACAAAATTGACAATAATATTAACAAAAAAATTTACAAAAAGATAAAATAAGCAACAATCTGTGCAACGCACGGGCTTCAAAACTAGTTTTTATATAAAAAAAATGTACTTCATATGAAGTACTTCCCCGTTCTTTTATTATTGCAACATTTTCCTTATTTGAAAGTTTCATATTAATTGCAACATTTTTCTTATTTGGAAGTTTCGTATTTTTATGCAATATTACTAAATTTGACTATGTTTTCTCTCTATCTCTCTCCTTATCACATGGGTCAATTTTTTCATTTCTCTCTATCTCTCTCTTCTCCTTAACAAACGTACAACCCTTATATGTTGCAATTATTAAAGAACAGAGGAAATATATCTTTTTAGAAAGACATTATTTGTTATAATTGTTGTAAAAAGATATCTTATATAACTTCTTTCAAAGGAAAAAAACATTCTAGATGATGATTTTATGTCGCGAGTTCTGGCTAAAAAGTCAATTATTTGGTTTTTTGACTTTGGCATAAGTCACCCATGTATAGAAAAAGAGTTGGTCAATAATAGGAAATTTGACCTTTTAGTCGAAAATCGACAACAAAACGGGCGTTTTTAATAAAAAGTAGGCATCATATCAAGTACTTTTTTTCCTCTAAAAATTTAAGTATAAGATATATCTTCAGTAACAATGGTAACAAGTAAGATATTATAACACAAATTCTTTGTTTCAAATGAATTACTACAACAAACAACCATGTAATCATCTCAATGTTAAATGCCACTAGGATAGGATCAATTGACAATTGTATCAATAAGAAATTTATGTCTAATGCCATCCACGTACATTAATATTTTGGGAATGACAATCATTAAAATAGAGAAACCAAATGAACCGAAGTTCCATATATACATTATACTTTATAGACTTTCATTTGATCACAAATCCCGACCAGTATACAACTAAAAGTATAGCAATGTGTATCTATATCAGAATCTTTTCAATGTATATACTTCCTCTGTTAATTTATCAATTACTACTTTTACATGTAGAGTTTTCATCCCTCTCAATACACACTATTGATATCTATAATTATCAATTAGTTAAAATAATAAAAAGTTGATATTTTGTAAGTATATATATTGAAACGAATCTAACAAATCCTACATGACTTCTTTTTTTTTTTTATTGGGAAAGAAAAACCTTAGGCTACCCTACTTAGTTAGGAGGCCAACTTAAAACATCCTTACGGATAAGAAGGGAAAAATCAATACAGAAGGGGGAGGGGTGCCAAAACCAAACATCTGGGTGGGAATGACTGCGAGCCATGAAGTCCGCCGCTCGATTAGCCTCCCTGTAACAATGTTGAAGCTTAACTTCTTGGAAATCCTACATGACTTTGTTTATTCTTACGTATGTATAGACTATAGTTATTAGTTAGAGGGAAGTGTGTAAAAGTCTAATTAAAAAATATTTATTACTAAAAAATGAAAGTAGTATATATTAAAGATTTGAACGGTTAAAGATAATCACACTGTGTTAAAAAACAAAAATGGAAAATCTTTATAAAGCTTGTACATCATAACAAATACTTCAATTTGATAAGACACCTACTGTTGGAAAGTTCAACAATACTCTAAAAGTTTAACCTCAAAGAGAGGAGTGGAAAACAAGTAAAAGGCTCTTGTCCCACATTGGAAAAATAGCTTTGCTTCACCTTGTTTATTAATAGGAGTTCCTTAACACTTCTTGTTTGATAGAGTGCTAGATGGATGGATGCACCACACACGCGCGCGCGTCGGCCAGGCTCGCGGCGCGGGCGCGGTATGTGGGTCTGCTGTCCGTTTTAAATCTCCTTCATTTATTTTGGCGTAAATCGCAAAAATCTCGGATTTTATTCTGTAACCGTTGCTAGCAAGATTTCCGGAGCCGAATTGATTTCCATCCCTTATTTGCAGCCTTCCGTTTTTTCTCTTTCAAGCCAATTAAAAGGGCTGCTTTCTTCAGAAAATAACACACACAGAAACTACTCTCCTCTTTTCTTCTCCACAAGAACTCTCTGGTTTTGGGCAATATTCTGGTCTCCATCCGAGGTGTGTGAGTGCACACATATCTTGGAGTCGTGCTAATCCTGGAGGACGATCGCCTGATTTCTACTGCACCGGGGTAGCGCGAAATCGTCTTTTAGGACAGTGGTCTTCCATGTCACGGCAAACTGCTTTCGTTCACGCTTCAACAGATAAGTATCAATTTATTGTTTTTTTTTGCAACAATCTAAAAGACGATTTCGGCTTCCAAACTTATGATTCCTGATATGTCTAAGATGGAACCCCTAGATGGGAAAAACTATAAACGTTGGGCTGTTAGGATGCGTTTTTATTTGGAACAAATTGATGTTGCATATGTTCTTGATGATGTTGTTAAACCTGTTGATGAATCTGATTTGCCTGCCTTTGAGTCAAAGTTTGCTAAGGATGATAGAACTTGTAAGGGTATGCTACTGCATCATATGTCAAATGCTTTGCTGGATATTTACATGCTGTTTGATCATGCTAAGACTATTTGGGATGCTTTAGAAAAGAAATATGGGACTGATGATGCTGGATCCAAACGTTATTGTGTTAGTAAGTGGTTAGGCTTTCAAGTTGATGATGAAAAACCTATAATTGATCAAATCCATGCCTATGAGAATATTTGTCTTGCTATGGCTGCCGAAGGACTGTGCATTTGTGATATTACCCTTGCTATTGTGTTGATTGAAAAACTGCCTCCTTCTTGGAAAAATTTTCGCAACCCGGTTAATGCACAATAAGACGGACCTAACTTTAGAGGAACCGACGGGTCACCTTAAGATTGAGGAAGAGAACCGAATTAAGGACAAAGGTCGATCTGTTATTCGTGATCGTCTATTTTTCCCTGTTTCCTCTAAGGCAAATCTGGTAGAACCAAATAACTGCGGGAAAAATAAGGGCCCTAACAATTTCCATAGGCCTCAAGGAGGAGTTCAGAAGTACAGGTTTAAGGGAAACTGTAACAACTGTGGGAAACCTGGTCACAAGGCTAAGTTCTGTAGAAGCAAGAAGTAGAATCACGCCAACCTTGCTGAAGCTAATGATAACATCGTTGCTGTTGTGTCAGAAGTAAACTTAGCTGGTAATGTTGCTGAATGGATTGTTGATACTGGGGCAACCAGACACATCTGCACCAACAAAGACATGTTCACAAGTTATGGTAAGGTTGATGGTGAAAATGTCTTCATGGGTAATTCAAAGATCTCGCAAATGTTCAAGGCAAAGGGAAGATTGTTCTAACTCTTTACTGGAAAATTGCTTACTCTTACTAATGTTTTGCATGTTCCAGAAATGCGCAGGAACTTAATTTCTGGAAGTCTACTCATGAAAGCTGGACTCAAACTCTCTTTTGACTATGATAGACTTGTTCTTACTCGTAACGGGGAGTTTGTAGGGAAGGGGTTTTGTAATGGGGGGCTTTTTACTCTTGATGCAAAAGTTGAAATTATGAATAAAAGTGCTAGTACTTCTTCCGTTTATATCGCTGAGTCTATTGATTTATGGCATTCTAGATTGGGTCATGTTAACATTACTTCAATCAAAAGGCTTAAACATTTGAATTTGATTCCAAGTTTTTCTAAAACTGAATTTTCAAAATGTGAAGCGTGTGTTGAAGCCGAGTTTGCAAAGAAACCATTTAAATCAATAGATAGGCAAACCGAAGTACTAGAACTTGTTCATAGTGATTTGGGAGATTTTAAAAATCATGAGAGAAGAGGTGGGAAAAGATATTACATTACCTTTGTTGATGACTGTTCTCGTTTCACTATGATTTATCTTCTCAGATCAAAAGATGAAGCAGAAGAGATGTTCCTCAAATACAAAGCTGAAGTAGAAAATCAACTGGACAAGAAAATCAAGAGACTTAGGAGTGATAGGGGTGGTGAGTATGACCCTAACACTCTTAAGGCTTTCTGTGAACAGAGTGGAATAGTCCATGAGGTAACTGCTCCCTATACACCCGAACAAAACGGTATTGCTGAAAGGAAGAACATAATTCTCAAAAATATGATGAACTCTATGCTTATTAGTTCTGGACTTCCTGATAACATGTGGGGGGAGGCTATTCTTTCTGCTTGTCATGTTTTAAATAGAGTACCTCATAAGAAACTTGATAAGACCCCTTATGAACTGTGGAAAGGTCGAACGCCAAACCTGAAATATTTGAAAGTGTGGGGGTGCTTAGCAAAAGTTGGGATACCTAGCTTCAAGAGAGATAAGATAGGCCCTAAGATTGTTGATTCCATTTTTATTGGCTATGCTTATCAAAGTGCTGCTTATCGCTTTCTAGTGAAAGGTACTAACAATTCTTATGCAGGTGGTACTATTGTTGAATCGAGGGATGCGGAATTCTTTGAAAATATTTTTCCTTTGAATTCTTCTTGCTGTAGTAATGATTTACCATCCTCTAGTACTGCACCTGTTTTGTCTGTTGCTTCTTCTTTAACTAACAATGATTCTGTTTTGGAGCCAAGGAGAAGCAAAAGGGCGCGAAAGGAAAATAGTTTTGGGTCTGATTTCATTACTGCCTTTCTATCTGAACCACTCTTGATTGACGATGATTTTGTAAGTGTGTTCATTTTAGAAAATGATCCCAAAACTTATGATGAGGCCATGAGGTCAATTGATGCAATTTTTTGGAAAGAGGCAATTAACAGTGAACTAGAATCAATTCTCAACAATAACACTTGGGAATTGGTTGACTTGCCTAGAGGTTGCAAGCCCATTACTTGTAAATGGATCTTTAAGAAAAAATTGAAACCTGATGGATCCATTGACAAGTATAAGGCTAGAATAGTAGTGAGGGGTTTCACTCAAAAACAGGGAATTGACTATTTTGATACTTACTCCCCCGTCACCAAAATTGCAACCATTAGGACCTTAATCGCTCTTGCTTGTATATATGATCTCATTGTACATCAAATGGATGTAAAAACTGCTTTTCTAATTGGAGATCTGGAAGAAGAGATTTATATGGTTCAACCGGAAGGTTGTGCAATTCCAGGTCAAGAAAACAAAGTTTGTAAACTGGTCAAGTCATTGTATGGACTCAAGCAAGCTCCAAAACAATGGCATGACAAGTTTGACAAGACGATGACAGGAAATGGGTTTCATGTTAATGAAGGAGACTCCTGTGTTTATTTTAAGCATGATTCAAGTGGTTGTGTGATTATTTGTCTTTATGTGGATGATATGCTAATTTTTGGTACTAGTCTTGATCGAGTAAATGAGACAAAGAAATTTCTAAGTTCCAAATTTGAAATGAAAGATATGGGTGAGGTAGATGTGATTTTGGGAGTCAAAATTATAAGAAATCAAAATGGCATCTGTCTTAGCCAATCTCATTATGTTGAAAAACTCTTGAAAAAATTTGACTCATTTAACGTCGATCCAGTTAGAACCCCTTATGATTCAAGTGTCCACTTAAAGAAAAATAAAGGTGATCCAGTTTGTCAATCTGAATATGCTAAAATCATTGGTAGTGTGATGTTTCTTATGAATTACACTAGACCTGACATTGTTTATTCTGTAAGTAGACTAAGCAGGTACACTCATAACCCAAACAAAGATCATTGGGATGCTCTAAGGCGATTGCTCAGGTATTTGAAAGGTACCATGGATTGGAGTTTGCACTACTCCAAATCTCCAGGAGTACTAGAAGGTTTCTGTGATGCCAACTGGGTATCTGACACTGATGAAGTCAACTCCACCAGTGGTTGTGTTTTCACCCTAGGGGGTGGAGCTGTGTCTTGGAAATCTTGCAAGTAATCTTGTACTGCTATGTCTACTATGGAATCTGAATTTATTGCTCTTGAATTGGCGGGGTCATGAGGCTGAATGGTTGAGAAATCTGCTTGCGAGATATTCCAATGTAGGGAAGCCGGCTCCTTACGTTGCTCTCCACTCGTGATTCGCAAGCCGCCATAGCCGTTGCAAACAACCACGCCTACAATGGGAAAAAGAGACACATTCGTTTGAGGCATAAGGGTGTCAAAGATCTGTTGTCAAATGGAGTGATATCACCGGATTATGTTAAATCGTAAAAGAACATCGCGGATCCGCTAACCAAAGGCCTGTGTAGAAAACTAGTTTTGGAAACATCGGAAGGGATGGGCTTAAGGCCCATTGGATGAATTGTAACTAATGAACTCCTACTCACTACGAGTTCAAGGGAGAACATTATGAATAATTCAGAAGCACAAACTGTTATTTTTTCCATCCCTAGATATTTATGATGTAATGTGCTTGCTACAAATTGAACTTTAGGGTGAGCCAAGGCTCTTAATGAATCCATATCCATATGTTTGGAGGTGTGATGTAGCTCACACTTGATGGATTCACCTACTTAGGTGTGGAAGTGTGGCCGCTTCCTATGAGAATTGCATGGGCTAATTCTCTAGAGCACCTATGAGCATCCAGGTCTGGACGTATGGCCAGTATAAGGCGTCACTATTATTCGCGGAGAATCAGAATATTATACATGTTCAATTGTGTGCTCTAAGTGATGTATCTTTTCCTCCCTATTAAGTTCAAGACTCAAGTCACTTGATAGGAAAGAGATCCTAGCTTAAAAGCACTAAGTGTTAATTCAAGTCGCAAGACATTAACACTAATGCAATTGTTTTGTTTTGCCCAAAGCCAATTTTCATTCCTTTTCTTTTCTCGTTTGTTGACCCTGTGGGGGATTGTTGGAAAGTTCAACAATACTCTAAAAGTTTAACCTCAAAGAGAGGAGCGGAAAACAAGTAAAAGGCTCTTGTCCCACATTGGAAAAATAGCTTTGCTTCACCTTGTTTATTAATAGGAGTTCCTTAGCACTTCTTGTTTGATAGAGTGCTAGATGGATGGATGCACCACACGCGCGCGCCGGCCAGGCCGGGCTCGGGCTCGTGGCGAGCGCGGCGCGGGCGTGGATGGGTCTGCGGTCCGTTTTAAATCTCCTTCATTTATTTTGGCGTAAATCGCAAAAATCTCGGATTTTATTCTGTAACCGTTGCTAGCAAGATTTCCGGAGCCGAATTGATTTCCATCCCTTATTTGCAGTCTTCCGTTTTTTCTCTTTCAAGCCAATTAAAAGGGCTGCTTTCTTCAGAAAATAACACACACAGAAACTACTCTCCTCTTTTCTTTTCCACAAGAACTCTCTGGTTTTGGGCAATATTCTGGTCTCCATCCGAGGTGTGTGAGTGCACACATATCTTGGAGTCGTGCCAATCCTGGAGAACGATCGCCTGATTTCTACTGCACCGTTGTAGTGCGAAATCGTTTTTTAGGACAGTGGTCTTCCACGTCACGGCAAACTGCTTTCGTTCACGCTTCAACAGATAAGTATCAATTTATTGTTTTTATTTGCAACACCTACATGATACAAAACTCAAGATCCAATAAACAGACATAGTCATACAGATTAATAAGTGCCTCCTGAGCTTGTTATTCACTTAAAGTAATATAATTAAACCGGATTTTCTATAACCTTACAACCCAGAAATGAAGAAAGCATGAGTAAGATGACAAAGATAATGCAGACAATTCCTGCTTTGTTCCAATTCCTTTTGATGTCATCAGCTAAACCTGCCTTGCATGATTGGCAATTGAAGCAAAGCACATTTTGATCATTTTCCCACTTGTAGCAATCTGTATTGGTGTAGTTGACATCCTTGGCTTTTGCCCATTCAGTTGGGCTTGTGTAGTTGAACTTGCAATCATTTGATGGTTTGCAGCAACCAGACTGTCCAGTTAAATATAGATTTGATCAGTAAATGTTTTACTCCTGTTTAAAAGAAAATGGTGGCCAATATTTGAGGAACAATATATTTCTTCTTTGACAGGAAGGAACAACCTAAATCCGTTTTCCATCGTTTTAATCGACTGTAATTATTTATATACTTTTGTTTATGATTAAGAGAGGCTTGATGCTAATTTCCTCTCTTAGCATAAAATTACTATTTGAATTAGGAAGGAAAAAGTTTTGTCCGCACTAGAAATAGTCAATTATAAAATAATTAACTCTATTTGATTGTCTATTTCTAGTGGATAATCTACCCAGTGAGTAAATGTATCAATCTTTAGGAATTAGCAGTTTCATCAATGAAAATATAGAAATGCTATTGAGGTAGTAATATAATTTGATTTATGAAAATTTAAAATTTTAGACAGCTATTTAAGTAGATCTATAACTCAAAAGTTTTATCCTGGTCTTCATATATAGGTTAAAACCAAGTGGGAAAAAAAGCAGCATAATTCAAAACATTACTTTTAACAATATTAACATGGATCATACATCCACCTTAGGCGGCAACCTCAACACATTGAGACGAATCTAACAAGATCACTTGAGTATGTTCTTTTTTTGTATATATCAATAAGAAAATTTAGTCAAAGGTTTTAAAGCTTGACTATTAAAAATAAAACGGGAACTATAATTTGGGACCGAATGGGTAATTGGTAAAAGAAAGCAATACTTATACTTGAGTCTACGATAGACAGTATGAGGAGAGCAATATATACCTCAATGGAAGATAAGCGCCTAGAGAAGAATTGATCCTGACTGTCTTCACCAAACTTATCCTGGAACTTTGAGCAAACTTGACTCTTAACAATACAATTCTTAAGATGGTTCCAATGCTTAGCATTATCAACCCTCTTTTGAAGCCAAGGAGAGTAATCATCCAACCTATACTCTTTGTAAGCTTTCCAACCCAAAGGCTCACCACCTCCCTTAGCGCTTACTACAAGCGCAAATATGGTGTAGCCTAAGAGAGTACAAAGCAGGACGAACATAATGTAGCCATGGCAGCAAAGCTGACAGCCCTTAAGCCGCGACGCCCAGCAAATGCCGGCGACGCATAGGACGAGGATGAGGGTTCCAAGGGTGATGATGGGTGCATTTAGGAACACCTCACACTCAGTGCTTAGTTGATGTTTAAGCCATATTCCCATCACAAAGATGGGAATACCTAAGAGAAAGGTGATCACACTTATGCATATGTATACGCTTATACTCTCCCTTGAGTATAGGAAATACATGGGTGATTTGGGGGGGGGTTAGTTTATTATGTTGTAGATTATGGATTGGGGAGAATATTTTGTGCAAAAGTTAGACTACCTCTTTGGAAGTTACAATACTAGATATTCAAAAACCTTATCACTTGGTTCCTTGATGGTAGTAATTTAGCTTATATGGTTACCTCAAGTCTTTATGGTCAACTTTATATAAATTAGTTAATTACAAACTTAATTAGTTCATCTAGATAAGTTAGATTAAAAAACAAAAAAAGGGTTAGGTACATATAACCAATCTTAATCAACCTAGTAAATACAGGTAACAGGTAATTTAAGAAATTATTTTATGTTGATTAGTGGGTAATTAGTCCATCAAGTAGATAGAGGTTTCCCTACGATGAATAGTTCTTCATTATACAATCTTTACTATTTACTCTTTGTATACAATATACATGCTTAGAAATGAAGCAACTTGAGATAAAATATATAAAGAAAAAGTTTTAGAAAAAACCCATCTACTTTAAATTAGAAAAATTAGGAGGGCCACACTAATCGAGATTCTCCGATTAATCAAATCGATAGATTAAAAAAAATGTTCACAAGAAGAGTAGGTCTAAAGAATTGATTAGTCATGCATGAACGACAAAATTGATTTTACTACGATTTAGGGGGAATCCCCATATTAGTTTGTCTTCTTGCGATAGAAGAAAATAGTTTTAGAAATGACTAAATATAACAACTCTATAAACTTATCTATATCTGGTAAAAGTCTTAATTTCACGTACGTCACACTTATGAGCAAAATCACTCCCATCAATACCTACAACACCTAATAAGGCCTAAATGGCTAAATGGCTATGGTCCTTGGTGCAGTACAGTGGTTATTCACTTATTCGGTGGTTATGGAAATGGACAAACCAAACAATTTAATCTGTCTTCGGAGAAAAGATGACATTCCTGCAGACGTTACTGATTTACTGTTTGTACTTTTTAGTTATTATAGCAAAAGTAGAAAAACAATGTGGCATGATGTCACCAAGAGAAACCTGTTTAGTGACACTACTGACTAGCTAGAATGACTCGATCAAGCAGCGTTTCATAAGACGGCTGGCAGCCTGGCACAACTAGCGCAGAATGGTGTGCACTAAGCAGGGATGGGGCGGCGGCGCGGCGCGGCGCGTGGTTCTGTTGGGTTAGCTGGAGGAGGAGGGGTAATACGTGATCACTATGGTAGATCTCAAGCTGCTTTCATTACACACTTTGGAGCCGTCCTTCCGAGCTGAAGTTATGCCGGTTTGCATAATGGCCTTATCTTGGCTAGAGATATTGGTTGTTCAAATGGACAACGCAAGCTGTGGTGATATTTTCTTAGGCGCTGTTAACTATTCTGTTGAATGTCTTCAAGTGGTGAAATGTTGCGAGAAGATAAGCAACGAGTGGGATTGCAAAACTTGTACAATATATCTAGGTGTATCGTGTACCTAAAGCTATTCTTTTACTCAGTGCTCATTTAATTTGCTCATTTTGAACTCTTTAAATGAGAAATAAGCAAGAAAATAGCTCGGGTGTATTGTACACTCGCATAAAATATAAATTGCAGCATGATTGCAATAGGTTTGGTTTATCTTGTGTAATTTATGTTGTATTTAAAATAATTTATTTTTACTTCATTCACTAGCTTGTGTGTATCTAATGGAAAATTTTACTATTTTCGTCATTAATACAACGCTATAGAATAAACAAAAATACACATATAGCAATTTCACAAAATAAATTACTTTATTGATTACCAAATAAAAATTATAAAAGTAAAACATGGAATTACCAATTAGAATCGATCTTGTAAGGTAAAGCAATACTACATAATACAAATTCTCCTAAAAACTTCATTTCCCCTTGGGGAGAAAATAGAAGTTTCAATGATAAAGCAAACAAGCTTCTAGGACCAAATATAACGGTATGTTATCAACGTACAATATAACGGTTGTATAGGATATTTTCTGATTCTAGCTAAACATCATCTTCTTCAGGATCAGGTCCGCAATCTCCGCACCACCAAAGCGTGGCAAGGGAGAATATGATAATAATGTTAATGATAGCAGCCTTCTTCCAGGCTTTTTGAATGTCATGGAGGAAACCATCCTTGCATGATTGGCAATTGAAGCAAAGGACATATGGATCATTACTCCATGCATCACAATCGTCCAGTTTTCGAATTGTATCATTTCTTGGGTTTGTCCAAACGGCAAGGCTAGTGTATGTAAAATTGCATTCTTTCAATGGCGTGCAGCAACCAGACTAATAAGCTCATAATCAACATAGTAAAACACCTAATTAGTCGAGAAAAAAATGGCAAAAAGACAAGGAAATTACCTATACAGAAACAATTTTGTCTAATTATAATATTAAACCAGCGAGCATATATAATCGTTTATTTAATTATATTTTTATGGAGGTGCACAACACTCCCTGTTAAATGACCAACTCAACCAAAAGTTTAAGCTGATGATTGGAGTCCCAAGAATAGTTTTAAACTCTATCACTTCCTTTAAGTGTATTTTACTCTAGTTATAATTTGTGATTTGATCATGCCTAATATACTCTTGATTCCAATCATGAATAATTAGATTATATAGGTACTTCATGTTTCGAGATGATAATGTGAAAGAACCATTCATATAGATCTAACATGCGTATGTAATACTTTCACATAAATATAATGTTATTTTTAGTATATTAGAAATATAAATATATGGCCAACTTTATCTAAAGATTTGACCTGATCTGAAAGCAAACGTTGCACTCTTGGAGTAAGAATTCTCTAAAAAAAATGATTACACACAAAATTACATCATGAAATGTGTAAAAATTTAATAGCACAGAACCTCATGAAAGCACCTAAAGTCCTAAACCATTGCATAACTAGTCAATAATCCATGAGAAAACTAATTAAAGATGGAAACTAATCAAACAACAAACACAGTAATTTTTCTGTTTTTTTTCTTCCAACATTTGTACAATTAGGTGGTTCATTCTACACTTTTACTTTTACTATCATCAAGAATAATTGAGCACAATTAAGCAAGATCATGAGTGGATTACCTGAAGAAAGGAAAGATGTTTTAACTCCAACTGCTGGTGATTATCATTCTTGATCACATCAAGTAAAGGTGAACACACTTTGGTCTTAAAAATAAAACAATCTTTGATATGGCGCCAATGGTGGTTGTCAAGCACACGATTGTGAAGCCACTTAGAGTAGCTACCTTGGGTTGAGGTGGCGGTGGTGGTGGTACTGGTAACAACGAGAGCGAAAACGGTGTAGCCTAACAGAACAAGAAAGAGCATAAAGAAGCCAAAGTTGATGCAGTTATCAGCAGCTTGGTGATTGTAAAGCACCAAGTGAGCCAAAGATAGGAGGAGGAGGAAAACTCCTAACACGATGAAGGGTGTGTTGAGATGCCTTTCGCACTTCGTGCTCGGCTGGTGGCTCAGCCACACTCCGCTAGATATCACTGGCACCACCACCATCACCACCAAGAGTAGTTTCAGGATTATGCAGTTTCTTCTGCGTATATACATTTTGGGATTCTGTCTTTTTGTTCTTAATTAGCTGGTGAGTGACTAAAGTTGGGGGTGTAGGATTGTGTCAAGAATTTGTGATTTGAAGTCACTTAAAGTTTAAACTAAGGGTGGAGGCGTTAGATATATGCGAGGACATGAACGACCGTATAGGATCAGAAAATACCCCCTACAGGCTACAACCGTTGTAAATGCTACCAAATCATTTTCAACAAATCAATATATTTTGAGAGTTATTATCGTATTTCGTTAATTCCCAACCCCCAATTTTTCCACGGTTGTGAGAGGGCTTTTTCTATATTACTCCCTCCGTTTCTTTTTAATCTACACACTTTCCTTTTTGGTCCGTTTTTTTTAATCTACACACTGTTACTTTTTCTATTTTTGGTAACATGTCACATCTACTTTCTCCTCTTTTTCCACCCATGTTATCCACTTTTTAATATTTTAACCCACTTTTTAATTTATCTCTTTCCCGTTTCCATTTCTCTCTCCACCTTTTCAGTTTCTCTCTCATACTTTTGCACTTTCTCCTTAGTTCTCCCCCAAAGTGAAGTGAGTAAATTAAAATGAAACGGAGGGAGTATGTGACAGAGGGAGTAGTACATTATAGATTCATTATTATTCATGTCAGAATACATTGTAATTTGAATGATTTGAATTGTACTTTCTTCTTTTTAGTTGCAATAATTTCACTTTTATGCTTGTAAATACAATACTTTGATCATTTCTACCATTAACAATCTAATCATAACTTAAAATATATAAAAAGTCCATATCATATGTTCATTCCCGTAGTTTACTTACCCACAAAATATTCCCACTTTCCCATCCAACCAAAACTTCCTCTCAAAATTCATCATCAAAATGAATCCCACCCAAAACGTCAACCTAATTAGGACTGGCAAAAGTTGACCCAACCCGATAACCCGAACTGAAATTGACCTAAAAATTCCGGGTTTGGGTTGAGATTTTCGACCTTAAATAAAAAGTGGGTCGACCCAACCCGACCTGGAAAATATAATGGGTTAGGTTCGGGTTGACTTTTTGAACATGAAAATAATTCGAATAACCTGATTTAGAAGTCGTATTATTTTCAGGTCGGGTCAACCTGAAATTAACCCAGACTTTCATAACTTATACAACCTATCTTTTGTTATTCGTATTTGTATTGGGTTAAGCCCATTAATTAGATCACCTAAATTCATTTCAGGTCATTAACCCATACTTTCATAACTTAGCGTGTATAGTTGAATTTCATTGCATGTCATTTTGGGTTGGTTTCGGGTCAACCCGAAATTGTTAAGGTCGGGTTTGGGTTATAATTTTCGACCTGAAATTAGTATCAGGTCTGGTTTGGGTTAGGGGTAAGTGACCTGAAATATAAATCAGGTCAACCTGAAATTGACCCAACCCGACCTGATTGTCAGCCCTAAACCTAATGCATGATCAAAATCATGCTATTGGAAGAATGGGTCCTAAATTCGAAGCTCAAGATGGTGATGTAGTACCCGAAGATAGTCTTTTACTAAATGCTGTTGTGGGCAAGGTAAAGGATATTAGGGATTTTCAAGAAACCACTATGCGTGATTGGGTACTGTTCAATTGGACCACTCATGACGAAATCACAGTAAAAAAGATCGGCAAACTTTTCTTCTTCTTTTGTCTAGATGCAAGAGACAAAGAGAATCAGTCAGCCCTAGGATCAGCTTGTTTCGATGGCGCCCTGGTGCTTTTTACCACCTGTATTGCTAAAGCGCCTTTTGAAACTTACAAATTCCTTCATGCTCCAGTATGGGTAAAAGTAGAAGGTTTACCACTAATGTATAACAAAACCCATGTAGCCAGAAGAGCTCTCCAAAAAATAGGGCGCGTGCTATACTTCGACAATAAGTCAACTATCCCTGACTTCAAGGATTATCTCAGGGCTAAGGTGGTGATCCCAGTCAATAACCCTTTAGTTCCTGGTTTCTTATTTGACCATCAAAATGGTGAACCAGATTGGGTACACCTCAGGTACGAAGGCATTTTTGTATTCTGTACAAAATGCGGGAGAATATGGCACAGAAGACCAAGGTGTAGGATGCCTATACACATAGCAAAAGAGCATATTGATATTGTCATGAACAATATGAGTCAAGGAGGCATTCAAGCTCAGATCTCTCCTACATTTTTCCCTCTGTACTCAAACAAAATCATTGGTCTCAAACGAGTAGAAAGAAACAGAACTACAGAAGTGAATTTGGTCAACTATTCATGGGATAGGGATGAAGAAGGAGATAGTCCCTCTGAAATGACAATAGATGAAGAAGATGATGAAGACTCCCATGAACACTCTTCCTCTAGTGATTCAGGAAGCTCAGGAAGCCAAGATGATCATGACAATGATGATCTTCATAATCAAGATGCTTAAGGCGATGAGTCTCATTCTCATCATCTTACCCCTTTACCAACAGTTGAAGGCACGGTTTTAGGCAAAAGGAAATCAAGGGAGTCTAGAGCTCCTTCGGAGAATTCACAAAACAAGAGACGAAAAATATGCCACATGCAAAACTCAGAAGTCCACGCCCAAGTCCCGGCTCACCGGAGGCCAAATTCCTTCAGCGAAAAGTTCAAAAATCCACACAAGGGAACAATCTCTTGGAAGCGTGGAGCCACGCGTTTACAGCGGAAGGTGAGGAAGCAAAGTACAGGTATGCATTTAAGAGAAAATTTAAGAGAAGCATAAGAAAGTTTTTACGGCTCAAAAAAATTATCTTCTGACCAATATGTTTACTTCTCCAACCCCCACATTTATTCAAGTGCATCATTTTACAATTTCAGCCCTACTTTTCCTCTCCTTTTTAAGGGTCTACCAGTAATTTACCCCCCTAAGAAGAAATTTGTCAACGAAGGAATAGAGTTTTCCCGCAAAAATATTTTATTCCGCCTCATGCTTCTCAAATACCACATTATCCCATTCAAACTCCCCCTTCATTTATTCCTTTGTCCCATTTTATACCACTACTCCACTCCACTCATCTCTAAAAAAGCCCAAATCTTATCTTCTCCAACCCCCCCTTTTTCCGGAATTATTCCATCATGGAATCTGACCCAATCCCTCACTCTTCCAAAAATGGCAGCCAAAACTTCAATCCCTTGTTGGACCACTTCTTGAAAGGGACAGTCCTTTCTGAGTCATCATATGACTCAAATCTCTCAAGACTGTTTGACAAAGTCCAACTTCAAGACCACGATAGGTTCTACATTCCCTCAGACCCATTTATCCCCTTTGGGTCCATCAACTACCTAAAGCTTAACAACATTTTTAGTTCCAAAAATCTTTCTCAAAATTCTGAGCATACTTCCTTTGGGTCTAGTGAAGTGATAACATCCCAAGCCCAAATCAATGATTCTGAGTTGGTTTTTGAGCCGTGGGATGAACTGGGCCAAGTTGTCCAAAAGTTTCTTTTGAAAACTCATGTTAGTGACACATCACAAACCGCCAGCTTTATCCCTCAAGCCCAAGATGTCCAGGCCCGGTTTTAGGTCAATTCTAGAAGATGGGCTTTCTCCCAAAGATATCTTCCTTAAGGACATGGCCCAGGTCCGAATCCCAAACCCACCACCCAACTTCCCTGACTCATATAACACCTTCCTTTCGGCATTATCAGAATTTCAAGGTGAAGAGTCTAGTGATTCAATGGGTTTGCAAGAAGACCTTAACAAAGTTCCTTCTCAAAGCATCAACTCTCCAGTAAAGTTCAAAATCCAAGAAGACCCTTATTTTCCTAGGAAATCAGTCAAGAGGAGGAGAGCCGAAAGTGAAAGAGTTCATAACTGGGTTCCCAGTGGTTATTTAGCTCTGAATCTTGTCGATAATTCCCCAAATCCGGTACCTGCTCAAGGTTCTGAGAAAATCCCAGATCTTAACTTACCTCCTCCAGCAAAAGCTTTCAGTGAGTTTTATCAAGAACGTAAGAGGAAGAAAATTCAAAAACTGAACAAGGGAAAGGGAATTCTGGTATTTGGATTAAGTTAGGAGGAAGACAACGCAACTCTCACCAATTCTGCTACAGTTTTCAATAACAAGGCTGAAGGCGCGACTGGCCAGCTACAGTCTCCTGTTCCTAAATGAATATTCTCAGTTGGAATTGTAGAGGCCTGAGCTCAAATTTCTCTCCTCTACACTCTTTCATCTCGAATTTGGCTAATAGTAGTAGTTTAGATTTTATTTTTTTAGCAGAAACTAAGTGTAATGTTGTAGACCTTGAACCAATTTTCAATAGGTGGGATTTCAAAGGTTGTACGGTGATAGACTCCGATAACAAAAGTGGCGGCCTTTTTCTCTGTTGGCCTCGGAGTATGGTAGTTTCTATTTTATGTACTACTAAAAATTTCATAGCTTGTAAGACTGTACTAAACTCTGGCTATGAATGTTATATCGGCTTTGTGTACGGTTCCCCTGTCCTTCAAGAAAGACAACAAGTGTGGGACTCAATTTCCAACCATATTAACAATAACGATGGTAGCTGGTTGTTGATAGGAGATTTCAACCAAGTTGAAAAAGTAGAACACAAAATAGGAGGAAACTCAAAGTTAAAGGGAGCAAGAAAGTTCGCTAATTGGAAACAGATGAACACTCTATTGGAAATCCCTTCACATGGAGTAAACTTCACATGGACCAATAACAGAGAAGGAAGTGAGATAATCATGGAAAAGTTAGACAAGGCTATTTGCAACACAAGCTGGAAGGATCATTTCCCAGATGCCGCAGTTACAAATCTCCCAATCCTTTTGTCGGATCATAGCCCCATCATACTGCAAACTCATCCTCTCCCCTACAAAAGAAAAATTAAAGGCCCTACAAACTAGAAGGTTGGTGTTTAAAAAATGATGAGATTACGGAGAAAATCAAACTCATTTGGAAAGAACCAACACAAGGGTCGGATGCCTTCAAATTACAAAGAAAGCTTGGTTTTTTTTTTTTTTTGTATGAAGCTAAGAATTGGTGTCTAGCACACAAAAGCGTAAATAAAATATATTGGACTAATATCCAAGAGGAAGCAACCAAAGCCCAGTTACAAATTGATGACATCAACAAAGCTGTCAATAGCATCAAGGATACAAAGTCACTAAAATCCGACGTTCACATCAAGTGGGACTATTGGAAACAAAGGTCCAAATCCAGGTGGGATGCTTTCGGAGATAATACAACCTCTTTTTTCTTCAAAAGTGTTAAGACTAGGAGTGCCAGGAACGAAATCAGAGCTATCAAAAATCATGAAGGGTACTGGGTTGACTCTCAAGAGGACATCAAAGAGGTTTTCTTTAAATACTTTATGGAACTTTTTACTAGAAACCCCTCTCCCCCAGAAGTCAACCAAAGAGACCCGATTTTCGACTTCTTACCTACTTTAACGGACTCTCAAATTGATTTAATTTCTAGACCCTTCACAGAAGATGAGATAAAGTTGGCGGCGTTCAGCCCTAAACCTTTAAAATCTTCGGGTCCAGATGGTATTCCCTCTATATCTTCTTCCAGCACAATTGGGACACAGTAGGTGATAGTGCCTGCAAATCAGTTCTGTCTTTTCTCAATTCGGGGCATCTTTTGAAGGAGCAAAACAAAACATATATCACTCTCATCCCCAAAACAGAGAGACCTGAGACAGTAAGCAGTTTCAGGCCTATTCGCTTATGCAACACGTCCTACAAAATCATCTCTAAAACCCTTTTGGGAAGATTGAAGCTCATATTAGAGGATCTAGTTAGCGAATTTCAGAATGCATTCGTCCCTGGCAGACAAATGACAGATAACTGCTTAATCGCACACGAGGTTATAGATTGGGTCAAAAAACGGAAGAAAGGGAACTTATATGCAGGAATCATGAAGATTGATCTTAGCAAGCCATATGATAGGCTAAGATGGGATTTTGTGAATGCAGTACTAGAAAAGATGAAATTCCCGAGTAAATGGATTTCTTGGATACAAGAATGCTTGGCCACCTCTTTGTATTCTATGCTGGTCAACGGAGAACCCACTAAATTCTTCAAACCTTCCGTTGGATTAAGACAAGGGGACCCTCTTTCTTCATACATATTCATTCTGTGTATGGAAGTGCTCTCCACAAATTTGGTTGCAGCTCAAAATGATAAATCTATCCATGGCATAAAAATCACAAGGTCAACCCCCTCTCTAACACACCTGTTTTTCGCTGATGACGCCTTGTTTTTCTTCAAAGCTATTCCAAGAGTTTGCTGGAAACTTAAGGAGATTCTCTCCAACTTATGCGACAAGTCAGGAGAAATGATCAATTTCGAAAAATCATCCATCTTATTCAGCCCCAACACTCCAAGAAGGTTCATTTCTCTGATGAGAAAGCCGTTAGGAATGAAAAACTCTCACTCGTTCGGCCCCTATTTAGGGTGTCCTCTACAAGTTGATGGTAGAAACACCACAACTTTTCAGTCCATAGTGTCTAATATCCAGTCAAAAATTCATTCGTGGAAATTCATTCATCTTTCTCCAGCAGCTAGGCTAATTCTCATAAACTCAATACTTTGTACTATGGCCTCCCACATCTTGTCCATTTTCCTCCTTCCTGTCAAAATTTCCAAGGTAATTGATTCTACTTTATTAAAATTCTGGTGGACCTCTTCTATTGATAGAAGACCAATTTATTAGAGGAAGAGAAGTCTTTTAGAGAGGCATAAAATAGACGGAGGTTTGGGCCTCAAGAACACTATAAGCATGAATAAGGCTTTGCTTGTTGGACAGGCTTAGAGAATTTATAACTCAAGTTCTTCCCTTATTAAGAAGCTATACCTGGCTAAATACAAAACTGATCCCCTTACGGCAGGCCTTACCAACAAAGCTCCCCCCAATTCGTCTCTTGCCTTCAGGATTTTACACAAAGCCGTATCTTCCCTAAGCCAAGGTTTCAAGAAAAGCATAGGCAACGGAATTAGAACCCACATCCTCAATGATTGGTGGATAGGTGACAAAAAAATCACTTCAACGGGGCTTACTAACCCATCAACTTTCACAAACTCAGCCGTATCAGATCTTATTATCAATGGGAATTGGAACGCCCAAATCATATGGCGAAACTTCAGTATGAACACAACAAAAGAGATTCTAGCTTCTTATCTTCTTTCAGTTAAAAAAGAGGACACTTTCTACTGGGACAAGAGCAATAAAGGAATGTATTCAGTCAAAGCAGGGTACTGGGAGCTCTAAGCGTTGTCGAGCCCAGACACCACAAATAGTGAAGAGTTCTGAAAAATCCTTTGGAAAGTAGACATATGCCCAAAGTGGAAATTTTTTTATTTGGAGGATTATCAATCGAGCTCTTCCTACTTCTATCAACCTCATCAAAAGAAATATTCATGTTGACAGTAAGTGCAAATTTTGTCAATCTGAATCAGAAACTATGGAGCATCTCTTTCGAGATTGTAATTTCTCCAACAGAATTTGGATGGCAACCTTGGGTATCCGACCTCTTATAGGAAGTCATACCAGGTTAGGGGACTGGATCAAAAATTTTATCAAAGTTATAAACAGAAGAAATTCAGATGCTCAAGAGAACTTCCAGGAGGATAACTTAGACTCGTTCATCATCACTCTATGGGCTATTTGGATGCATCGCAACGAAATCATATTCAAAAATTCCACCCCCAATCCAAGAAGAATTATGGCTATTTTTGAAAAGTATAGGTCAAGACAAGAGCAGGCTAGAATTTGGCAACGCAAGTCGGCGGAGAATATTAGACAAAGTAAGCAAAGGAAGGATCCCAATCCGGTTTGGACGAGAGGCATCATTAAAAATAAAAGTCTAGAAAGCTGTCAAGTCGATGGGGCTTGGAAGAAAGAAAAAAGAAGCAATTTGTGGAAAGCTGCAATTGCTTGGATTAATGAAGGAAACAATAACAGCTGGGAGTCTACCCAAGTCCTAGCCTCAAGCCCAATTCAAACGGAAGCTCTAGCAATTCTCCACTGCATCAAATGTTTGAAGCCAGAGTCTAAAGCAATATCCATCAAATCGGATAGCAAGGATTTAATTTCAGCTATAATCAATCCAGGGAAAGCGAGACCAGGTATAAAGAATATAGTAGAAGAAATTCAGTTGTGTAGTGCTAAGTTGGATATAATTTCATGTATTAATGTGTCAAGAGAGGAGGTTTCAAAAGCACATTCCTTAGCTGTTCAAGCAAGGAAAAAGTAGCTTTCCCCCTCTTTATTGCCATTTGTCAAAAAAAAAAAAAGTACTCCCACTGTTTCACATAGATTTATTGTTTTCACCAAAATCAAAAAGATATGCAATATATATTATACACCCAGGTGTATCATACACTCAAGTATTTTTTTTTTCATTTCTAAAGCTCCAAATAAGCAAAACATGAAGAAGCAAGTGCACAAATGGTACACCCGGGTGCATATTTATAGTATCAACTTTGAAAAAAATGGAGGAAGAGTTGGTGAAAGAAATGGAAAAGGTGTGAGTAAATAGATCAGCGAACAATTATTAAACCAAGGAATGGAGTAAATCTTTGTGAAACTGAAAAAAGAAAGTGGTTATCTTTGTGAAAATTGGAGAGTAATTAGAGGTGATGTGTTGATTATACTGTCAATTTAAGAGACCAATTCATCATTTAATTTGCTGCATAAGGCTTAGAAACAAAAAGTAACTAGATTAGTTTGAGCCACACTTGTTAAAACCGAATTTCAAGATTAGTCCCGAAACAAGAAGTAATCCATCGCAAAAGCAAGAAACCTATTTAAGTTCTTGCCTTTTTGCTCTCTAAAAAATATGAAATACTCATAACTAGATGCTTAAATGCTTACTTAATACGAGAAAAGTAAACAATTACTTGTAGGCCCTCTTATAACTTATTAAAATCAATAATTTCTTTAGCATATGGTACACTAGAATCTCAATAATTTCCATGGAATATTTTGTTAATGTGTTAACCCATATGTGAGTTTGTCCCACATTGAACAAAGAGAGAGGATGACTAACATATAAGTTTAATAGGCTATTCCTTCTATTAGCAATAAGTTTTAGGATGAAGCCTCATCTGGGCTTATGTATGGTCAATCTATGCTCCGCTGTAGGCTTGTATGTGCAGGGCTAGTTACGTACTTATCATATGTGAGCAGACAACACACTTGAAGTTACGTGAGCAAACAACACATTTATACAACCTAGGTAAGGCTGAGAATAATCCATACAAGAGAAGGTTAGACTAAGGCTCTGTTCTTTTGGACTGAATAACAGTTCAGTTCAGACTACAACTTATTGATATTATTATTATCATCATTATTAATAAAAATAATAATAATAATAATATTATTATTATTATTATTATAATATTATTATTATTATTATTCTTATTGTTATTATTATTATTGTTATTATTATTATTACTATTATTATTATTACTATTATTATTTTTATTATACTCTTATTATTATTATTTTTATTATTATTGTTATTTTATTATTATTATTATTATTATTATTATTATTATTATTATAATATTATATTACATTATATTATATTATATTATTATTATTATTATTTTTGACAATGTCACTTTTAAGCTTTTTGGAGGGTATTTTTTTAACCCATTGAATATAAAATAAGGGAGAGTAATTTTTGGTGAAAGAATCGAAAGATAGAAAAGTAATACTCCCTCCTATTTATTTTGTTGTTCTTATTTTGTATAGTTTTGTGAGAGGAAATTGGTTAAAGTAGGAAGAACTTTCGGAAACGGAGGGAGTATTACTTTATGGTGGGTGAAGAACTCCAAATAAATAAGTTTAAACAATATAACAATAAAAAAAAAAAGAAAATTTAAGGGAAATGTAGCAATTAAAAGAAACAAAAGGAGTATTCTAAATTTCCTAATAATCTTCTTCCATACGATCTCCAACCTCGTCATTTTCCTGATTGTAGCAAGTCTTCCCTGATTGTAGCAATATTTTTTTAAAAATATATGTCAAACATAGTTTTGTAAATATAGGAGTAGTCAAATATATGTAAATATAGTTATGTATTTTGTAAATTAGGCAAGTCAATATTCTGTTGCTTAGAATTAGGAGTCATGCATGCTATTGTTACTATTCTACAGTATTATGCGTGAAACATGCTATTGGTTTTGTATATATTGACTTGCGAAAAGCAATCTTGGAGGAAAATATTATATTAATAATATTATTACTCCTACTTCATATCATTATTATTCTACTTGTTATTATTAATATTACTCAATTCATAAGAATATTATTATTATGCATATTATTAGTATTAGTATTAATATTATTATTATTATCATTATCATTAATATTATTAGTAATTATTATCATTATCAATGATGATAAAAATATTATTCTACTTGTAATTATTAATAATACTCAATTCGCTTCGGATCGATCGAGATCAGTTCAATTCGGTTCGGACTTATTCATTTTCGGTTCAGTTCAGTTCAGACTTACTCATTTCAGTTCAGTTCAGTTCAGTTCAGTTCAGACTTATTCAGTCCAAAAGAACAGAGCCTAAGTCTAGCTCTTATCTCCAACACCTTGAACTTCTAGAACTATGTAATCTACGTATACAAAATGTCAATTCTAAATAATATATTATTTGACATAATTAAGTAACTCGTGACATCGCCCAAAACCAACTAACAACTGGTTTTGTATTCATAAAAAAGCGGAATATTTATTTAGAAATCCATGAAGAATTCAGATACTTCTAAGATTTTAATAGTGATTGGGAAGGTATCATATAGTTTTGATTTGAGATATTTCATCAGGTACCTCTGAGGTTTGGCGTAATTTTCAAGATACCCCCCATATTTGGGGAATTACTCAGATACCTCTGAGGTTTGTGTTAGGGCTCAAGATACCCTTACTATGGACGGAACCCTAATGCCGTTAGGTTTTCCGTCCATAGTATCCCCAATTTTCTCTCTCCTCCCATTCCCCCACCCACGGCCAACTCCCCTCCCCCAGCCAGCGGCCGATGGCCGATGACCACCACCCCCACTTCAACACCGGCGACCCTACCCCCTCCCTTCGCCGGCTAGAACAATTGCACCCCCGGCGTTGGCGCCGGCGACTCCACCCTAGCCCTCCCTTTCCCCATCCCACCCCACCCCGACTCCACCCCCTCCCCCCCTTTCCCCTATCGGAAATGGCCCCTTTCCTTGTCCCCCATCGTGAGTCGACCCCTCCTCTCCCCCCCACCCGAGATACGCTGTCCCCAAACCACTTTAACCCACCCCCGAAACCACCCTAGGATGCTACTATGTCACGTTGCAGGCGGCGCCAACGCCGAGGGTGAGGGAATCGGAAATGGGGAAGGGAGGGGGTAGGGTCGCTGGCGCCGAAGTGGGTGGTGGTCGCTAGCCGTCGGCCGCTAGCTGGGGGAGGGGGGTTGGCAGTGGGTGGGGGAACGGGAGGAGAGAGAAAATTGGAGATACTATGGACGGAAAACCTAACGGCATTAGTGTCCAAAGTAAGGGTATCTTGAGCCCTAACACAAACCTCAGGGGTATCTGAGAAATTCCCCAAATGTGAGGGGTATCTTGGGAATTGTGCCAAACATCATAGGTAGTTTTACATTTGAAAAGTAAAATAAAAAAGACATTACTTGTGGTAGTCGGTAGGAGACAAGGATGGTTGATAATGAAAATCGTGCATCCATTTTTCTTTGACATGAAAATGTGTGCATCCTAAAAGGTACTCCACTACCTAATAACCTAATACTTCTATAATCTAGGATCGAGATCTAATTGACCTGCTTTTAAACAAAACCTAGTCGTTTACTAAGAACTCTAAAGTCAATCTTTTTACACTAAACTGTAGAAGTAAAATACTGTTCCACTAATAGAGAAACCTGCTAGGGTAATACTTTACAGTTTACAGCCAGGATGGTTTAGAAAATCCAATATTAGGTGAAACATACATGATTACTTGTAAACAAAGAACATTAATAATTTAATTTTACATAGGAGTTAATTTATCTATTCATTTATGTTCAACAATTGGAGATTTATCTTAAAGATTACTAGTATGAAAAGACAAAAGAGAATCTTTTACCAAAGTTAGAGAAGGGAAAATAATGGGAAAGAAGGATGGATCATGGATGTGGGAATAGGAAGAGAAACCGTAAGGAAAATAGGGAAACTTTGGCATTCTTTCTTTCAAAAATAAAAAATTGTTTTCAGTCCTTAGCTTTGAAGATTTTCAAAAAGAAAAAAATACTATGAGAAAACTATTTTTTCTTTACTTTAGAAAAAATTGTTTCCTAACCAAGGCTTTGTTCTTTTAAACTGAATAAGTCTGAACTGAACTGAACTGCAATGAATAAGTCTGAACTGAAATGAATAAGTCTGAACTGAACTGAATTGAGTATTATTAATAATTACAAGTAGAGTAATATTTTTATCATCATTGATAATGATAATAATTAATAATATTAATGATAATCATAATCATAATAATATTAATACTAATACTAATAATATGCATAATAATAATAATAATATTCTTATGAATTGAGTAATATTAATAATAACAAGTAGAATAATAATGATATGAAGTAATAATATTATTAATATAATATTTTCCTCCAAGATTGCTATTCGCAAGTCAATATATACAAAACCAATGGCATGTTTCATGCCTAATACTGTAGAATAGTAACAATAGCATGCATGACTCCTAATACTAAGCAACAGAATATTGACTTGCCTAATTTTAAAAATACAAAACTATATTTACATATATTTGAATACTCCTATATTTACAAAACTATAATTGACATATATATTTTTTTAAAAATATTGCTACAATCAGGGAAGACTTGCTACAATTAGGAAACCTTGAATAATATCTTCAAACAAAAATCCCACTTTTTATTGATGAATTTGGGATTTTACCCGAATATGCTATTATATTGCTTGAAAATCGCACTTCCCTCCGGTGCTATTAATAATAATAATAATAATAATAATAATAATAATAATAATAATAATAATAATAATAATAATAATAATAATAATAATAATAATAACAATAATAATATAATAATAATTATAATTATAATAGTAATAATAATAATAATAATATTAATTATAATAATAATAATAATAATAATAATAATAATAATAATAATAATAATAATAATAATAATAAGTTGTAGTCTGAACTGAACTGAACTGAAATGAATAAGTCTGGACTAAACTGAACTGATCTGAACTAAACTGATCTGATCTGATCTGATCTGAACTGATATGATCTGAACTGAATTGATCTAATCTGAACTGAAATGAATTTCCATTTATGCAGTCCAAAAGAACAGAGCCTAAATACTTTTTTAATGTATAATGGGGTTTTTATTAAAATTTTAGTTAGGTTACAACTAATGATGCCTTATATTGTGGACTATGGTTATCATATTGATTCATCATTCATAGGTCAATAACACTTTCATTTGAGCATATGAGACATCAAACGATATATGAGTTACGCAAATAGACTTTCATACAATATGTATTTTACTTCATATATTTTCAAAAAGTTGATCTATTTATTTCCCTAAGAATTATATGTATTCCTGTTTTTTTTTTTAATGGCTATAATTGATTTTTCATTGTCTCTAATCGTATATGCATAAATTTGATCATATTTTCTTCTAGAACAATCACAAACACTTTTTTGATTATGGATCTACTTGCAGAAATTCAATGCGTAATCTCAGCATTCAATGTGTATTCCTAAATAATCTCATTTTTCAATCTTTCAACTATTTCATTTTACCAATTTCAATGTTAGCCAGATTAGTCAAACATATATATGTTTCGATGCAACAACAAGATGTTACTTGTAACAAGTAGTTTTGTCGGTTGGTTAATTGGTCACATTTTATTCATGAAATGGGTTGGATTGGTATTAGTCTAGATACAACAAAATCATTCTATTAGATCTAATAAGTACGCCTTGTGTCAAAATTGAGAAATTATATGGCTCGAATCTTTAGTATTCTCTTCATTATTACCTGTGTGTACTATTTAGGCAGAATGCTGTCACCTATTTTTACTAGGAAACTAATAGAAACCCCATAAAAGAAGGAGACTAGGCTCAAGTCAATTAAGTCCGTAGCGTCTACCGATTTCGCTATATCCCCTTTTGTGTTTCGATATGAATTCTAAATTTCAAAAGTCGATATTATAAAAATACAAATTAAGATGAATTTAATAAAATTTGCCATGTGATAATGTTATGATACATATATTACTGGCATTACAAATTTCCAACTTGATCACCAAAAGTAAATTTAACAAAGATCAAAAGGACATAAAAGTCCACCCATCAACTATTAAACATGATGATTATTCGGTGTGGCTTGTTAAATCCTTATACCCTTTGTTATCTATATAAATATGAATACGTCTGACAATATATCACGTGATTTTATTATAATAGTATATTATAAAAATATATAAAGGTTTGAGATTTCGTGCACCCTAAGAAGGTTACTCCAAGAACCTAATCAATATTCAATACTCCACCTAGCAACTATCATAAGAAGTCAAGTAGCTAGTGGGATTTGGGAATTTAAGATTATACTACAATCTAGGATAGAGACTTTAATCAACGACTAAACATTAAAAATCTAATCTGAATTCAGAGTTTCAACCAGCAGTTGAATTACTTTTTAAGTCAAGCTTCTTTCTTTAATTTGCACTGTAGAAGCAAGTAGACTGAAGTAGTATTTAGTAGGGTAGCTGGCTAAGGGTACTGTATTACAGCGAGGATGGTTAAAAAAAATCTAGGATTAGGTGTAAACATACATGATTACTTGTAAACAATGAATAATAATAGTAATAATTTAATTTTACATTGGAGTTAATTACATACTCCATTTATTTATCTTAATTAAACAATTGGAGTTTATCTTAATTAGTAGAAAAAGACAGATATAATTAAAGATTATCTCATCCATTAGCAAGGAAGGCTACATATCATTCATCAATAACTTCACATAGTATTCCAAAGTTGGTCTCATACAATCTCAACAACTTTAGCTTCCTTTGTAAATTCAAACATCTGTCCATTACAATGTTGGTCACTGCGACAGGTAATCTTACCACTTCTACTTATCAAATTGAGAGCTTCTAGATCTAACCTTTTGTAATCTTTCTTTCTTTTGATAATAATATGGTTCATTGTTATGATTTAACTAATTTTAGGCCGTGGGATGCATAGGTTGTATAATATTTACAATTTTTATACATTACATTCTTCTTTTAGTATTTCATATTATTCAGGTATGAAAAATGTTAACACAAGTGTTTTACAAATTAAAATGAGAAAGATTAAGAATGGAGCATAGAGGGTTATTATTCTTGTAGCTAATATATCTGGGAATTACATTAAAGTGATGAAGAAGTATGAAAACGAGAACCTAGCACCGTTTTAAGAGGAAAAAGTGTTGATATATACCTTGAATTATTTATCTAGCGCTAGGATTAATCAAGTGCGGGGTCTCGCTAACATATTGTTAATTGTGAACCACGTTAAATTCTTGTGTCAATTGGCGATTGTTTATTAATTCTTCGTTGCTTTATTGCGTCTATTATAACAAAAAGAGATATAATAGAACTATCGAAACCACATGATCTGTAAATCCAAAATTATATGCCCCATTAAAGGTAGCTTAAATATATCATCTTTATTTATTTCTCACCTTGCTTACTTCAGAAGCTTATAATAGTAATGATATAATCAGGGTACGTAGGTTAATTTTGTAGTATAGTATTGTGTTAAGTGTTGATATGGGATAATGTTATGTAGTTATGGCGCAAGTGATTATGTATGGATCATACACGATGTGGTTGATGATGCCATACTTAACGGAGGTATGGGATATGAGCATCATGCAAGCAGCTGCAGTTATCAACATATTTGATGGAGTAGTTGCCATTCTTCCACTCGGGTTGAAATTTATTATCGATTCAATTGGTAATTCCATGATGGCTGATTATTTGATGCTTTTGTGGTGTGGGATCTCTAGTACTTTGGTAAGTTCCTCTACTTTTCTTACCACATATAATAACAGTTTCTTCTCTTCAACTTTATTTGGGGTATAATTGGTTATAAGAGATTGAAGTCTTAAACTAAAAGTAACTTGAGTAATGAAGAGTTATAATAATTGATGAGCATGACTTTTCTCTATTTTACTTACTATTTTACCTTAGTTGTGAAACTGGAGTGGTGGTAAAAAACGATCTTATTAAACATGAGGTTATGGGTTCAAGCATTGATACTTACATTTGATATATAGTAGATAGTACATAAGGAGTGGTACATAAATTAGTAGATAGAATATTTGTGTTCATCGTTGTGGTGATTGTTAGCGGTTCAATACCACTTTAGAGTTCATCTCCCCAAATCGATACATATTCGTTCTGCTTCTTCACACTCACGAACACACATATATAGATGTTTTTGTTTACCTTGACTATATATATATCTCTGTATCGAAATTGCAATGCAGGGTTTGTTGCTTGTAACAATGTCCACACCACCAATGCTTTCAAAGGCTACCGGTACATGTAGTGAATACGAACCCAAGTGTTTAGGTCATACACAAATAACACTTTTCTACACTGGTTTAGTTCTATTAGCCACAGCAATGGCTACTTGCCTCACATCACTAAGGCCATACATCTTTGAGCGAGCGAAAAGAATGGGCCTCAAGAAACCGCGAGATATATGGATGGTAAGACAAGCACTCGTGCAAAAGGGAGGCGAAGAAACACTCCTAGAACGACTTCAAGAAGCTAAATCACACATCGATCCAAATGTTTTGAAGAATAGAGCATATCAGTGGCCTAGTGAGCTTTGGCTATATCGTTGCAATGGGGTATTTACTATTGTTCTTGTAGTCTTAGTATTTTGGGTAATGCCTTGGTCCTTAAGGCTTGGAATTCCAGTCATAATCTTGTTGATGTCAACCTTGTTGTTTGTTGCCAAGCCATGGTATCATATTGTTGGAGGGGAAGGGGTGTCAATCGAACCCTTTGTGATCTCATTAATGATCAAAACTATTGCAAAATTTCTAATATGTAAGTTTCCTATTTGGTTTACCTTTGTGATCGGAGGCCTTGTTTCTTCCGTTGGAAACACTTATTTCATGGAGCAAGCCGGACAAATGGATCCAAAGCTTGGACATTGGGAAGTCCCTACGGCCTTTTTCTTGTTATTCTATAAACTTGTAAACTTGGTGTCTACTAAATTATGTCAAGGAATAATCTCATCCAACCCGAACAAATCTAGATGGGTTACGGCGTTTTCACTAGGGGTCTCCGCCATATGTTGTATGACTGCTGCATTAGTAGAGAAGAGAAGGTTAGACGTGGTGAAGAGTCATGGCTTGATCGATAAGTCCGAGGAGTTAGTTCCCCTGAGTATGTTTCTTATGCTACCACAATTTTTCCTCTTGGGAGTTTTCGATGGAGCTTACAATTGTTGTGTTTTTGATTTCTTTCATGAGAAAACGCCGAGGTCTTTAAAGAAGTACTTGAACAGCTTGATGCATTTTGTACTTGGATTAGGGATATTGTTCAATGTGCTCTCGGTATATTTAGTAGGAAAAGTTAGTGGCAGTGGAGGAAGGCAAACTTGGTTTCAGCACAACCTTAACAAAAGTCGTCTCGACTACTATTATTGGATGCTAGCAGTGTTGAGTGCAATAAATCTTGCTTCCTATTTGTTGCTAGCTTTATATTACTCCAAGTTTATAGAATCTGAGACGCTTGAACCTCAATCTCACTCGGAAACTGAGGAAGTTGAAGAACTAGAGTTCCGGCGTTTGGATTGGTTTGATCTGTTGCCATTACGTCAGTAATCAATAATCATATCATTCATGACTGCGTTGTAATTGTAAAACATCCCTTTTCCGGCAACATGTTGTAAAACATCATAAAGATGTTATTTTCTTAGTTAAGAAATTTGTGTCTTATGTGTATATCAATTTTGTTGACCCTCACATTAGGGGTTTACATATGTACGTAACTTTTCAATTTTTGGTTGATAGGATTCATATAGACGATTAATTTACTAGTGCTAGAAAAATGACACCTTAAATGACAGATCAATGGAAGAGAAGTACAAAGGTACAGTAGACAAAGAAAAAGGAGGCAATTTAGCTCGAGATTGGAAGATTTTTAATGTTGGGTATATGACGGATTTAAAGATCAATTCTCATTGATATGGTAGTGTATTTATCTTCCATTGTTAAGTCCATTGAACAGTGTCTAGATGGTAGAGCGTTCACCCAATTACCAAAAGCTCTTATGCTAGATGCTTATTAGGGAGTGGAATGGATTTGTGTTATTTAAGCTAGATGTCATGTGATAGAGCGTTACTTTTTTTTTATACAGAAAACAAACTTAAGCTTGACCCCTAATCAATAGGCCAGGCTAAAACATCCTTTCGGATGATAAGGGAGAAATCCAAACAATAAGGAGGGAACCAATACAAGAGAGAAGGGTAGTCGTGGGCCTTCCTAGCCATAAAACCCGCTGCTCGATTAGCTACTAGACATTATCAACTACAAAGACAAATATTGAAAAGTATAGAATATAAATAAAAGTAGAGTGCGTTTTTTGTAACACAGGCCACACAAAAAGGAAACCGTGTGGCTGGCGCGTCACAATCAAACAAACGCAGCGCGCTTCCCCATCTTCCTTCCTCACTCTTCGCTCCTCTTATTGCTTTCTCTCTCAAAACCCTAAACCTCGACCACTATTTTTTCCCAATATCAATGTCAAAACTAGCACTGAATTCAAAATCAATCTTAACATCTGATAATTTAACACAATCTGATGAATCATCGGATTATTTAAACAAGATTTTCTTCGAATTTCATGAATCTCAAGAATCAATACAATCCATGGAAATCGAAGAAATCGAAGACTCGTTGCAACTTTTGGGTCTGGAAAATCATGAAAAACATCAGCATGAAGATGATATTATCAACAAATTCTTACAAACGAGTATCATAATTTTTTTTGAAACTTCGTCTTCTTTGATGTAGTCGTCTTCCTCTGATGATGATGATCTCGAATTCTTCGAATTGAAAGCTTTTTCATAATTCAAGCTTTCAACCATGAAAAAATGGCAACAAAATGGCAAAGATGGAATTTATTTATAACGTAAAGAGAGAGAAAAGAGGAGAGAGAAAGTGCCTGAAAATGGAAGAGTGAAAGTAAAAATGGGGAGACAATAAAAGTAACCCCTCCATATATCTAAGGTAACTCCTAAAAAGTAACTCATAGTAATTCCTTATAATTACAAAAAGTAACCTTACTTTCAGTAAAAGTAACCCCTTAACATTATAAAAAGTAGCCTCTTGATGTATCGTATTTTTATATAGGTTTTAGGTGCATTTAGGTTGCATTATACGAGCATTTAGAGGCTTTATAGTTCATAATTGCATACTATTACTTAATCTTCGAAATATTACTCCTGTTGTGTGTTTTTGGTATTCTTTGATGAATTTCAGGTACTGAGAACATAATTGGAGTATTATTGGACAAACTTGAGTACTTAGGAGCAATTGGGAGCAAGCTACATTGATAAGGATCATTTTAGATGTATTTGAGTGCAAAATGAAGCTAAATTGGAGTTGGAATTCAATGAAAGATTTGTGGAAATTGAGTTATGTTCACTCTTTTGTCCATAACTTTTAACTCGATGCTGATATTGGGTTAATTCCAGCGGCACTGGAAATTATGCTTGAAGAGCTTTCCAACGATAAGTTGTACGGCCCAAGGCAAATTGTATTTTGAGAGATATGGGCTTCGCAAGTTGGCCCAGTCTGTCAGGAACTTCTTACGCGCACGCGGTTTTGATAATTTAGGTCATTTAATGATTTATTTGGCTTCCTTATCTTGTAATTTTGGTTCCATACTAGTATTAGGACTTATAACTATTTATTAGAGGATTTCTAATTAGGTTAGAACATCTATTATCTATTACTCACTTTTCAATATCACGTTATTTTTATTTCTCTAGTTTTCTCTCTAGTTTATGCCCTAGTTTGTTTCTATTGTCACTTTGGAGATTCAAGACTCAAGCTTTCATATTCATCTTCAATATTAATCAAGTTTTATTCTGTTCTCTTCTCTTTATTATATTTTAATTATGTTTTCTATTATGTTTATTGCTCTTTTTGCCATGATTAGTGAGTAGTCTTTTTATCTAGGATTGAGTTGAGCCCTAGTATGGATTGATCATGTAATTTATTCTCTAATTCCCATGTAATTTGATTGTATGTTTAGGGTTTGATGAGATTGTTCTTATTGTCAATTTTACATCTTGATTTAGCCCTAATTTATATTATCAACGAAAGTTGGAGTTGAGATTAGAAATATTTGTTTGATGTTAAATTGTTATTTTATCAATTGAGTTCATCAACAAAAGTTGGGTCTTAATTTAGATAATCTTGTCATTGATTTGAATTCTCCCATGAAAATAGGTGAGAACTAGAATTGGAAATTATTTGACATTGGTTCTTAATGCTTCTAATTATGTGTGTAAGCCATGAAAATAGGAGACATTCATGTTAGTTAGGCCTTTTGCTATCATGAAAGTGAGCTTTAGGTATTGAGGAATGACCTAGTATTTAGTTCCGGTTCGCAGCTGTGCTTTATTACTGAGTCATAAGGGAATGTCAACCTCGCCTAAGCTATAATTGAATAACTGGGATGTGAGTTATATTTTGATCAATTCATATTAGTGGTGATACTTAATCTTAGTGTTTTAATTGTCATATTTTGTTATTAGTTTATAGATTCTTCTGGATATTTGGAATGTATAGCTATTTCATAGTCTAGAGTCAACTAGTGTTTAATCTTGCACCTCCCTGAGTTCGACCCGTATGTGCTACGACACCGTTCACTTGCGGTGTTAAAATAAAACCCTAACAAGTTTTTGGCGCCGTTGCCGGGGAGGTAACGGATTAGAATTAGTTTGATTATAGATTTAATAGACTACATTGTATATACTTTTATTTTCTTTTGTAAATAACTTTTTTTTTTACTTTTGTAAATTTCTTCCCTTTCATTGTTCATGGAGTCATATTATCACTATAATGGGGACAATTCTATTGATAGGGAGAATGGTTATAATTATTTGGATTCTCATGTTTCTTATCTTGATACATCGTGTCAATATACTTCCAATTTTTGCATGAGTTCTAATCAATTACCTAATATGTGTTGTGATCCCCATATACATGCTAGTAATTCTAGAGCAGTTTTCTATTTTCCTCAATATGAGAATGAATTGTTTTGGAAATACTAACGTAGACTTGGAGACTTTATTGGTCCTAATCACGGATATGAACAATGGGATATGTGTCAAGTGATTTATGAGGGTTTAAATGAAGAAAGTAGAGCGGTGTTTGAGTCTATGTCTAATGGACAATTTCTATCCCAATCACCTGGTTATTGTTGGGATCTAATCGAGTGGTTGGCTAAGAATAATTATGAGTGAGATATGTCATTATCTGCTAGACCAGTACAGGAAAATTCCTCCACTCCTTCACCTCAAAGCTACATTATAACACCTCCATATAGTTCTAATTGTCACTCTACTTTTCATGACATTTCTTTATGTGATGTGACATTAGTAAATGATTTTGACCCCTCTCCCCAATATGATTGTCAATATGCTCGGAGTTATAGTTTCCACCCATATATTTATGATGATGATGATGAGGGTTGGAAAGAACTTGAAAATTATGGGGATGATTATCAAATTACAAGGAAGACTGATGTGAAGGACGTTTTGAGTGAGGAACAACCCTTGGTTGAAAATCCTTCATTGGAGAAGTCTATAGATGAGAGTGAAGTTATTCATGAGTCTTTGTCGGTTCCACCAACTGTTTTTGAGTCTCATGTTCCTTTCTCTCGAAAATTTGACCTTATTCCTTCTTCCCCTATATTATACCCCCCATCGTTCTCTATTTCTCCCAATATAAATGACTCTTATGACCATTTAATTGATGTACAGTTGGTGTTTATCTCTCCTTTTGAGTCTTGTAAAACGACTTACGAATTTCCTTTTTCTTACTCTTGTAAAAATCTTTTTTCCTTTGATTTTTCTTTTTCTAGGTTTGATAGATTTTTAGGACTAATATATTTCATTTCTACTTCTCTCCATTATATAACATATTCTGAGATGTTTGCAGAAACATATGATAAGCTTCTTAGAGCATTGAACTCTTCTGCATTGGTATACTAGTCCTAAACGGTCGTGCGAGACCTTTATAAATTTGCGCTTTTCGGGGGGCAACCCGAGTCTACACCCAATTTTTTTTCATTTCTTTGATTTTTCCTTTTTGTGTGATCTTATTTACATTGATGTTTTTGTGTTTCTTTCTGGTGTGTTTATAGAAAAAAAAAATATTCGTAGAAAAGAAGCTGGAAGAAGATCTTAAAAAAGATGAGTCGCGGTACAATGGCTCAGCTCGCGGACAAATGCCAAGAGCATACCGCGACTCGCCGCAAATACCACGACTCGCGGTAAATACCGCGACTCGCGGCATTAAACGCGACCTGCGTTATTGGAGATGGAAAGTTTCAAACACCATCATCATCATCACTGCGTCATCACAATCATGGCATCATCTTGTACGACGACGCGAACCCACCTCCCACCTACAGCATCATCACCGCATCCCTGCACGTCACCATACCACCACCACCACGCCGGCGCACCACACCACTGAATCAACGCCCAGTCACCAGCGCAGCCTCCCTCTCACTCCCGTTTCTTTCTCGTGCCCAGCACCGGCATTCATCGCCCCTCTGGTTCTCCACCCACACGCAATCCTCTGGCTTCCCGCGCTGCTGTGCACCCTACCGAACCTCCTCTTCGTTGTTCCTCTTCGTTCTTCTCTGTCTTTCTCCTTTCTCCTTTTTCATCTTATTTCTTTTTTTTTCTTTCTATTTTTGTATACTGATACTCTATTTCTCTTTTTCCATTCTTTCTTTTCTTTTCTTTTCTTTTCTTTTTCCTTTTCTTTTTATTATTACTTTTACTTTTGACCACCTAATTTCAATATTTTTTCCTTTTTCTCTAATTTCTCTAATTTTTGTAATTGATGGTTGTTATAGGATTCGTATAAGTTGGCTACAATTGATTCAAGATGGTCTTCAAGAAGCATAACGATGTTGATTTTTTGCGCTTATTCAACTCTTTTTCCCATTAGATTGGGTAGTAAGCTTCTTTACTCTACATTGTTCATACTTTTGATAAGACCTTCTCTGTTTTTGCTTGGATTTTTGTTTGTGATGCCATACTTGTTTTCTTATGACTCTATTGATTAACTCCTTTCACTGTTGGGATTTGTCTGCGGCGATAATGGTGGATTGTGGTGTTTGTAGGAATGCTCGATGATTTTGTGATTTGGTGATTCGATGATTGATGGATTTTATTAGTGTTCCTTCTCTAATATTGCTTATTGCAGTGAGGTCACTGCAATTTTTAGCTTGAGGGAGGAATATTCTATCATTTACTGCTTTCTAGTGTAGTTTTTATTGTTTTCTTAGGTTGTTGCACGGTTTGTACTGCTCACTAGGAGTGGGAGTTTACGTGTAACCAAAAAGATTGTACTGCTTTCTTAGTTGCATCAGCATATTAGATTTCATCTCATCTTACTTGCATCTATGGGACTATTGCTAGCACTATTTGAGAACATTGTTGATATCCTTACTACGGTCTTAAGCGTGATCCATCACATTCATGATTCTTCATAGCATAATTGTATCGCGATTGATTGCTTGTGTTAAGATTGGTTGATCTCTCTCTGGCTTGATTTAACCTTACTGTTTAGACATCTTTACCCAAGTGAGCTTTTGTGCCTATAAACTGACGTATCTGTGTCAGTGATGTTCTTTCATGTGTGATTAGTTCCTCATTGTTGCATGGATCTTGACTTTGACTTGGTACTCTTTGACACTTGACTTTATATGCATTTGGATATGATTGAGGCGTTCTTTTCATTGTTCTGAGCTTTCAGATTTATTTTCTTTTCATATATATTATCTTTTCTCTAGCCAGGCTGAGCCTTTCATGACTTTGTTCTGAATCAATCTACATTACAAGCCTCTAGCCTTTTATGATTTTTCTACCCAAGCCTTGCTAAGTGGATTAGCATTAAAGTTTATGTTTTGAGCTTGTATTCGTGGTTTTGCGGTGATTATTGGAAGAAAAGATGTGAAGGAAGTTGCTTGAAATAGTGTGGAAGTATAAAATGAAAAGGATGATGAAGAAGTTGTGAAAAATAATTCTGAAAAAAATGAAAAAAATTGAATAAAAGGTCAATGAAATTGGTTGGAGTTGATAAAGATGGGTACTCTTTTGATTTAATGGTAATGTGTTGTTAAACTTCTAGTAGAAGTTTTTGTGACGTTTGCATCTAATGGCCATAGATGTTAAGTGTTGTTTTCTCCACTAGTTGGCTTTTAGCACCACATTTCCAAATACAATTACTACCCATAACCTCAGCCCCATTACAACCCTTGAAAGTCCTCATGATCTTTTTGCATTATAATTTCGAGTGGAAAGTGAGTCGATTGTCAAAGTTAAAGAGTAAATGTTTCATTTGAGTCGACATGGTTTAGGTTGAGTGACATTGAGTATGCCATAAACACATGAGAGTATGAGTGCACATGACTAAAGTGAGGTCTCTCAGGTTGACGATATGTGGTATGTTAGGAGAGACATTACATGACGTGCTATGCGACTTTGCTTGAGAATGTTTCGATGCTTGGTTCGTGTAGTAATTGTATCTCTCGTGTTCTCAATTGTGTGCTTGGTCCTATCGTAGTCCCATATTGTAGGTTGTCTTTCTTTTCCAATGTCTATGACTAATTGCTTGAGGACAAGCAATGGTTTAGCTTGGGGGAGTTTGATGTATCGTATTTTTATATAGGTTTTAGGTGCATTTAGGTTGCATTATACGAGCATTTAGAGGCTTTATAGTTCATAATTGCATACTGTTACTTAATCTGCGAATTATTACTCCTGTTGTGTGTTTTTTGTATTCTTTGATGAATTTCAGGTATTGAGAACATAATTGGAGTATTATTGGACAAACTTGAGTACTTAGGAGCAATTGGGAGCAAGCTACATTGATAAGGATCATTTTAGATGTATTTGAGTGCAAAATGGAGCTAAATTGGAGTTGGAATTCAATGAAAGATTTGTGGAAATTGAGTCATGTTCACTCTTTTGTCCATAACTTTTGACTCGATGCTGTAATTGGGTTAATTGCAGCGGCACTGGAAAATATGCTTGAAGAGCTTTCCAACGATAAGTTGCACGGCCCAAGGCAAATTGTATTTTGAGAGATATGGGCTTCGCAAGTTGGCCCAGTCTGCCAGGAACTTCTTACGCGCACGCGGTTTTGATAATTTCGGTCATTTAATGATTTATTTGGCTTCCTTATCTTGTAATTTTGGTTCCCTACTAGTATCAGGACTTATAACTATTTATTAGAGGATTTATAATTAGGTTAGAACATCTATTATCTATTACTCACTTTTCAATATCACGTTATTTTTATTTCTCTAGTTTTCTCTCTAGTTTATGCCCTAGTTTGTTTCTATTGTCACTTTGGAGATTCAAGACTCAAGCTTTCATATTCATCTTCAATATTAATCAAGTTTTATTCTCTTCTCTTCTCTTTATTATATTTTAATTATGTTTTCTATTATGTTTATTGCTCTTTTTGCCATGATTAGTGAGTAGTCTTTTTATCTAGGATTGAGTTGCGCCCTAGTATGGATTGATCATGTAAATTATTCTCTATTTCCCATGTAATTTGATTGTATGTTTAGGGTTTGATGAGATTGTTCTTATTGTCAATTTTACATCTTGATTCAGCCCTAATTTATATTATCAACGAAAGTTGGAGTTGAGATTAGGAATATTTGTTTGATGTTAAATTGTTATTTTATCAATTGAGTTCATCAACGAAAGTTGGGTCTTAATTTAGATAATCTTGTCATTGATTTGAATTCTCCCATGAAAATAGGTGAGAAATAGAATTGGGAATTATTTGACATTGGTTCTTAATGCTTCTAATTATGTGTGTAAGCCATGAAAATAGGAGACATTCATGTTAGTTAGGCCTTTTGCTATCATGAAAGTTAGCTCTAGGTATTGAGGAATGACCGAGTATTTAGTTTCGGTTCGCAGCTGTGCTTTATTACTGAGTCATAAGGGAATGTCAACCTCGCCTAAGCTATAATTGAATAACTGGGATGTGAGTTATATTTTGATCAATTCATATTAATGGTGATACTTAATCTTAGTGTTTTAATTGTCATATTTTGTTATTAGTTTATAGATTCTTCTGGATATTTGGAATGTGTAGCTATTTCATAGTCTAGAGTCAACTAGTATTTAATCTTGCACCTCCCTGAGTTCGACCCGTATGTGCTACGACACCGTTCACTTGCGGTATTAAAATAAAACCCTATCACCCCTACATAAATCTAAGGTAACCCTTGCATAAGTGTAAATTAAGGCTCTGTATAAACTCCAAAGTAATCCCTGGATAAGTATAAAGTAACCCTATAATAAAGGTAAAAATAACCCCTGCACAAAATATAAAGTAACTCCCAACAGTTAAGAATAGTAACCCCTGCCTAAATCTAATATTACTGCTACTGAATATAAAATAACTCCATCGTAAGCCCTGAATAAGTATAAATTAACATCTATGATTAATATAAAAATACTCCCGTGCACAACATATAACCCCTCGAATAAATCTAAGGTAACTCCTACTGAAGTATAAAGTAACTCCATGCAAAAGGGTAAAGTAACTGCTTGCAATAATGTTAAGTAAGTGCTAGATAAATATATAGTAACCCCTTGCCCAAAATATAGAGTCAGCATAAATCGATATTAACCCCTACATACATTCAAACAAAACCACATTTGAAAATTTTAAACCAACTAAAATATAAAATGTAATTACATAATTTATTGTATGTTTTTAAAAATAATTTGACTAAACTTATTTGTTTTTTATGATATTAGTTGAAATCGTTCAACAACAACCTCTACCAATTGATAGTGCTGACCTATCAGCACAACAAGTCATAAGCATTGAGATTGAAGAGGCACACAAAGATAATGCAATTGAAGAAGAGTTTCGAGGTAGTTTACTTGGATTTACAGGAGACACATGGGAAGAAATTTATGAAGCATACAAGAAACATGCAAATGCAGTTGGATTTGGAGTACGAAAGTCATCAACAAGATACACACAAGGTAAAATTAGAAAGGCAAGAGGAAAAGAATTTGTGTGTTCAAAACAAGGATTTCAATGCAAAACAAAGCCCAAAAAAACAACTACACCAACAATTACACTAGAAATGCAGCAAAATAAAAAAAACGAGAAAAGGGAAGCAAGTTCCCATTACAAGAACAGGATGCAAAGCTTATCTTAGAGCAAAGGTAAACCCTGATGGTACATGGGAAGTTGATGATCATGTAAATCCAAGTAAACTATCATCAATTTAACTCAAAACCAAAAGAATCAACTAAAATTCAACTAAACTTGCAAGTCCACCAACAATCAACTATAAATTGAAACTGAAAAACTTATAAAATATAAAAAAAAAACAATCGTAATCAAACAAAATAACCATAATTCCGCAATGAAACAATGAAAAAAAAAACAATTCAAAAACGCAAAATTACCTTTTGAACCACGACCACCATAACTCGGACCACAATTGCTGCGACCACCATCACTCGGACCACCATCACTGCGACCACCATCACTCGAACGACGACGAGCTGTAGTCTTTACTCTAGCCATAATTCCACAAACCATTCGAACAGCATAAAACTCAAAAACGAAAATCAAAACCAAACCCTTGATGATGATTGTTTGTAAAGTCGAATTTTGGTTTAGAAATGGAGGTTACGAACTGCCAGAAAAAGAAAGAAGAAAAAAACAGAGAGAGAAATGGGCTCAACTGATCTCAAAACCACACCTTGATGATGATTGTTTGCAAAGTCGAATTTTGGTTTAGAAATGGCGGTTACGAACTGGCAGAGAAGAAAAAGAGAGAGAGAGAGAGAGAAATGGGCTCAACAGATTATTTCTCGTGTCTTGCCTTGGGCTCCGTTATATGACTAGGCGGCTTGGGCTTTTATATTAGTTGGCCACACCATTTATTCAAGGTGTGACCAGCCTCATATAAAAGTTTGTGATAAAAGTAACTTTTATTATTGCATATGTAGATACATATAATATGAAATAGAATTAAGTTCTATATTTGTCATACTTTCTTTTCAAACAATAGAGAAACTACAATATATTATCTCACTATCTACACTAACTACTAAGTAGCAGTGTGACATGTAAAGGTAACATATAGTAACCACAGTCAACATTAAGCTTGCTGATTAACTAGGTAGCTCCGTGCCTCCCCATGATTCAACTTGCATCCACATTAACTTAATAGTAGTATTCATGTGGTAAATAGGGAGTGGTAAACTTCATCAGTTATGAATTGGAGATTTCTGTTTGACGGGGGTGTAATCCATCACCATTAGATCTTCATTATGCATGCTATCATCAGTAATAGACATAATTTGACCGTCACCGTTGTTCCTCAGAGTTCCTTTACTTTTCTTTGCCGCATTCCTAATTATTTTTTTTGGTACATAATGAGAGTTGGAACACCCTTCTCTCAAGGGACACTCCTAACGAATCAAGAAGAACAAATTTACTTAACGAAGGATCCGTTGAAACATCCATGTCAATCGAGGCAGCAGAACTATTGTGACCTTTTTTTGATAGAAGATCTGCTACCCGATTAGCTTCCCGAAAGATATGCTTAATAGTGTAGAATCTAAAATGACGAAGCAGCTGCCGAATGTCATCAATGAGGGTTTGGATAGTCCAAGGGAAAGTGTAATGCCCTTGTAGCACTCTTATAACTATTTGATTATCTCCTTCAATATGTAGATCTTGAATATGCTAATGAATAGCAAGTATAAGTCCATTTCTTAATCCCCATGCTTCAGCAACGATAGCTGAGGTTTGGCCAAGTCGATAAGCTTGTGCGGTGATGTGTCGTATTTTTATATAGATTTTAGGTGCATTTAGGTTGCATTATAGGAGCATTTAGATGCCTTGTAGTTCATAATTGCATACTATTACTTAATTTGCGAAATATTACTCCATTTGTGTGTTTTTGGTATTATTTGATGAATTTCAGGTATTGAAAACATAATTGGAGTATTATTGGACAAGCTTGAGTACTTGGGAGCAAGCTACATTGATAAGGATCACTTTAGAAGTATTTGAGTGCAAATTGGAGCTTAATTGGAGTTGGAATTCATTGAAAGAATTATGAAAATCGAGTCATGTTCACTCTTTTGTCCATAACTTTTGACATGATGCTGATATTGGGTTGATTCCAGCGGCATTGGAAAGTAGGCTTGAAGATCTTTCCAACGATAGGTTGCACCGCCCAAGGCGAGTTGTATTTTGAGAGATATGGGCTTCGCAAGTTACCCCAGTCTGCCAGGAACTTCTTACGCGCACGCGGTTTTGATAATTTCGGTCATTTAATGATTTATTTGGCTTCCTTATCTTGTAATTTGGTTTCCTATTAGTATTAGGAGTTATACCTATATATTAGAGGTTTTCTAATTAGAGAAAAACATCTATTATCTATTACTCACTTTTCAATATCACGTTATTTTGTTTCTCTAGTTTTCTCTCTAGTTTTATGCCCTAGTTTGGTTTCGAAAGTTACTTTGGAGATTCAAGACTCAAGCTTTCTTATTCATCTTCAATATTAATCAAGTTTTATTCTCTTCTCTTCTCTCTATTATATATTAATTATGTTTTCTATTATGTTTATTGCTCTTTTTGCCATGATTAGTGAGTAGTCTTTTTATCTAGGATTGAGTTGAGCCCTAGTATGGATTGATCATGTAAATTATTCTCTAATTCCCATGTAATTCGATTGTATGTTTAGGGTTTGATAAGATTGTTGTTATTGTCAATTGTGCATCTTGATTTAGCCCTAATTTGTATTATCAACGAAAGTTGGAATTGAGATTAGGAATATTTGTTTAATGTTAAATTGTTATTTTATTAATTGAGTTCATCAACGAAAGTTGGGTCTTAATTTAGATAATCTTGTCATTGATTTGAATTCTCCCATGAAAATAGGTGAGAACTAGAATTGAGAATTATTTGACATTGGTTCTTAATGCTTCTAATTATGTGTGTAAGCCATGAAAATAGGAGACATACATGTTAGTTAGGCCTTTTGCTATCACGAAAGTGAGCTCTAGGTATTGAGGAATGACCGAGTATTTAGTTTCGGTCCGCAGCTGTGCTTTATCACTGAGTCAGAAGGGAATGTCAATCTCGCCTAAGCTATAATTGAATAACTGGGATGTGAGTTATATTTTGATCAATTCATATTAGTGGTGATACTTAATCTTAGTGTTTTAATTATCATATTTTGTTATTAGTTTATAGATTCTTCTGGATATTTGGAATGTGTAGCTATTTCATAGTCTAGAGTTAACTAGTGTTTAATCTTGCACCTCCCTGAGTTCGACCCGTATGTGCTACGACACCGTTCACTTGCGGTATTAAAATAAAACCCTAACAAGTTTTTGGCGCCGTTGCCGGGGAGGTAACGGATTAGAATTAGTTTGATTATAGATTTAATAGACTACATTGTATATACTTTTATTTTCTCTTGTAGATAACATTTTTCATTTTACTTTTGTAAATTTCTTCCCTTTCACTGTTCATGGAGTCATATTATCACTATAATGGGGACAATTCTATTGATAGGGACAATGGTTATAATTATTTGGATTCTCACGTTTCTTACTTTGATACATCGTGTCAATATACTTCCAATTTTTGCGTGAGTTCTAATCAATTACCTGATATGTGTTGTGATCCCCATATACATGCTAGTAATTCTAGAGCAATTTTCTATTTTCCTCAATATGAGAATGAATTGTTTTGGAAATATTATCGTAGACTTGGAGACTTTATTGGTCCTAATCACGGATATGAACAATGGGATATGCGTCAAGTGATTTATGAGGGTTAAAATGAAGAAAGTAGAGCGGTGTTTGAGTCTATGTCTAATGGACAATTTCTATCCCAATCACCTGGTTATTGTTGGTATCTAATCGAGTGGTTGGCTAAGAATAATTATGAGTGGGATATGTCATTATCTGCTAGACCAGTCCAGGAAAATTCCTCCACTCCTTCACCTCAAAGCTACATTATAACACCTCCATATAGTTCTAATTGTCACTCTACTTCTCATGGCATTTCTTTATGTGATGTGACATTAGTAAATGATTTTGATCCCTCTCCCCAATATGATTGTCAATCTACTCGGAGTTATAGTTTCCACCCATATATTTATGATGATGATGATGAGGGTTGGAAAGAACTTGAAAATTATGGGGATGATTATCAAATTACTAGGAAGACTGATGTGAAGGACGTTTTGAGTGAGGAACAACCCTTGGCTGAAAATCCTTCATTGGAGAAGTTTATAAATGAGAGTGAAGTTATTCATGAGTCTTTGTCGGTTCCACCCACTGTTTTTGAGTCTCGTGTTCCTTTCTCTCGAAAACTTGACCTTATTCCTTCTTCCCCTATATTATACCCCCATCGTTCTCTATTTCTCCCAATATGAATGACTCTTATGACCATATAATTGATGTACAGTTAGTGGTTATCTCTCCTTTTGAGTCTTGTAAAACGACTAACGACTTTTCTTTTTCTTACTCTTGTAAAAGTCACTTCTCCTTTGATTTTTCTTTTTCTAGGTTTAATAGATTTTTAGGACTAGTGTACTTCCTCTTTCCTTCTCACTCTTATATAACATGCTTTGAGATGTTTGCTGGGACATATGATATGCTTCGTAGAGCGTTGAAGTGTTCTGCATTAGTCTACTGATTTTATATGGTCGTGCGGGACCTTTATAAATTTGCGCTTTTCGGGAGGCAACCCGAGTTTACCTTTTCTTTTTTCTTTTCATTTTCTTTTCATTTTCTTTTTTGTCTGATTTTAATTACATTGATGCTTTTGTGTCAGTTTTTTGGTGTGTTTATAGGTTTATCAAAAAAAAAAAAAAATCGTAGAAAAGAAGGTGGAAAAGGTCTTCAAAAAGACGAGTCGCGGTGCAATGGCCTAGCTCGCGGACAAATGCCGAGAACATACCGCGACTCGCGGTATGCAACGCGACCCGCGCTTTTTGAGATGAGAAAATTAAACATGATCGTCATCATCATTGCATCATCATCATCTTGTACGACAACTCACCCCCACCTGCAACCAACCAACCAACCAACCAACAGCAGCCCCCACTCCCAGTCTCCCACCATCACCTCCCTTCACCACCAGCGAAGCTTCCCTCTCACTCCTGCTCAGAACGGCAGAACCAGTCGCACAACCACCACCGTTTCACCGCCACACCTGCACAGCACTGCTGCACCCGAAAGCCACGCTCGTGGTCTCCTCAGCCGTGCCCAATTCGCCTCCGACCACCACACCACTGAATCACCGCCCAGTCACCAGCCCAGCAACCCTCTCACTCCCGTTTCTTTATCGCGCCCAGCACCGGCATTCATCGCCCCTCTGGTTCTCCGCCCACCCGCAATCCTCTGGCTTCACGCCGCTGCTGTGCACCCCACCGAACCCCCTCTGCGTTGTTCCTCTTCGTTCTGCTCTCTCGTTCTCCTTTCTCCTTTTTCATCTTATTTCTCTTTTTCTTTTCTTTTTATTTTTGTTTTAATCTGATTTCCTTTCTCTCTTTTCTTTTCTTTTTCTTTTCTTTTTTTTTCCTTTTTCTTTTCTTTTTTTTCCTTTTTCTTTTTCTTTTGACTTTTTCTCTTCAATACCTATTTTCTTTTCTTTTCCCCCTTTTTTCTAATTGATAGTTGTTGCAGGATCCGTGCAAGTGGGCTACAAATTGCTTCAAGTTGGTTTTCAAGAAGCATTGCGATATATATTTTGAGCTTATTCGACCCTTTTTCCCATTAAATTGGGGTAGTAAGCCTCTTTATTCTATCTCGTCGATGCTCTTGATGTTCCTTTCAATTTTTGCTTGGATTTTTGTTTGTGTGGCTATACTTGTTGGATTTTTGTACAACCTTGATTTAATTCTTTCATTGTTGGGAATTGCGTGTGCCAATATTGGTGGATTGTGGTGTTTGCAGGAGTGCTCGATGATTTTGTGACTTGGTGATTCGATGATTTATGGATTTTATTAGTGTTCCTTCTCTAATCTTGCTTATTGCAGTGAGGTCACTGCAATTTTTAGCTTGGGGGAGGAATATTCTATCATTTGCTGCTTTCTAGTGTAGTTTTTATTGCTTTCTTAGGCTGTTGCACGGTTTGTACTGCTTACTAGGAGTGGGAGTTTACGTGTAACCAAAAAAATTATACTGCTTTCTTAGTTGCATCAGCATATTAGATTTCATCTCATGTTAGTTGCATCTATCTATGGGACTATTGCTAGCACTATTTGAGAACCTTGTTGATATCCTTACTACGGTCTTAAGCGTAATCCATCTCATTCATGATTCTTCATAGCATAATTGTATCGCGATTAATTGCTTGTGGTAAGATTGGTTGATCTCTCTCTGGCTTGATTTAACCTTATTGTTTAGACATCTTTACCCAAGTGAGCTTTTGTGCCTATAAACTGACGTATCTGTGTCAGTTATGTTCTTTCATGTGTGATTAGTTCCTCATTGTTGCATGGATCTTGACTTTGACTTGGTACTCTTTGACACTTGACTTTATAAGCATTTGGGTATGATTGAGGCGTTCTTTTCATTGTTATGAGCTTTCAGATATATTTTCTTTTCATATATATTATCCTTTCTCTAGCCCCGCTGAGCCTTTCATGACTTTATTCTGAATCAATCTACATTACAAGCTTCTAGCCTTTTATGATTTCTCTACCAAAGCCTTGCTAAGTGGAGTAGCATTAAAGTTTATGTTTTGAGCTTGTATTCGTGGTTTTGCAGTGATTATTGGAAGAAAAGATGTGAAGGAAGTTGCTTGAAATAGTGTGGAAGTATAAAATGAAAAGAATGATGAAGAAGTTGTGAAAAATAATTCTGAAAAAAAATGAAAAAAATAGAATAAAAGTTGAATGAAATTTGTTGGAATTGATAAAGATGGGTACTCTCTTGATTTAATGGTAATGTGTTGTTAAACTTCTAGTAGAAGTTTTTGTGACGTTTGCATCTAATGGCCATAGATGTTAAGTGTTGTTTTCTCCACTAGTTGGCATTTAATTAGCACCACATTTCCAAATATATTTCCTACCCATAACCTCAGCCCCATTACAACCCTTGAAAGTCCTCATGATCTTTTTGCGTTATAATTTCGAGTGGAAAGTGAGTCGATAGTCAAAGTTAAAGAGTAAATGCTTCATTTGAGTCGACATGGTTTAGGTTGAGTGACATTGATCATGCCATAAACACATGAGAGTATGAGTGCACATGACTAAAGTGAGGTCTCTCAGGTTTGGTTGAGTCTAGCTTGGGGGAGATGGTATGTGGTATGCTAGGAGAGTTGATTGCATTACATGACGTGCTATGCGGCTTTGCTTGAGAATGTTTCAATGCTTGGTTCGTGTAGTAATTGTATCTCTCGTGTTCTCAATTGTGTGCTTCGCCCTATCGTAGTCCCATATTGTAGGTTGTCTTTCTTTTCCAATGTCTATGTCTAATTGCTTGAGGACAAGCAATGGTTTACCTTGGGGGAGTTTGATGTGTCGTATTTTTATATAGATTTTAGGTGCATTTAGGTTGCATTATAGGAGCATTTAGATGCATTGTAGTTCATAATTGCATACTATTACTTAATTTGCGAAATATTACTCCATTTGTGTGTTTTTGGTATTATTTGATGAATTTCAGGTATTGAAAACATAATTGGAGTATTATTGGACAAGTTTGAGTACTTGGGAGCAAGCTACATTGATAAGGATCACTTTAGAAGTATTTGAGTGCAAATTGGAGCTTAATTGGAGTTGGAATTCATTGAAAGAATTATGGAAATCGAGTCATGTTCACTCTTTCGTCCATAACTTTTGACTCGATGTTGATATTGGGTTGATTCCAGCGGCATTGGAAAGTAGGCTTGAAGATCTTTTCAACGATAGGTTGTACGGCCCAATGCGAGTTGTATTTTGAGAGATATGGGCTTCGCAAGTTACCCCAGTCTGCCAGGAACTTCTTACGCGCACGTGGTTTTGATAATTTCGGTCATTTAATGATTTATTTGGCTTCCTTATCTTGTAATTTGGTTTCCTATTAGTATTAGGAGTTATAACTATATATTAGAGGTTTTCTAATTAGAGAAAAACATCTATTATCTATTACTCACTTTTCAATATCACGTTATTTTGTTTCTCTAGTTTTCTCTCTAGTTTTATGCCCTAGTTTGGTTTCGAAAGTTACTTTGGAGATTCAAGACTCAAGCTTTCTTATTCATCTTCAATATTAATCAAGTTTTATTCTCTTCTCTTCTCTCTATTATATATTAATTATGTTTTCTATTATGTTTATTGCTCTTTTTGCCATGATTAGTGAGTAGTCTTTTTATCTAGGATTGAGTTGAGCCCTAGTATGGATTGATCATGTAAATTATTCTCTAATTCCCATGTAATTCGATTGTATGTTTAGGGTTTGATAAGATTGTTGTTATTGTCAATTGTGCATCTTGATTTAGCCCTAATTTGTATTATCAACGAAAGTTGGAATTGAGATTAGGAATATTTGTTTGATGTTAAATTGTTATTTTATTAATTGAGTTCATCAACGAAAGTTGGGTCTTAATTTAGATAATCTTGTCATTGATTTGAATTCTCCCATGAAAATAGGTGAGAACTAGAATTGAGAATTATTTGACATTGGTTCTTAATGCTTCTAATTATGTGTGTAAGCCATGAAAATAGGAGACATACATGTTAGTTAGGTCTTTTGCTATTACGAAAGTGAGCTCTAGGTATTGAGGAATGACCGAGTATTTAGTTTCGGTTCGCAGCTGTGCTTTATCACTGAGTCATAAGGGAATGTCAATCTCGCCTAAGCTATAATTGAATAACTGGGATGTGAGTTATATTTTGATCAATTCATATTAGTGGTGATACTTAATCTTAGTGTTTTAATTATCATATTTTATTATTAGTTTATAGATTTTTCTGGATATATGGAATGTGTAGCTATTTCATAGTCTAGAGTGAACTAGTGCTTAATCTTGCACCTCCCTGAGTTCGACCCGTATGTGCTACGACACCGTTCACTTGCGGTATTAAAATAAAACCCTAACATGCGGCGACCAGAAGGCCTGCGGAGTTGCGAATGGCAACACCGGCAGCGGCTGAGGAGCCAATAATTGAACCATCAAACTTTAGTTTGAAGCATCCAGAGGGAGGAGGCTGCCAGCTAACTGCAATGGAAGTAGGGAACATGCAACAAGGAAGGGAAGAAATAGTAAAGGAAAAATCCATCATAGTTCGAGAAGTCCATTCCAAATACAGATGTCAGGCTATATAATAAACACGATTTAAATTAATCATATTTTCCTCAAAGACAATTGAGTTGCGTTCCTTCCAAATACTCCACAAATTATAACAGAACAATTGTAAGGCCTGAGGGTAGGGACAGAGAGACTTTAGGCTTTGTACAAGATCTTGAGGCACTATATGTCGGATCTTTGGACGTATAGAATTTAAATTCCAATAATGACCAATTATAGGGCATGTGAAAAATTAATGATTAAGAGTCTCATTATCAGATTTACAAAGGGGGCAAAGAGCGTCATTAGTGATTTGACGGTCGGCTAAGTTTAATTTCAATGGCAGACCATTTTGAAGGCATTGCCTTAGAAAAATTTGTACTTTAGGGGTTATATTTATTTTCCATATCCAATTAAAAGGCCAAGGAATACTAGTAGGGGTGATTCCATGAGCTAGCCAGGTAGCTGTTTTAACCGAAAAAGCACCAGAGCTAGTAAGCCCCAAACAAGGAATATCTAGGGTAGGATAGCTAGGGATAGGAATCCCTAATATTAGGTGGACTAGATGAGATGGGACTAAGTCATTAAGGAGAGGAACATTCCATTGTCTTGATGGAAGAATGACATCACTAACAGTAAGATCCAGATTAGCAATAGACATGATTTGAAGATTTAACATTTCAATAAGGCTTTGATTAGCACACCCGTTGTCAATCCAGAAATAGACATTTGTTCCAGTTCCAATTTTCCAACGTATTCCTTTCCTTAGAAGCTCTCGAGATCGAAGAATGGACTTCCAAATATGAGAGTCTTGTGGCTTAGCTTTGTACTCAAAGAAAGAAGTATTTCGAAGATATTTTTGGCGCATAAGTGTTGGCCAGAGAGAGTTTTGGTCGAAAGGATTCGCCAGCCTATTTTAGCTAAGTATGCTTCATTTACATGGACCATTTTTCGAAAATTCAACCCACCATATTTTTTAAGCCGACAAATTTTTGACCAAGCAACTAGGGGTAGCCCAGTCGAGTTCGATGAGGAGCGCCAAAAAAACTTTATGTTAATATTATCTATTGTAGAACATATTTTCTTGGGAACCTGAGTTTTTGCCATTAGATAAGCTGGGGAAGATTCTAGATGACTTTGAATAAGAACTGATTTTCCAGCTTTTGACATAAAATGATTGTGCCAAGAATTAATTTTGTTGTCAACTTTTTGAACTAAGTGGTGGAAATCGCTAGGCATTCGCTTATAATTGGAGAATATAACGCCCAAATATCTTCCCAAAAAAGCCTTTGGTGTCATACTTTGCCACATTCCTACTTGCATCTATAAAATTAAGAAGAAGAAAAAAAGACAAAACCCCCAAAAAAAAATAGAATAATTAATTAGTATGATACAAATCATTTAATTAGACTTGAAAAAAGGGGTAAATTTTAGATTAGGAATTCCAAGAATCATAGGATTAAAAAGGGGGAAACAAGGAAAAAACTCACTTGGACGACTAAATTTGTCATCTGGTGGTAACTTTGACACAATTATAAAGTAAAAGGTTGTAAAATTTTATAAAAAATATTCAAAAAGTGGTGAGAATCAAAGTAGGTAATAGAAAACGTGACAAAAGTAATTTTTTTTCTAAAGTATTCCCTCTTTTGACCTAAATTCCACTTAGATCTTGTTGACATTCGTATTTCATTCTACTCACTTTTGCTTATAATTCTTATTTCACAACCTTTTTTGTCTTTTATCATCCAATACTCAACAACATGGGACTCACTTATACTCTATTCTCTTTAAAAAGTTACTAAAAAAAACACAAAGTGGTCCCCTTTTCGGGGTTTGCCTTGGTTAGTAAAGCTAGGCCCTGTTCTCTTGAACTTATTTTGGCTGAACTAAACTGAACTTATTTTATTTTTGCTGAACTGAACTTATTTTTGCTAAATAATAATAATAATAATAATAATAATAATAAATAATAATAAATAATAAATAATAAATAATAAATAATAAATAATAAATAATAAATAATAAATAATAAATAATAAATAATAAATAATAAATAATAAATAATAAATAATAAATAATAAATAATAAATAATAAATAATAAATAATAAATAATAAATAATAAATAATAAATAATAAATAATAAATAATAAATAATAATAATAATAATAATAAATAATAATAATAAATAATAGTAAACAATAAATAATCAAAAATCAAAAATAATAATAATATATAATAATAATAAATAATAAATAATAATAAATAATAATAATAAATAACCATAATAAATAATAAATAATAATAAAAATATAATAATAATAATAATAATAATAATAAATAATAAATAATAATAAATAATAATAATAAATAATAAATAATAATAAATAATAAATAATAAATAATAATAAATAAATAAATAATAAAAAATAATAATAATTATAAATAATAATAAATAATAATAATAATAATAATAATAATAAATAATAAAATAATAATAAATAATAATAATAATAATAAATAAATAAATAATAATAATAATAAATAAATAATAAAAAATAATAATAATTATAAATAATAAATAATAATAATAATAATAATAAATAATAAAATAATAATAAATAATAATAATAATAAATAAATAAATAATAATAATAATAAATAAATAAATAATAATAATAAATAATAAATAATAAATAATAATAATAATTAAATAAGTAATAAATATTATACAATAAATAATAATAAATAATAAATAATAAATAATAATAAATAATATACAATAAAATATAATAATAATAAATAATAATAACTAAATAATAATTAAAAATAATAAATAATAAATAATAATAATATAATAATAAATAATAAATAATAAATAATAAATAATATAATAATAAATAATAATAATAAATAATAATAATAAATAATAAATAATAAATAATAAATAATAAATAATAAATAATAAATAATAAATAATAAATAATAAATAATAAATAATAAATAATAAATAATAATAATAATAATAAATAAAAATAATAATAATAAATAATAATAGTAAATAATAAATAATAAATAATAAATAATAATAATAATAAATAATAAATGATAATAGTAAATAATAAATAATAAATAATAAAAATTGAAATAAATAATAAGTAAAAAATAATAAATAATAAATAATAAATAATAATAAATAATAATAAATAATAAATAATAAATAATAAATAATAATTAATAAATAATAAATAATAAATAATAATGATAATGATAATGATAATAATAATAATAATAATAATAATAATAATAATAATAATAACAATAATAATAATAATAATAATAATAATAATAGTAGTAGTAGTAGTAGTAGTAGTAGTAGTAGTAGTAGTAGTAGTAGTAGTAGTAGTAATAATAATAATAATAATAATAATAATAATAATGATAATAATAATAATAATAATAAGGATTAATTCACAAAAAAGAGCTCAACTATTCCCCATTTTCTTTTATAAGTCCCAATTATAGGTTATTCCCTGCAGGTCCCATGTTTAACAGTTTGTGATTTTTATAAGTCCTCATTTACTTAGAACCGGTTAAGAAGGTTGATTTTCTTAAAATGTGGGACCCACCACCTTTTCTCCCTCTTTCACTTCTCCTCCTCTACATCAGTTAGCCGGAAGCCTCCCAACCTGACTCCAATCTCCAGGCCTCACCCTCATTCTCTCACCACCAACACCACCCCCTCACCACCACAACCCCTCCCCCCCACCCCTTTGACCCCCCTCCCCTCCCCCTTCATCCGCCGACCCCCCATCCCCCTCCCCCGATGTCGGCTGTCCCCTTCCCCCCGCCGACCCTCATCCCCTTCCCCCACAGCCCCGTAACCCCCCTCCCCTTCTCCCACAACTCAGCAACGCTCCTAAATTCGAGCCCGTAAACTTCGAACTTGCTTGCCCCGAAACTTTGAGCCCAGAAAATCGACGCCCCACCAAATTCGAGCCAAAAACCAAATTCGAACCCCGGAAAATCGACGCCGGTGCGGGGAGGGAGCGAAATTCGACGGGGGATGCGAGGGGGGGGGGAGGGGCTGGGGGGAGTGGGGAGGGAGGCTATTCTTGCTCTTGTTCGGCTGCCGCCGCCGAACTCGCGTCGTAACGTCGCCGCGCTACCGTCCCGGTCTCGTCGGTGCTCCATTACCACTCGTCGGAGCTCTACTCGTGCAACCATGGTGAGATGAAGATGAGAGAAAGGAGATGAAATAGGGAGGGGGTGATATTTTAAAACTCACGTGCTCTCATTAAACTGTGAACACGTGACATTCAGTTACCTGCTGGGTCTTAAAAAAATCACATTATGTGAAACTTACGACCGACAAGTGAATAATCCATAGTTGGGACTCATAAAAAAAGATGGGTGATAGTTGAGCTCTATCTTGTGAAATAATAATAATAATAATAATAATAATAATAATAATAATAATAATAATAATAATAATAATAATAATAATAATAATAATAATAATAATAATAATAATAATAATAATAATAATAATAATAATAATAATAATAATAAGAAGAAGAAGAAGAAGAAGAAGAAGAAGAAGAAAAAGAATAATAATAATAATAATAATAATAATAATAATAATAATAATAATAATAATAATAATAATAATAATAATAATAATAATAATAATAATAATAATAATTAGAAGAAGAAGAAGAAGAAGAAGAAGAAGAAGAAGAAGAAGAAGAAGAAGAAGAAGAAGAAGAAGAAGAAGAAGAAGAAGTTGTAGTCTGAACTGAACTGAATAAGTCTGAACTGAACTGAACTGAAATGAAATTCCATTTATTCAGTCCAAAAGAATAGAGTCTAAAAACAAAAACTTATGCTCAAGAAGATATTACGAGTATAATTGGCCTAGACATTATCCAGCCTAAATTTTTTATATATATGGAGTAAGAAAAAAAGCACAGATATTAGATAACACTTCACTCGGAAGAAATACCTAGCTAAAATTGTGAATATTTGTCACATTCCAAGCTTAATTAATTGGACAATATGGACTAAGAATCTAACATGCAATTTTAATAGAGGAGCCACTCTTTTGGGCACGACACAACAGGGTCTGTTTCAAAATGTAAAAGTCTTATATGTACAGTTGCGTGTGAAAGCAAATTGAAACCTTAATTGCGTAATAATATGTATAAAAAATTGTTTACAAATTTCCCTGTATTTTTTTCTTTTGTTTTTTTAAAAAAAAAAAAATTGGAGAAGTTGTAATTGTTTTGTTAGTTGAAGGTATAATTGTAAAAGAAAGTGGACGCCAAATCCTCCCTTACCAAGTATATTATTTTTTATAAAAAAGATAAGTAACAAGAAATACTCTGGGCTATCCTCACACAAGGCTCTCATCCAGAGGCCGTTACAAGTCATACAACCCCAACCCTAAAAACTTCATATCAATCCATAACAGTAATATCATTTCTAATAGTAAAAAATCATGTGAAAAACAGAGCTGACAGTTTTCAATTCACTTCCATACATAGATTGAAAATTCTATTATATTTGTTCCATTTTCGATGAGTAAATGTTCTATTTCAACAAATGTTTGTTTTAAGCATATTTTTCGTGAAAATTGTTCTATTTTCAATAAGCAAATGTTCAATTTCAACAAATGTTCGTTTTAAGCATATTTTTCTGCAAAAAAATATGTTCTATTTTCAATAAGCAAATGTTCTATTTCAATAAATATTCGTTTTAGCTTATTTTTCAGCTGAGAATTATGTTCTATTTCCGTGCAAATTGTTCTACTTTCGATAAGCAAATGTTCTATTTTAAAAAAGTTTGTTTAAAGCTTATTTTTCAGCAAAAAAAATATGTTCTTTTTTCCATGAAAATATGTTCTATATTTGATGAGCAAATGTTCTATTTAAGTAATTGAATTCTAGTAATGTTCCACTTCAACGGTAAAATGTTCATTTTCGTAATTGAATTCTGGTAATGTTCCACTTCAACAGTAAAATGTTCGTTTTCATAAGTGAACTCTTGTAATGTTCCACTTCAACAATAAAATGTTTGTTTCCGTAAATGTTCTATTTTGCATTGTGGGAGCAGTTCTCATTGTGCTCCTAGGAGCATAATCCACGGATTATACATAGATACCCCCACTTACATGGTTACATGTATACATATGGAAGGATATTGTCCATGGGCCATAAGTATGGTGAAAGATTCATTCCACCAGTGGGCCTCATAAGCATTGGTGGTGGGCCTCGCTAACATTGGGGATTGTCGAGTATGCTTTTTTATCTCAGTTAAGGCCCAAATCAGCCATATGATATGGCCTTTTTGCATCTAATCACCATTGAGACAAACCTTCATTTCCTAAACGACTAAACGTGGCATGGAATTACTCCTCTAATTATCAAGATTATAAGTCACAATTTTTTTCACATATATATAGGGCTGGTAATGGGTCGGGTTGGGTCAAGATCATGTTGGGTTGGCGGGTTGACTGGTTGAGAACCCCTTGACCCAACCCGACCTGTTAACTTAAACGGGTTGGGAATTACAACCCAACCCAACCTTATCATAAACGGGTCAACCTTCAGGTTGACCCATTTAATTTTTTTCGTGTTTTTTCCAGGAAAAAAAATAAAACAACAAAGAATACATTACAAAGCAACAGTTGGCAACAACTTAGCATTAAGCCATTACATAACCATATGCTAGATATTGTTCAAAATCAACCCAACTGTTGCAAAATCAACACCATTACAACTCCATAATCAATTGTTCAACATTAACTGTAATGAGTTAGAATTTTTACTTTTTAACTTTCTATATGGGCTGGTCTAATTTTTTTTAGCTGTGAAATTAGTTATGGTTTTTAGGTTGTTTCCATAAATGGGTTAAACGGGTTTAAATCAGGTTGAGATTTTCAACCTGACCCAACCCATTTAAATAAACGGGTTGGGTCAGGTCGACCCATTTAATTAAACGGGTTGAAAATTTCGACCCAACCCATTATTAATGGGTTGGGTTCGGGTCGGGTTGGGTAATATTTTACCTGCTCTACATATATATGACTGGTATTTGAGCTAAAGTCTAAACAACCGACATAATAAAGCAAAGGTCACGTGACTTACGAGTAACGTCTAAGGCAAGGTCCGTAATTTGTTCTCTTTGAAAATTCACATGGGATGCATGGAGAGCATTCCTGATTTTCTTCTACCTAGTTGGGACTTGGGAGACGGATATTGAGGGTGTTTGGTAATTAGAGTTTAGGAGCAAAACGAAAATTTTGGACTATTTTTAGAGTTTTAGCTAGTCAAAAACTTTAAAAGTGATTTATGGTAAAAGATAGTTTTAGAGAGAGTTTTGGAATAAAAACTCTCAAAATGATTGGAGGATAAGGTAAAAGATGTTCAATGACTTTTTTACATCTAATAAAAATACTACACATATGTATTAAAATGTCTATAAATATTATTTTACACAAACAAATGGCAATAAATTTTTAAAAATCAGTTAATTGTTACCAAACACGTTTATAAAAAAAATTGTTAAATCAGCAGTCAAATCTGCTGAACAAAAACTTAAAACTCTAACAACAAACTCTAAACTCTGACAGCTAAACTATAAATTCTATTTGCCAAACAGGGCCATTATTAGTCTCCCAATTAGTATGGCACTAAGTATGCATCGAACCTTTCTCCGTTTCTATGTTAGTTTGTGTCGAAATAATAACATTAAATTTACATTTCTATAAGTTGCCCTTAACGACGTTGTTATTATACGCGAAAGAAATGGCCCCTTGGCTAAATACAGATTGTGGAAATATAAATTGTGAATTTGTATCTTGTTAATATTACTCTATTATTTACATTTACCTTTGTATCGTTATAACAACCTTCTGTCTTATCCAAAAGCCATAAAATGAACCAATTTTTCACAAACTCCACATTTTTCTTTTGGCTTTTGGTGTTAGAATAAGTGGGAAAAATATTGAGAAACGAAGTGAATATGACTCCTCTAATTGATATTGTCCTTGCCAATATAGTGACGTGTTCAATTATTTTTCATGAATATAAATGGTTGTAGTGACAAGACTGACAACCAGTCAACCACGACACATTTCTTATATACCTTATGTGTCCAATCATCACTAGACCATGAGGCATGAGCCTATTGATGGTGTGACCAAAATATATAGGCCTGTTTGGCAAATAGAGTTTAGAGTTTGTTGTTAGAGTTTTAACTTTTTGTTCAGCAGATTTGACTGCTGATTTGACAATTTTTTTTATAAATGTATTTGGTAACAATTAACTGATTGCTAAAAGTTTATTGTCATTTGTTTGTGTGAAATGACATTTACAGACATTTTAATAAATGTGTAGTATTATTATTAGAGGCAAAAAAGTCATTGAACATATTTTTACCTAATCCTGTAAAGAAAAAGTTCATATTAAACTTTCTTTTACCAAACACCCCTTTTAGAGTTTTTGACTAGTCAAAACTCTAAAAGTGGTCCGAAACTCTCTTTTCGCTCCAAAACTCTAATTGCCAAACACCCCCATAGTTTGATTAGATGTAACTTACGACTATATTTAGCCTTGTTGTCTTATTTTGAGGTAGGAAAATGGTTTGAAGTAATATTTTATAGTCTTTTTTACAATCATCTAAAATGGGTATATATTCTTTTAAATTGGAGAAATTATTAGATTATGCAAAAAAATAGTTATTATATCAGAATTATATGGTGTAATATCGTCTTTAACACGGTTTATGTTAAACAATTGTTATAAATTATAATAGTTAATTGCTATATCGTCTATATGCAAACAATAGTTATTACACCAAAAGTATGGTATAATATCGTCTGTAACACGATTGAAATTAAACAATTCTTATAAATTATAATTGTTAATTATTAGGTATTTAAAACCAGGCACCACGACCACTTATCTCGATAATCATCCAAAATAGGCATATATTTATTTTAATTGGAGGAATCATTGGATTATGCAAACAATTGTTACATCACATATACATTCAAATACAAATTACTATACTTTTTATATCATTATCTATAATGACTTGAATTATATTGTAAAACAAAATTTACATCTCATATACTTATACAACATGTAGAACAAACATACCAAGAGAGAACAATAATATCCTATAAGGCCTTGTTTTTTTGGATCGAACAAATTTGAATTGAACTTAACATAACTTATGCTATGTTCTTTTCAACTTATTTAAGCACTCTAGTGCTTATTTTAGATTTGATCAGATCAGATCAGATCAGAAAAGTTCAGATCAGATCAGAAAAATTCAGATCAGATCAGAAAAAATCAGATCAGAAAAAATCAGATCAGATCAGATCAGACAAATCAGATCAGATCAGAAAAAATCAGATCAGATCAGAAAAGTTCAGATCAGATCAGATCAGAAAAATTCAGACCTTATCCTTAATTCTTTTTCAAATTATTATTATTATTATTATTATTATTATTATTATTATTATTATTATTATTATTATTATTATTATTATTATTCGTTTTTTTTATAATTGCAAAAGAGCAACAAAATCGCTTAATGCCTATTCTATTGTCTTCAAAGCCTGTTTAAACAAGGCAAGTATAGAGCTCATCATATCTTTTTTTTCTATTACTATAATAATTTGGTATGTCAATCGTATATATATATATATATTTGGCATTAGAAGAGTTAAAGAGATTACTTACACCAGTGGAGAGATTACCTTGGAGAATAGGAGGTGAAAATGGTTTTCAATATATTAACAATTTGTTGTCTAATTGACAGTAAATGTAAGTGATTTAAGTTAATGCTTTCAACAAGTCCATAGTTTGTCTAAACTGTATCGAACTGAACTTATGTTTCATGAATTGAGTAATATTAATTATAACAAGTAGGATAATTTTTTTATTATCACTTATAATGATAATAATTAATAATATAAATAAGAATAATAAACATAAATAATAATAAATATATACTAATAAATAATGAAATACATAATAATTATTATTATCATTATTATAATAGTAATAATAATTATTATATAAATAAATAAATAATGAATAATGATAAAATAATAATAATTATAAAAATAATAAATAGTAATAAACAATAAATAATAATATTTATATTAATACTTAATTGAGTAGAGCTGAATTGAACTTAATTGAACTTGTTTGTGTGAACTGAACTGAACTGAATTTAATTTCTCAGAATTGAAGTAAACTGAATTTCCATTAATTCAGTCCAAAAGAATCGGACCTAAGTTTCCTTATTATTTGATTATCCCATGGATGTAAGTTAAGAGCATATAAAAAAGCATTATTCTAGATAATTAACAATAATAAAAAAATTTGATCTGCTAATTACACTAGTGGAAAAAACCTCACCTGATGCGGTCAAAACTGGCCTTTCAAATGCAGTTTTGGTCCGCATCAGGTGGGGACGCAGCAGATCACTAATCATTTCTGATGCGGTCCAAAACCGCATCAGAAAATGATAATCTGATGCGGTTCAGAGGGAAAACCGCATCAGATTAGTTGATAATCTGATGCGGTTTTTCCTCTGAACCGCATCAGATTGTTAGTGTATATGTACAAAAAAATAGCAGACCTGCAAGCTGCAGGTCTGCAATACCATCTGATTTATTAAATTTCACGCCTCACCAATTCTAACATATACAAATTATCAGATTCTAAAGAATTCTAACATATATACAAATTCTAATATATTCTAACAATCCAAAATCCTATACAAATTCTTATATATTATAACAAATTCTAGCATACACAAAAATTATCAACTGTAATAAAAAAATTTAACCAAAAAAAAGCTGTACTCAAATTTCAATATATATACAAATTTTCATCCATAAAAGCCATTAAACACTTCTAATACTGAAAATAAATAGCAAAAGAACACAGATAACAAAATAACAAAATCTACAGATTACAGAAAACAATATGTGAACGGCCAAACGAAAAGATCTAAACGAAAAGATAAACCAGATCTAAACGAAAAATAAATATTTTCGATGATAAACCATATCTAAACGAAAAATTAACCTCTTAACAATGTAAACAAAAAGATAAACAAATATTTTCGATGACAAATATTTTCGACAAAAAGATAAACGAAAAAACGAAAAAAAAAACAACCCCCAAAATCAGATCTAAAAATTAAATCCCATAAAAACGCAAACAAACCCAATTTCGGGAATTAGTCGGTGGCTTGAATTCGTCGATGGTGGCAGAATTCGTCGATGGTGGGTTGAATTCGTCGATGGTGGGTTGAATTCATCGATGGTGGCTTGAATTCGTCGATGGTGGCTTGAATTCGTCGGTGGGATCAAGAAGATTCGTCGGAAGTGAATTGAAATCGTCGGTGGTGGCGAAGTGAACTCGTCGGTGGTGGCGAAGTGAACTCATCGGTGGTGAGAGGATGAGTGAGGGAAGAGAAACTCGTGGGTTAGAGGATGAGAGAGAGAGATGAGAGAGGGAAGAGGAAACTTGTGGGTGATAGGATGAGAGAGAGGGAAGAGTAAATTTGGGCGACTTAGGGTTTAGTTTGGGCAAGCATTATGTGGGTTGGGCCTCAGTTGGAATTGGGCGAGCGAAAATATAACTTATTTTCTGATGCGGTCCACAAGAGGACCGCATCAGATTTTTCTGCCAATTTTCCCTCTCATTTTTTGGTTGCTTTTCGGATGCTGTTACTAAGTGACATATAAGGTTTTTTCCACTAGTGTTAAAAACTGGACACGATTAAGATTCAAATACATGCAATGCATGGTTTTCAAAGTGTAGAATAATGTTGCATTGATAACTTTTCTAATCATGCTAGGTTGCAAATTAAAAAATATCAAGTTGGTTCATTAATAAAATATTTCAATGTTTGATTAAATGAAATGAATAGAAAATGATTCATTATTTGTTTGCTCGTTGTAAAGGTATACTGAAAAAGGTGGACCGGAAAAAATACCTTTTTTTTTTCCTCTTTCCACCAGCCAAAATTCATTTATTTTTGGGAATAAGGGACTAGAAAGTTTTATAAACCTATTTCACATCATTTCCTTTTCCTTTTCATTTCTTATCAAACCTCATACTCCATTTCATTCACACATGCATGTTCATATTGATTAAATATAATTATTAACACTTTTTCAACCGATAAGTAAAACATTGTTTATATTATCCCCTTTCTAATCTCCCTCCCCCCTTACTAAAGCCAAATCTATACATGTAACACGTTGTCGAGCTTAGTATATTGTTTAATAGATCTCCCTCATTCAGAAACTTCTTGTCATTCTTATACATATTTAATACAAAACAAGACCATTATCAGACTTGAACATGCAACCTTATGAAAGTGAATATCCACTAGTCCAATAGGATCTTATAATCTTCTTTGAGTTTTTTCAAAAGAAAATATAATAAACGAAAATATAAGATGAAAAAAATGAGATTGGATGATTATATTCAATCATCATATTTTTATAACATTAAGTTTAATTTTGAAATGATTTATAATACTACCCTTAATGATATTTTTATAATATTCCAAAGAAATAGCTAATTAGTAAGTTTGAGATGTACAAATTTTAACAAATGAAGGAAAATGATGATATTTTAAAACTATGATACATCCATTTCACATTGTCCATGTTAAAAAAGAAAGTGTTGTGTTCTATTATTTTCTATAAGTAAATAATGTGCTTGTGGTGGTACATCCATTTCACAAATCTATATAAACATCTAAAACAACATCCTTCATGCCACGTGTCTTTAAGCTAGACAATTGATGCTATGGTGGCATGCTCTATCGTTTAGGGCCTCAATGAGATGGTCCACGTGGCAAGCAAATCAATCCTTCAGCAAATTAGGCGTGTAATTGCCTACAATCAAGGATTTAATTGATTTAGGAATTGCTGTTATTTAGGAAAGATTATTAATTGCTGTATTAGGCGTGTAATTGCCTACAAGGCTACAACCAGATTAGTAAAGTAGGAAATAAAACGGTCAAAATAATCCCTACAATCATGCGTGTAATTGATATTCTACTTGCTACAAATTAGGAAACAAGTATATTCCCTTCTTAATATTCTCTATTATGCAGCTAATGTTAAGGAATTATTTTTGTTAATTCTGAATTATAAGTTGTTCGACTTATAATTTTGCAACTATAAATAGGCATTATACCCTAGCTTTGTAGGAGTCATTCAAAGTACATATTACATAGTTATTATATTCTCTCCGGTGGTGTTATTCTAATGGAAGCACTATCCCCCTCCAAAGAAGATTCATCATTCACAGCAAACCATACGAGTGAAAGTGGGTTGCACCCAAAATTATAAGTCAACAATACCAACTGATGAGCAATCTATTTTTTTTTGTGCAAACTCATGAGCAATCTATGATTATTATAGCAAGCTATGATTAGGGATACAACAACTTATTAGTATTATTTTTTCTACCATTTATGTCTTAGTATGTTTTTATGTTCGTAGTGCCCGTTTTATTATCATCATATTTAATTTGTTGAGTAATAAATAACTCACTCAATTTTGTGTTCTTGATTATATGGTATATTGTTATCATATTTCCGTGGCCCGTGCAATACTATTGTTGCTCTAAAAAGGGGTTCATTTATATATATATATATATATATATATATATTACTATAAATATGTCATCATTCACTGAATTGAAAACCCATTCATACAAAATTATAGTTAGAAAATCATGAAATCTAACTTCTCAATTTCAATTTCAAATTAATTCATAAAATAAATAAACTCAGTTGATCCATAGCAATGTAGCATATGCATGTTGAATTCATCCCCAAATTTTTATAATTGATCCTCAAAACACAAATAAATAAAAATTCATTCGAATGGACCATGAAATCAAAGTTAGATATCCATGAAAACTAACCTTTTAAATTTGGTTCAAATGATCCGATTACACCATTGATTCTACTTGGATCGACTATATACGCATGCATGTTGAATTTTGACTCAAATTTTAAAATTGATCCTCAAAACAAAAGGACAAAAAAAAATCAAATTCTTCAATTGGAACATGCAATAAAAGTTTTAATGAAAACTAACCTCTTAATTTTGTTGGATTAATATATAATAGAGTGATTCGTCTGATTTCTTCAATGCCGACATTTATAAAACAAATTCGAACAGATTTCTTCAATGCCGTCTCTTCTTCTTCTCATAATCAACCCATGTCCGAATTGTTTTTTTTTCACAGATTATACGAAAAAGTTTTCATGTATATAAAACATGGTGAGTGAATTGTTATTGATAATAAAAGAAATGAGCAGGAAATAATGGCAAGAAAATTTGTTGTTTCAATCGTGGAGAAGAGATGAAATAGGGTTAATGAATAGAAGAAATGAGGAGAAAGAAAGATAATTTTGTCAATATTTTTTTTACCCGTGGAGGTGAGATGATGAGGAGAGAAGATGAAGTGTGACAAACAAATCTTTCAATTTTGTCTCTCATGGAGGTTACTAATTTTCAATGAAGAGAAGATGAAATGAGGAGAGAGATAGATGAAGTGTTTGGTTATTTTGTTGCATGAAATATATCACTCAATTGAATCAATAAGATGTCTAATATTATATTGTAAATGGTTATGGTGTAATCAATGCAAATTTGACATTCTTTTTGGATTGGTGAGCTAATGTGTAATATTAGTCCAGCGAATCAATTGACAAGTTGTATGAATGGTTTTGATTTGACATGTGTATATAAATGTATAATATTATATTGTATATATTTTAACTCAATAGCAAATTAGCAATGATTAAATACCATTACGATACTTTAAGTTCATGGGTTTTTATACTTCAATATCAATCATATTAGTATATTAAACTTCCACATAAAATCATTTCAATTTTCAATCGTTTTTCTTTTGTGGTCTTTTGTGTTTTGTGTCTTATATTGCCACATAATATTTCCCTTACCATCAAATATAATTGTCATAAATTTTTATTTATCAGGTTTGACTCTATCAATGCTACCACCAATTTTCATTTATCAGGTTTGACTCTATAAATGAAATCTTCTACGGACATTTGACAAAATACTTAGCTAGATAAAGGACATCAAGGTAAAGCAGATGCCCTCTGATGTTCAAACCTACATGAATAGCTCCATGGCGAACCTGCTCCGTGATATTAGTGCTATCCTGAGTAGCAATGATAAATATTTCATCATTCACTCCCCTAGATCAACAAATGGAGTGGCACACATCTTCGCTCAGATGGGTACTCAGCTTCTGGTGGCCAAGAAATACCACTTCACTTACCCATACAATGTCAATGATGCATCTCTAGCGGGCCTTCTGAACAATCCAGTTGCACCAACTACTAATGCTTAACCTTAGTTGCCTTACCACTATAATGCTCTTAAAACAATTGTCTTTATGTAATATTTTGCTCCTCTGTCTGAGAGGTATTCTGAACTGCTCTTCAATGTGTAATATTTTGAAGACCTCAGCCTTGGCTATGTCTTATTAAGTAATACATATATATGCTCTGTCTGAGAGGTACTCTGTCTGATAGGAGCTTGTGTTGCTGTATTATGCTCTGCCTTGAACTGAAGGAGGAGCCTCAATTTATAGGCAGGTAAGAGTAATGTTGTCATGTTGAGAGCTGTAGATGAACAATTTGTCTACTGCTTTACAGTGTTCAAAGTTTTTGTCTTTTTGATGCTTTTTACTGCTGATGAATAGAACTGCTTTACACTGTTGACAACTTTTGACTGTTTGTTGATGCATAAATTTGCCCGTTGTTGTGGTGTCTCATTCTGTTTGAAGTTTGAAGAGTGGTGTCTCATCCTGTTGAAGCTTGAAGATAGTAAAATAATCATTTTTTTTAAGTCTGGAAACCAACATGGAAACCAGTATCTTCTCCATCGTCACAGACCCATGGATCTTTTTGAGATATATGGTGGGAAGATATTTGAGCAAAATGAATCTTGCCTTCATCAGATAAATATTTTCCTCCATAAATATCAGATAAATATTGAGAGGGAGGTTCTGAATGTTGTATGCCTGTAAGGAAGTATTTGTTGAAGGAGTGGGGGAAAACAACAGTTGTATTGCCGGAATGAATAATGGTAATTGGAAACGAATGGTGGTTTTGATGATGATTGATAATATGCCTCATATTTTTTGAAATGGAAGCAAGCCCTTGAGCCCTGGCTTGGGCGGGGGTTCTTTTGTGAAGGAATAAGGCGAGGGATACAGGCTTGGGTATTTATGAAAATTAAGTAATGAGCTGGTCTTATTTTCCCATTGCTCATTTCTATATTAGCACAAATAGCTTCAACATAAGTCCATTCATGCCATCTGAAGGAGTGTATAGTAGAAAAGATGTATTGTTGGTATTTTGTGAATTCTTGGAAAATAGGAGCCTGTGGATTTGGCACATCATAGAACTTTCTTACCAACCCATATCACCATGTGAGGAAATAAAGACTATTCTTTGGAAGATAATTGGGATAGAGGAAAAATCCTTTATCGAAGAAACCTTAAAGACCTCAAAAATGCCAAAGATAGCAGCGAAAAATAGCGTGTTTTGTGAGGAATTCGGTAAAATTTTGATTGAATTCTGCTAGTTTGGCTTTGTTGAGAATTATTAGTTGTATTTCGGTTGGTAGACGGTCAATGTTTTTTAGAAGTTTCCTGGGAAAGGGTAAGTGCTTTTTTGAATGGATATTGTGAGCGGATAAATGGATATGGGATGAGGGTATGAAGTGGGAATTATTTCTCGAGGTGGAAGGTATATTGTGGAGTAATTTGGGAAATCTTTGAAGGTGGTATTTAGGGAGTTGTTCCCATTTTTTAGAAATCTTTGGGCTTCTCATCTCGGATGTTGTTGTAAAAGTCCCTGCAAAAGTTAGGTAATTAGGAAGAGAATTGTTTTCTCTTCGTATAAACTTAAAGTCAAAAAAGGTAGATAAAAATGCTTGCCATTTAGCAAAGTTTTGTTTAACCTTTTGGGTATCTTTTTTATGAATTTTTTTTTACTAAATAAATCAGACTGGAAAATGGTAATACAGAGAAAGATTGATAAAATCTTTTGTTTTAGAAAAGAGTATTTTAACTGGGTATCATTCCAGTGCCCTGAGGTGAATTGGAGAGACCTATCAAAAGGGGTAATAGTGCCACAAGACACAATTTGGCCGAGAAATCTAATCTCAGTTTGAAATAGTGAAATCTTTTTTGCTGAAATAACAAGACCATTTTTCTTAATTAGATAGCAAAAAGTCTTAAGGTTTTTAAAGTGTTGATCAATCGTGCTTTAGTAAACCAACATGTCATCAATGTAAACAGTGCAAAAGTCTGAATAGGGGTTGAAGATATCGTTCATAATCCTTTGATACTCAGAGGGAGCATTTTTAAGACCGAAGGGCATAACATTCCATTCATACTGGCCAAAAGGAACAGTAAAAGCGGTTTTATAACGATGTTGTGGCTTAATTTGTATTTGCCAAAATCCGGATTTCATATCAAATGTTGAGAAGATAAAGGCATGGTGTAATTTTTGCATCAGATCCTTTTTATTAGGTATTGGGTAACGGATCCAACGAAGGGCATCGTTAAGAGGCTTGAAATTTTTAACTAGTCTAGGCGTGCCTCGTTCAATCTCCGAAGCTTTGTTGACGTAAAACGCCGCACAGCTCCAAGGAGAACGGGACTTGGAAATTAAACCTTTGCTTTCGAGAAATCTAATCTCTTCTCGACAATGGCGTTCTAAGTCGGCATTCATTTGTGTTGGCCGTGCTTTGGTAGGGATATTCTTTTCATCAAAGCCAGGCTCATAAGGTAAGTCGACCATGTGTTGTTTTCTATTCCAGAAGGCATTTGGAAGCTCAGAGCAAACTTCACTTTCAAGGAGGCTTTGGAAGTCAGCTATCTGAGTTTTTAGAACACTACCTTGTAATTGATCCTCAATTTTTTGTAAATGGATTTTCTGTTTTAGATCATGCACGTCACTCTATTTTCGATTGATAAGAGAGTTTATCTCATTATTATATTATAAATGGAGCTTGCCTTTATAATGTTGAGATTTCTGGTTTTGGGCTTTTCTAAGAAAAGGAAATCAAGCCTTTTATTTTTAGTTTTGAAAGATATACCATCATAACTGACATTGTAAGGGGTTATTCAATTTATGAACGGTGTTCCTAAGATTATTGTATGGTGTATATTGGTAACGAGGACAAAATGGCTTTTTAGAGAAAGGCCTTGATTTAATATATTAGCATATGTTTTTCCCTCTATATGCATTTTGGTGTTATTAGCAGAGCTAAGTTTTTCCGAAGTTTTTTTATGAAAGCGTTTTAGGACGAGACTGGATTTAATGCAATTTAAATCTGCTCCGGTATAGAACAAAGCTATAGTATTAATTTTAAAGTCACTAGAGAACTCTAGTGTGATCTTTATGGAATACTTTCCAGAACCGAATTCTTTTAAAACAAAAAGGAAATCATCTGGGACTTTTGGGCTTTGTTCTTCATCTGGGATATTGTCAGGATCACTTTCACTAGGGATATCTGGGACCATATGAAAAGTTAGAAGCTGGATTATGGCGTAGTCTTCGTCACGCTTAGTTTTAAGGTCTTTTATGTCGGCTTTAATGGTTTTAACTTCAGCCTGAAGGTCCTATATGGTTCTTTCTGGCTTCTTTCTAGAGCTTCTCTTATCTAAAATAGAAGTGAGATTGTATGGTTCAGTGCTTGAAGAATGAGGGTTAAGGTCCTTTTCTTTAGGACTTTCCTCAAGGGATTTACGAAGTCGTTCAAGGTACTGTTTTTGAAGATCAGGATTGTTAATATCCTGAATAACATCTAAAATGAGGTTCTGTTCTTTGGTGAGAACGTTTAGGGTATAATCCTCATCATTAGCTGAAGATGAGGAATCTATATCATCATCCTGATGACCATAATTCTCAGCTGAATTATAAGATTCGGTTTCCTCATCAGAAGACTATATTAAAAGAGCTGAAATTCTTCCTAGAGTTTCATCATCTAGGTCAAGGTTTTGGATTTTATTAGACACTCTACAAAAATCTAGCCGTGTGACCCTTTTTTCCACACTTAAAACAAGTTATGTTTTTAGGTCAGGTTTTGTAGTGGACTGTTTGTGTTTCCTATGGGGCTTCCATGTTCGTTGTTCAAAAGGTTTTTTATGGAAGACTTTCTCAACCTTCTTATAGAACTTTCGTGATTTAAAGGGTTTTTGATAATGGGTTGGTTTACTACAGTTTCCTTTACAAGTGTTTGTCTGAGGGGAAGAGATATCAAATTGTTGGCAGAAGGAACCTAATTCCTTTTTAGTCTCTTTTAACTCCCACTTTAGGTGTTTTTGGAGTTTCAAATCTTGACATATTTGAAGGCCTTGTTTAGAGGTTACACTAACTAACTCACCGTAAGTTAGCCTATCGTAAGGGATAATATGTTCTCCAAAATCCTCACGGATTCTGTTTCTGACCTTTTCTCCTAATATGGTTGGAAGACCTGCTAGGAATTTTTCTTTCCAAAAGGGTTGGTTAGAATCTTCTCTAAGCATAACCCTGATTAGGAAAAAAAAACTATACCACTGGGAATCACTAAGTTTTTTGCATCTTAGATTAGACAAAAGATCTGCATATTTGTCTCTGAGATGGGAGGAATCTCCAATGAAATGAAGTGATAAGGTAAATATTAGGGTTGAGACATAATCTTGGATTGGTTCTCCATTCAGGTTAATAATGAGAACCCCATCTTCAGTTGTTTGGATAGCATTCAAGAGGTCCAGCTGCTGTTCTTTGGTGAGATAGAAATCCCACCATCCTTTTAGCTGGCCAGAGAAACCTGCAATAAGGAGTTCCGCAACTGTTTTATCTGACGTGCCAGATTGAGTTTTTTAAGCATTTGAAGCCATCGTCATTTGTTGTAAGAGGTTTAAAATTTGGTGTTCACTCATGCCATCTATATTCCATTCGTAGATGGAAGAGGCATTATATTTTGGTTGAACAATTGTGTTAGGTTGACTTCAGATTTGGGATTCACTAGACCTTATAGGAATAATATCGAGCGGTCCTGTATTTTGCCAAGATAGTTTAGCTACTTCAAGTGTTTTGGGACTAGTCTCAGGATCAGTGTTGTCACTCAAATCTAAGACACTAACAGTGTTATTCTGGACTGTTTCTTCCTCAGCTATTTTTGAAGTAGAAGGTTCAACCCTGCTAATTTGGTCTCTAATAGCTTGAAGAAATTCATTCCTTGAAGTTTTCACTTCTTTTTGAGCCTTTTGCGAAATATGAAATGGTTTAAAAATTGGATTTCGGAGGCTTTTTTCTAAAGGAGTAGAGACTAAGCTTGTCTCTGTTTTAAGGTTTTGTTTCTCAATTCTAGAAAGCTGTGTTTCCTAGAGTGTTAAGACTGATATTAGTAAAATTATTTTGCATGACAATATTTTTAAGGTTTGTTGTGGCTTCTTCCTGAGGTTTCTTAAGATGATAGGCCTCTACCTTATGATCGCCTACTGGGAAGGTAATTTGTCGTAAAGGAGGATGGTCAGTTTGAACGGAGCCATCTGGAGTTTCCCAGACGGGGGTCCTTCTATTGGTATTGATAGGTTCTATGGATTTAAAGGGGTAATCAATGTTATTGTCAGAACTATAAAGCTCAAACCAATCAAAGAAAAGAATATGAGTTTTATGTTGAACAAGAAAGCTGTAATAGCTTTCTTGGATCTTTCTGTATTTCAAGAAAGTGCTCGAAGAACCATGTTTTCTTCGAGAGGTTATGTGGAGCATAGAAGTCTTTGTGAACTAAATCTTTATTGATCTCAAAATCCTTTTCAAGGACATTAAGCTCATTAGAAATATTCTCAGTTATAACCGAGGCTGAGGGTGAGTCTGAAGGAGACTGTCTTTCAGCATAAACCGGGTGTGGAACCTGGGTTCTATATTCAACATTTTGAATGGAAGGTGAAGGTATATCTGAGGTAGAATACCTCGGTCTTTCCGGGTAATTGGTTGTAGGACAACTAATTTGTCTTTTATAATGCATGTTATTTTCAGAAGGAAGACGGGAAGACCGTCTTAGGTTTTCAACAGAGGAATGGTCTGAATACGTAGAGCTAGTGCTTCTGTTAAAGCTAAGCTTAACACTACCATCAGAGTATTGTATGACACGTTCTAATTGGGTATTGGGTTCTGGAAGAGCTGGTGATTGCACTTCAGGTTCAACAACTCCCTCAAGGAACCAATCTTCAGGTTGACTGACATCATTCCGTTGTATTGGTCTAGGGATTCTTATGTTTGATCTTGAAAGGTCGGTTTGTAGGAGGAGAGTTTCTCCTTTCTTACTATGTTGTATGTTTCTAGTATTAAAAGCAGACATCATGGCTTTGTAATGAACTTTATAGATCAAAACTACCGGAATAGAACCATCAAACATTTTATAGTTATGCGTTTTGATTTGCAAAAGTAAGGAGGATAAGATATTTTTATCACTTAACGAGACATTGAAATTTGAATAACAATCAAAAGAGACTGGACCCATGCATAAACTTGACTCTATAGTTCGTAGTAAGGAATCATTAAAGTCTTTGAATCGTTCATCTCTAAGGGCAACAAGGACAGAGGAATTTAATCCTTCTTTAGTAAGAGGTTTTAAGCCAACTTGAACCAAGCCTATATGAATATAGCGATAACCTTTTTCTACATGTTTTTGCAAAGTTTTTGCTGAAAATAATTTAAAATAGTATCAATAGGTTTTGTTAAATGGATATCTCGTTCTTGGGTTTTGATAACATAATCAGTTTTAAAAATATAATATATACATATATACATATATACATATATATACATATATACATATATATACATATATACATATATATACATGTATATATGTATATACATATACATATATACATGTATATATGTATACATATATACATGTATATATATGTATATATGTATATATATGTATATATGTGTATATATGTATATACATATATATATGTATATATGTATATATATGTATAGAATTGAGTTCATGTGAGAAGGGAGTTTTATATGAGAAGTGAGAAGTAATTCTAACCCTTGGATCATGTTTCATTTAATGGCCAAGATTTAAAAAAAAAAAAAGGTAAAACCTTAATTTGAAACCACTTCTCACGTCATAACTCATAACATACTTCCTCTCTCCTCTCTCCTCTCTCCCCTCTCTCTTATTTCGGTTCTCTGCTTCAAGAGGCGTTATATATATTTTTTTTTTCAACTTCAATTCGGCACTCAAGATTAGTTCAATGGACGCACACAATATGGGAGAAGAAGGTTAGTATTTTGTTTAATTTTACTTTTTCCTTTTTTTTAGAATTCTGAAATTGTTCTATATTCGAAATTGGTGCTATACTCAAGATTATATTCGAAATTGGTGCTATACCCACATGAATTGCTCTTGAATGTTATGATTCTTGGATAGTCATAGTCTCTTTATGCGGTATTGTCAAATTTATATGGGTGTTCTCAAATGCGATGGTGTGTAAGTAAAATGTGTTCTCGTTCTTACAATGTCAATTGTATCTTTCTGTTTTTTATCTATGTACAATTTGTTGTGTTTCAAATTTTATTCCAAGTAATTAGTTCATCAATGAATTCTAGGTTTTGCGATTTTGTTTGTGGTTGGATTTTTCATTTTTCAGTTTCATGCAATTCGATTTTGGTTGCTGCCTATGCTACTACTCTTAGCGCCACCGTTAGTAACATTTGTAGTTAGAGGTATAAACATTTGTATGACTGTGGACTATTATTTCAAATTTCCTATAACTCCATTAGTTTGCTTTTCAATGTAGTTATACTGATTTTTGCTTCTGATTTCTTCGAATCAGCATTATAAACTCCAACTCTCTATAGAAAGATGTGTTATTTTCTTGTGCTTAGAGTTATATAAATTAATAAGAGGTATAAAAGCAGCCTATAGGAGTTATAGGAAGTAGTACTAAGAGATGCCAATATTTGACTAGTAATATAAACGAATAGTTAGAGTTATGGAAACAGTTAATTAGAGTTATAGGTACTTGTAATTGGAGTTACGCCAATTTTTGTATGCAGTTATAGGAACATGTATTTGGAGTTATGTCAACGTTTTTTATTAGAATTATATAAATTAGTAATTAGAGTTATAGAAGCACTTCATAGGAGTTATAGGAAGTATTAGTTAGAGTTATGCCAATATTCGATTAGAGTTAAATAAACTAAGAGTAAGAGTTATAAGAACTTCTTTGGAGTTACACCAACATTTGATTAGAGTAATAGGAATTAGTAATTGAAGTTTATTTGCGTTTCTCTCTCTCCTAAAAAACCCACAGATGTGTGTCTCTCTAAAATCTAAATTTATTCAGATTGCACTTTTTTTTCATGTTAGCTACTATATTTTCTTCCCCCTCTCCTTACTGTTCTTCATGAACACCTTTAGAGAACACATTATGAACTTCTTTGTCAATAGAAAAGATGACGTGAAGGAGAAGAGTGAAGAAGATAAGGAAATCAATTATGGTGAAGGACAATTCGACAAGGAAAGACACGAGATTCGTTAGATTCAAGTTAATGCTAATATGCTTAGCAGGTTCATAGTGCAGCCAAAGCTAAAGGGGAAATTGTATGCTTTTGTATATGGAACTATGGTAATTAAGCCATGATTATTCATCTGGATGCGCACTGCAACTTTAGTTACCATCATTACGTTCCACATAGAATAGAAGTAGGTTATGTTCCTTCATTTTGAATTTTCAAATCTTATGCATTCTTTCTTTATTCTAACACTCCAAGAGTGGAAAGATCCAAATGACACGTACAAAGCAGATAGAATAAGGAACAAGTTACTAATGTTCTTGTTACTAATGTTTGTAATTTCGGATGATTGTGTTTACTTCTATATCTCTTTGCCTATATGCTTCTAGTATAACTTTGTCCATCTATAATTTTTTCTGGTGTTAAGAAAGGGTGAGAATTTCAAACCTGTTACGGTACTAGGCATCGAATGCCTGTTATGGTACCAGGCATCGAATGCCCTTTACTCACCAACCTATTGTCACTATATCTCTGTTTGTGCTTGTGTTCAAACTGTCGTCGTTGGTTTGGTATGCCAAGTTGAATTTGATTGGTTTCATTTTCGATATGATTTTGATGTAATTTTGTACGGATTACAACCGTCTAATTGTTGGAACATGAAGTTCCTAATATAGTGATCAATGAGGGGAATAAAACATTGTATTGAGACAAAACTATTGTTTGAGAGAGAATATGGGTATTGTTCTTTTCCCCGAATCACGCCACTCTCTAGTTCATAATAAAAGAAGTGTCGACTTTAATTATGTCCGTATTCTTACAAAACATTTTTTTTATTTAGTTGAGAATTATTGTTGAATGACTTTTCACCCCATTTACCAAACCTATTAGCTCAAGCGGAAGAGCATTGCATTATGCGCAAGATGTGTTTTCGAACATTACTATGAAAGCTAAATGTCAAACATAAGTCGAAAGATCTCATCGGTGTAATTACCTCTCGCTCCCCGACGTTCTTTTGCGTTTCTTGGTGATGTTGGTTTTATGGCCCTTTATCTTTTAATATTGCAGTCCTTAGTTGTAGATGAGCTAATATGCGACCAAGGTGGAATTATTGCATGTTTTGCGGACACTAATATATAATGTAGATATTGTGTGTGGTTTTACTCGTACTTAAGACCTATTAGCTCAAATGGTAGAGCATTGTGCTATGCACAAGACGTGGGTTCGATTCCCACATAGGTTATGAAATGACAAGGTTATCAAACATAAAGGAGAAGAATTTAGTACAATAACACTCACATACACTAAAACCAAAATTGAAAATTGTCATTATTTTGACTGAAACTAGCGTCATTTTTTTTTCTATTTTTACCACCTTATCTGCTAAAGAGCAAGCTTAAATCCTAAAAGCGTAACAAGATGATGTGACTAAGAAGTGCTCAAAGTGACAAATAGTAAAAGCCTGTGCGGGAGTCGAACCCACATTTTTGTGTATTTGCAAACACAATACTCTACCAATTGAGCTAACAGGCTATCAAGTTGTAAATGTAATTACAATACCATGTAAATAAGTCTTGACATAACTCTAATTATTAGTTCCTATAATTCTAATTCTAAATGTTGGAGTACTTTTAACTAATATTCTATAAATTCTAAACATGTGTTGGTATAACTCTAACTACTAATTACTATAACTCCAAATAAGCATACCTATAACTCTTAAATACTACTCCTAAACTCTAAACAAGTATTGACACAACTGTAAATTAGTTCCTATAACTCTAAGCACGTATGTACATAACTCTAATCAAGTATGTACATAAATCTAATTATGACTTCTATAACTCTAAACATATGTTTCTATAACTCTAAAGAAGATTCAATATAACTTTAAACAACCATTGCTATTCCTTTAAAAAAATAAACAACCATTGCTGTAACTCTAGAAAAGTATTGTTATGACTCTAATTAGTTCTTCCTATAACTCTAAACAAACTTTGCTATAACTCTAAAAATGATAAAAGTTCATAATACTCTTTTTATAAAAAAAAAAAAATTCAACACAAAGCAACTCAAACATTTAGACAACTCAACTGAACTACCTCCATTTAACATGTCATCGAAAGGTAAAACAAATTCGAGGACAACATTTCAAGAAATTCATACACCTCTAAAAACATATTGGTATAACTATAACTAATAATTCCTACAACTCTGAGAACATATTGGTATAACTCTAACTAATACTACTTACAACTCTAAAAATATATTGGTATAACTCTAACTAATAATACCCACAACTCTAAAAACACATTGGTTAACTCTAACTAATACTACCTATAACTCTAATTAATACTAGCTATAACTCTAAGAATATATTGGCAAAGAAATTCTCCATGTGGAATACAAGCAATGCTATAACAGTAACTCATAATACCTATAACTCTATAAACGTATTGTTATAACTCTAACGAATACTACAACAACTCTAAAAACATGTTGGTATAACTCTAACTAATACTATCTATAACTCTAATAAATACTAGCTACAACTCTAAATATATACTGGCAAAAAAATTCTACATGTATGCAAGACTATTTCTATTATACAATGTTCACAGTAGCTAGTATCTCAATTAGGTTCTTTGTTATTTCTTATAATATGTATGCAAAAATATTCTTATTATACGAGATACTCTACAATCCCAAATTCCCTACCATTAACTCGCATCAAATACTATCATCAAGTTGTTCGACTAAGCGGAAATCAAACTCACAAGCCTATTTCTTGTTATACGAGATGCTCTACGATCCCTACCATTAACTCGCATCAAATAACTCGCACCAAATTGCTCGACTAAGCGGAAATCAAACTCGCATCAAATACTATCATCATACAATATAATATCAGATAATCTACATGTTAAGCAAAAAAAAGTACGAAAACCACTTATGAAGAAGCAAATAATTTTCGCAAAAAAAAAATTACAACCAAACAAATTTCGAAAACGAAGGAGCATACAAATTTCTGAAATCAAACTAACCTTCTTGCGATGCGGGAATGGATTCCATGAATTCTTGGACAAAAGGAGATGACAGGAGAGACGTGCAGTAGGAGATGGGAGGGAATAAACCACGCACCATGAGAAGAAGGAGAAGAGAGGAGAGAGAAAAATAAGGTTTTTGTATGGAAAGGATGAAAAAGGTAGTCTAAAGTTAATATTAATTTTCAAATCTTGGTCGTTGATAGGATCTAATCTAAGGGCGTAATTCATTCTCATTTCTCACCTAAATTCCCTTCTCACATGATCTTGCCTCTATATGTATATATGTATATATATATATATATATATATATATATATATATATATATATATATATATATATATATATATTCCTGTTTGTTAAAAAAAAAAGGACACCAAGGTGACATGTTTTACTCCTGCATTTGGAGGAACAACCACGAAGAGGAGCAATATTGGGTTGGGTTTTCTTTTTTAAAAAATAAAAACTTATAAGGGCATTTTGGAAAATTTCAATCTCTATAAAAGCAAGTACTTACAAAATTATTGCTTTTTGGTAAATATATGATTGATTATCAATCATTGTTACCCACAGAGTTATAGGAAATTATGGAATATCACGAAAATTATGGATTTACAAAATCATGACATTTTGTTAATTTGATTATATATCGATTACTATAACTCATGTGGCTGATTATATATCATGGTAAATGTATTACTCCCTCCGTTCTCAATCAATTGTCGTGTTAGGTTGTTGGTCGATATAGTAAAAGTAAGCATAAAATATTAATTGATTAACAAATAGAAAATAAGTGCAAGACCCTATGCTATATGTGTATGAAGAGAGAGTGTGAAATAGAGACAGTTAGTGAATGACCTACATCACATGGGTTAGTGTAGGATGAGTAAGTTTCTCATTTTAGGTAACGAGACAAGTACAATATTACAATATCCAATCCATTTAAGGAAATTACCATAAGTAAGTTTTTTATACTTTTTGGGCAGTGGTATAAAAAAAATCAAATTACAATATCTATGTACAATATGAAAATGAAAACGGTATATGTTATAATTAGAAAATTAACGAATTAGAAGTTTTAGAATTGGTATATATCAGTTGAAACCAAGTATATAAGAAAAAAATACCCTGCTTAACGATTTTGACAAAAACCATTTTGATTTATAATATTAGTCACATAATAGAAATGCACTTTAACAATATTATAGAAAGAGTCTTGAACAATTTAGGTAATAAATAAAGGCACCATCATAAAAAGTTCGTTAAAAATCATTTAATCCTAAAATAAAGTTAAAAATGTTATTACATCCACCTTTCTAAGAAGTTAAATAAAATATTGAAACTTCATTAATATTTGGCCAAAGTCATATATTGATTTGAAGAATTTTTTTATTGATTTCTCTAATTAACTTTGTTTATTGTTTTTTAATTAAAAGAAAGTTTCAAAGAAAAAACATTTCTAATTAGAATATGAGTATTATTTTGTAGAACCAGGAAATGAAACATCCCACTTTTAGTGATCTAAATTACATTAGAAATTATATATGTTTACATTCAGAAGTAGTCTTTGTTTTTGCCAATAATATCAATTACTACTATGCAAGTATCAGCTAGATTAACATATGAATCATGTACTTGCTGCACACAAACAAAAACATCAAGGGATGAAAAATAAATCAACTAATAAAATGAAAAAGTTTTAGATAACAACACAAAATCGAAATTTATCATTGATTGAACTTTCATTTACTGCTTTATAGCATACTCTAACAATATTACAAAAAAGAGTCATAAAATGAGCATCATTATAAAAATTTTGATAAAAATCATATTACAATCATCTTTTTTGGAAAGTGAAATAATATCATTAGTTGGCTTAACACCAAAATAAGAAATTCTTTTGCTCCAACACTATGTCATTCAATCTTTTATACGAACCAAAATTTGGACCCCAAATTGTGCAATTATTATTTTTATTAGCACTGAAACGGGAATTTCTTCTTTTAGACGCCATTATAGGAAATTGTTCTGTAAAGTATACTCCCTCCATTCTTGAATAATTGTCATGTAAGGTTTGGACACACATATTAAGAGCATATAGTAGGGGGTGTAGGTATTGTAGGTTTGAATAAAGTATACTCCCTCCATTCTTGAATAATTGTCATGTAAGGTTTGGACACACATATTAAGAGCATATAGTAGGGGGTGTAGGTATTGTTGGCAAATAGTGTATAAGTATAAATAAAAAAATTGATTGAGTAAGAAAGAGAACAATGGAGGGCTCCACATCACATGAATATGAGAAGAGTGTGTGAGAGAGATGTAATAAGTGGAGGGATTCATATCACATGGGTTCGGAGGAGTAAATTATTATTTAAGGTAAAAAGATAATTATTTATGAATCCATGAAAAATAGTGTACAAGATAATTATTTGATGACCAATGGAGTCTGTGCAAACATATTATCACATAATGTTACTAATAGAATGAAAATATAATTGTAAGAATGAATGTTAAACATTTGCATATAGTTACAAAATATCAAGATACGTGAAATAAGCAACATATTTGGTGCTTTTTAACAAATAGAAAAAAAAATAGTAACTAAAATCTATAACTGGAGAACATAATGAATAAAAAAAAGGAAAAATCACATAATACATGATGACAAATAAACATAATGTAACAAAGTCAAAAGTTGCTTTACATAGAAGGATCATTTCCACCATAAAAGTGTAAATACTATTAAGAGAAATGATTATGAAAGGTGATAGGATTACTCTAAAGCAAAGGGAGTATTAAAAATTAATTCATATTAATTTTGAACGTGACATACAATGATACAAGACTATAAAACAGGTATATATAACGTTAATAATATAATGAGACTTTGTGATAGGTCATTGAAGATTATCATTTTTGTGCAATCACTCCCTTAATTAAATTGTACAATCCGCCAAAATTTTCTAAATAGATAACGTTTGAAGAAATTCCCCGTGCAAGTAGTAGTTGCCTGGTGGGCGGTGGTCAGTGGGTGACCTGGTGCATTGCAATGATGATGCAAGATTACAAGAAAGAGAGGGTGAGTGGGCTAGGGAAAGCGGGAGTGAAAGTGGTTGCATGATTGAGTGCAAGTAGTGATGCGAATTGTGAAATTGTCTGATCTTCTAAGTGAAGCAATAGGCACATCGAAGACTTTTTCAGTAAACCTTTTTAAAGAAAAATGGTTGGTCACGTGTCCCACCATAATATTAGCTACATTAGTTACTGAACATATGGGTCGTAAGCCAATTTAATATATTCTTAATACACGATTTGATTATAAAAAGGTTGCTTGGAATTTCAGGAATATAATGACGTATTATATAAAGGAAATAATATGATGAGACTTTTCTCACAGGTCATTGATGATTCCCATTTGTGTGCAATCACTCCCTTAAATTATACAATATGCCAAAAATTTTCTATAAGATAACATCTGATGAAGTTCCCCGCCGCAAGCAGTGGTATCCTGGTGGGTGGTGGCCAGTGGGTGGCCTGGTGTAGTGCAGCAGTGGTGCAAGACAACAAGAAAGAGGGGGAGAGCATGACTGTAGAATGCAGGAGTGGAAGTGGTTGCATGATTGAGTGTTAGTAGTGGTGTAAATTACGATTTTATTTAAATGGGCAGAGCGAAGAAATTTCCAGTCAACCTTTTTCTAAAATATTGTTGGTCACGTGTTCCACCATAACATTAAATATATGACTATAATAACTTTAAATCACAAGTTAATATTCAGACCATGATTTAGGAGAAACATCCTAAAATTTTAAATTTATAAAACAAAAAATTCATGTGCAATTTGCACGGGTCTAAAAGGTATGTTGTTTGTAAGGAAGTGTTCCGAAATGTATAATTTTAAATACATTTTATGATTGACAGTGTTTATAATTTATTTTTTCATACCATGTAAACATAAACGGACAATTTTAGTTACTTCTTTTTAGTTTCATTGTAGCCATAGTCTTATTGAGCAAATCTCTTCCCGTGCTTTTTTACACGGCTCCAAAAACTAGTTTTAACAAATGAAGGAAAATGATGCATGGTTGTGTTGTGGTGGTAACCACGGATATTCCTTATATGCCTTACGTGTCAAATCATGTAGAGGCCAAACAGTTATGGGGTGGCCAAAATATAAAGTTTGATTAGATGCAACTTTTTTTTTTTAATAAGGTAAGGAGAAAAGAAGGTTAAGAGACCCTCCGCACGAGGGGAGCTCCAACCTTATCGTTTACAAGAATAGAATGAAGAGCAGAATTAGTACAATAATCTATATTAAACTGAGAATCAACTAAATGACCGACGTTGGCGATCCAATCTGCTGCTTTGTTTGCTTCCCGGTAGACATGACGAATAGCCCACGAAGAGAAAGAACGAAGAAGAGCTTGGATATCCTGGATGACATGAGCAATCTGCCAAGGAGGAGACCAGATACCTTTTACTGAGTTGATGACCATAAGATTATCACCTTCAATCTGAAGCCTTTGTTGAAGAGCAGTTGCCTCGGCAATGAACGCGGAAGAAGATCCAAGGTTGAAAGCTGCAGCTTTTTGGAGATGGCCATCAGCATCTCTAATGATAATACCTGCTGCAGCAGAAGTACCGCGAACTAGGGGTGTTCAGAAAAACCCGATCCGCTTGACCCGGTCCCGTTGACCCGCCGACCCGCTACAAAAAAAACCGGGTAATTTTTTAAAAGTATAATTTTACGGGCTGGGTACCCGACCCAGAAAAGTCGGGCCGGGTCACGGGCCGATTTCTTTTGCCAACCGGGTACCCGGATGCCCGGGAAAAGACTCTTTTCTTTTACGAACTTAGACCATTTCAGTCACAATTAATTTGTGAATATTTTCTTCACTATTCTCAATTTTCAGTCTCCAATAAATCTCCAAACTTACAGAAGAAGAGATACTCACTCGGCCATTCTTGCTGCTATTTCACTTCAATTTTTATAATTTGAAGCTTTTATTTCATTTCTTTATGAATCAAAGGAAATTCAGATAACATCATTAGGCATACATAGCAAACAACAACATCAGTCCCATACTTCAATCATAACAAACGTGGGAGACTTTTAGAGAGACAAATATATTTAATTCTTATGCTACTATTTCACTTCAGTTCTTTTGTAAGTTTGGAGAATTAAGCAAATGTTAGTGGGATTTGAATATGATTTTTGGCTTCCAAAATTATGCAAACCTTTAATTTATGTATTGAGCTACATTCTCATGCTGCGTACTGGGAGAGGAAGGGGTGTCAACTGTTAAGAGAGTGAAATTTGAGTTTAGCGGAGTGTGAAAGCAGAGAGCAAGATTTTATGTTAATACTAGTAGTATTAGAGTAATTTCCTAGATATTGGCCCTGTTTGGCACTCAGCTTTTTCATGAGCTTTTAGAGGTTTGGAACCCATTTTAGAGTTTTGACCAGTCAAAACTCTAATATGGGTGTTTGGTAAGGAGAGTTTTTTTTTTTTTTTTTTTTTTTTGGTACGAAAGCAACAATATATAAATTAGAGTTTCACAGTATCCATATTACAAACCGAGTTTGAGTCACTCATACAGTCACTAGGGGGAGGGGTACTCCAAGTTACATTACATTCTAAAGAACTTTTCCTACACTCCTTTGCCATCTTGTCCACTAACTTGTTTTGCTTCCGAGGAATGTGGATGAAGTTAACCTTCTCTATCTCTTTAACGAGGTCCCTGCATTTACATATAATAGCAGAATACATATTGATCGCATCATCACGTTGATTAAGCAGGTCAATAGCAAGTACACAATCCGAGAAAATGACAAGGTTTTTGATATACTCTCTAACCGCCATTGCAAGAGCTTCTTTGATACTGTATAGTTCGGCTAGAAGCACATCCCTAACAATCACTTTTCGCTCAAAACCCGCCACCCACTCATATCTCTCCGTTACAAGGATGCCTGCAAGTCCCGAAGGGTTTTTATGATTGACGAAGGATGCATCAACAAAACACGCAAAGAAACCCTCAGGGATAAGAGTTTGGCTCGGGGGGGTAGTCACTGCAGTCGTAAGTTCATTACCCGGTAGTGTGTATGCAAAGAGTTTGGCTTTGGTCACCGCACTCTTCAGAATGTTTTCGGGTTTGGTAAGAATATAAGGTCTTTCCTCATCCTCCTGCCTAAAAACAAAATCATTTCTATCCTTCCAAATTTCAAAACATATGAATGGGAAGCAAATACTCCACGAGACATCCCTAAATACATTTTTTGACCTTATATTGTCCCTCCACCACTCGGTTGAGCCCATCTCAAAGGCTGACGAAAGAGGGGTGTACGCCCAAACAGGTTGTATACTTGGACACTTAAATATGGCATGGAAAGCATGTTCTTCCTCGATATGACACCTAGGACACATAGGAGACGAGATAATGGTACATCGGAAAAGATGAGAGCAAGAGGGGATTCGTTCTAATGACAGAAGCCATAGGAAGAATTTGATTTTGGGTAGAGTGGGGCATCTCCAGATCAAAATAAACTCCGTACCTGGAGTTTCAATGATTGAAGCGCGGGAGGCCTCGTAGGCCTTAGCAAGTGAAAAACCCTTGTGGTTGAGGAAATTCGATATGAGCTGGTCGGAAAGACGTTCCTGGGGGAGGGGAAAACTTCTAATTGTATCGACCATCCAGAGAGGGAGGTCCAAAGTTAAGCTTTGGAAATTCCATTGCTTGTGAACAATGAGGTCTCTAACTGTCAGATTATTTTCCATTTGGGTGAGGGGGCCTATGACATATGATCTTGGTGTTCGACCATCTACCCACTTATCCCACCAAAATAAAATACTTTCCCCATCTCCTATAGTCCAAGCTGCATGTTTATTTAGAAGCTTCCATCCTGTATCTAGACCCTTCCACAAAGTGGATCCATTTTTTGCCTTAGTAATATAGTTCGGGTGGATATACTTGGAAATAATGCATTTGGCAGCCAAACTATCTTGCCCCTGACTTAGTTTCCAGGCTAACTTAGCCATATAAGCGATATTAAGGTGCTTATGAGTTCTGATTCCCAGCCCTCCCAATGATTTAGAGCAGTAAATCCTTTCTTTGGACACTAAGTGAAGTTTCCTTTTTTCATCTGAACTTCCCCACAAGAAATCTCTACAAATTTTATCTAGCTTAACATGAAAGGAGGCCGGAAGGTATGATGCTTGCATGTAGTACCCTGACATCATATTTAGAGTGGAGGAGATGAGACACAAGCGCCCTGCTTTTGACAGAAATTTAGTTTTCCATGAAGCCAGACGACCCTTGACTTTATCAATAATGAAATGTATTTCAGTTTTTGATGGCCGCTTGTGTAAGAGGGGAAGACCAAGGTACATCCCTAGATTTTTATTTTCAGCAATGGAGAGAGTTTCTTGAAAAAGGGTCTTGTGTTCTTTGGTTGTGTTAGGTGAGAAGATGAGTCGACTTTTATCCTCATTGATTTTCTGTCCTGAGATCTGACAAAATCTTTTAAGAATATCTCTCAATGCAAAAGTAGTGTTTTCATCCACCCTCCCAAATAATAGAAGGTCGTCAGCAAACAAAAGGTGGGAGATTGGAACTTTTTGTCGGCCCACCCAAATAGGAGAGTTTGCAAAAGAGTTTTGGGGGTCAAAACTCTCAAACCAAAAACGCTGCATATAGCAGCGTTTTCATGAGAGTTTCAAAAAGACAAAAATGTTGAGACTAATTTACCCATGATTATCTATGATTATTAAGTTTATTAAGCCAAAGCAAAACCACCAAAGCTTCCACTACCAACCACCAACACTTCCACCGACATCCACAACGGTAAACACCGCCACTGAAATCCACCACGGTAAACACCACCACTGAAATCCACCCAAAAAACCACCAAACACCAAGACCCAAATCTGCCTAAACACCACCACCAAGATCCACCTAAAAAATCCACCCAAAAAAAAAATCCGAAAATCACCCAAAAGATCCCAAAAAACACCAAACACCACCTCTAAAATCCACCCACAAAAATCGTGATGCTAATGGTGGTGGAGAAAGGAGATCGTGATTGTGGTGGTGGGTGTACATAAACGGTGGTTCGTGGTGGTTGATTTCGGTGGACCCATGGTGGTATAAGTGAGGAGAGAGAATGGTTGATGATGGTAGTGATGTTGTTGGTGCGGTGGTGGTAGGTCGTAGGAGAGATGATGGAGGAGAGAGAAAGGGTTGATAATGGTTGATGATGGTGGTGCTGGTAGGAGAGATGATGGAGAAGAGAGAAAGGGTTGAAGAGAAAGGGTTGAAGGAGGGTGGCGGTCTCTGGGTGAAAGTAGATGGAGGACAGAGATAAATGAGGTGGTGATTGGTGATGCATGAGGATATGAGGAGAGTAATAATAATAATAATAATAATAATAATAATAATAATAATAATAATAATAATAATAATAATAATAATAATAATAATAATAATAATAATAATAATAATAATAATAATAATAATAATAATAATAATAAAATTATCAATGTCTATAATTGTCATTTTACATCATAAATATTTATCAAACAGCTAAATGTTACCAAACACATTTATATAAACAGCAGTCAAATCCGCAGTCAAATCCACTTTATAAAAAAGTTAAAACTCTAACAGCAAACTCTAAACTCTAACAGCTAAACTCTATTTGCCAAACAGGGCCATTATGGAGGAATGGAAACTGCTCAAAAAAAAGCATACATAGTCGGGTACCCCGTAGCCCGACCCGGAGAAATCGGGTACCCGGTTAGCGGGTGTCCGATTTCCACGGGTCGGGTCATGGGTTGCCTTACCAACTACCCGCAAATGCGGTACCCGAAAAGCAGGGTACCAGCATATCCGGGTATCCGAAAAGCCGGGTACCTGGTTATGAACACCCCTACCGCGAACCGAGCCGTCGAAGTTGAATTTGAAGAAGGAGGTGGGAGGTGGCTCCCAAGAAACAAGGATGGAGGAAAGATACACCGGAGAGGATAGAGGAAGGGAGGAAGGGGAAAACGGGGAACCAGAGGAGTTGCAGAAGTCCACTGCGGTCCTCATACTCCATTCTGAAAATAAAAATTTTGCTTTATGTAAAATCCTGTGAACATGAAGAGAAGCATTATGAAAGATAATAGAATTTCTTTCCTTTCAAATACTCCATATAAGGAAAACAAATTTGATAGTGGAGGACAATGTATTTAGAAGAGTGGCGCGGTGTAAGGTGTGAGGAACCCACTCCTTTAGATCCTTAAGCTGCCAAAGGGGGATGAGATAATGACATCCCCTAAAAAAGATTCCTCGTGAGTATGAGAAATAGCACAATGGTTGAAAGGAATTATATTGCGCTTAGCAAGGATGGATCTAACCCCAAGACTGTTGTGACAAATTTGCAACATAAAAATTTTCAGTTTGGGTGGGATATCAAGATTCCAAATCCAATGATGCGGCCATTTTTCTAGACTTGGTGAGAGATTATGAGCTAGCCAGTTAGCGGATTTAACCGTAAATAAACCTAAAGAGCTGGGACCCCAAATAGGCTCATCTGGAAGGGGGTTTACCGGTAGAGGAATGCCTTTGATGGAGTTAATAATGCAATCCGGCAGCAAGAGCTTTAGTTTGTCAATATCCCAAGTTCTATTAGGAAGAATGAACTCTTTTAGACGAATATTAAGACCAACCTGGTTTTCTGATAATTTAAGTTTTTCCATTAAGTTTTCATCAGCACACCAGTTGTGAAGCCAAAAAAGAATTTGGGACCCATCACCTATTTTCCACCTAATACCTTTTTGCAGAAGAGATCTTTGGAGTAGGATTTTTTTCCATATTGGTGAATCGTGTGGTTTTGTTTTACGATTAAAGAAGGACTGTCCCTTTAGATATTTTTGCGTTATTAGTTTCACCCATAAGTTGGTAGGTTCCGTAAGATTTTTCCAACCCAACTTTGCTATAAAAGCTTTATTCATAGGAAGAGTTTTTCTTAGACCAAGGCCACCCTGCGCTTTGGGAGTGCAAATTTTATCCCATGCAATAAGAGGTGTTGCATTTTTATCTTTATTTTGTCGCCAAAAAAATTTCCAGTGAAGAGTATCAATGGATTTAGCTAAATCCGGAGGAAGCATGGTGGAGGCACACGTATAAGACGGTGGAGCTTCAAGATTACTCTGGATGAGGGTGAGCCTCCCAGCTTTGGACAAAAACCCCGATTCCCAGAGGTTAATCCTTTGATCAGTCTTTTGAACAATATGAGCAAGGTAATTTTTAGAGGGATGATGGGAACTAAAGAAAATTCCCAAGTACCTTCCTAGAGATGAATTAGGCAACATATTAAAATGACTGGCTAGAGCCGTTTTTCGATTGGAGGGGACCTTTTTAAAGAAAATAATAGTAGATTTATGAAAATTCACTAATTGACCGGAAAGACTACAAAAGTCATCAAGGACAGTTTTAAGATTTCTACAAGTTGTGGTAGTTGCTTTGCAAAATAAGAGGCTATCATCAGCAAACATTAGGCAGTGTACATTGGCAGTTCTGGGGTGCAGCTTGAAACCGATACATGAATCTCGAGATTGACTTTGGAGAGTTAGTTTTCGGATGAAAACTTCCATACATAAAATAAAAAGGTAAGGTGACAGGGGGGTCACCTTGTCGCAGACCCCTAGATGGTCGGAACCAAGGGGAGGGTTGGTCATTTACTTTGATTGAATAGGATACATTACTAACACATTCCTTAATCCATATGATCAAAGTGGGGGGGGGGAGGGGAACCAAAAGTAGGGATGTTCAGAGTGCTGTCTGGACCGCACCAAACCACAACTCAAACCCTTTTTTTGCGGTTTGGGTTGGGTCCTAATTTTTGTAAACCGAAACCGCACCGTAAACCGCAATTTGATATTATTTTTTTTTAAAAAAAATTTATCTATTTTGATTTTTTTTTAACGGTGGCATACAAGTATACAACTGAAAAAAGAAGTTTGAGGTAAAGAACTTGGACACTTTTGATAAATTATTATTTATGTTTAATTATGAAGTCAACTTCATATTTATTTGGACTCTTTATATTTATTAACAAAAAAATTTTACTCATAGTTTACAAAATTAATGTCGCGGAGAAAAAAATGGTTAAACCGCAAACCAAACCGCACCAAACCGTTTCGTGCGGTTCGGTTTGGGTTGGTTTAGGCAAAAATGTGGTGCGGTTTGGGTTGGGAAAATGTCAAACCGTATATTTGCGGTTTGGGTTGGGTTACATCCCAAACCGCACCAGCCCAAACCGCGAACACCCCTAACCAAAAGCCTCGAGAGTTTGCCAAGGAAAATCCCATTCGATCCGGTCATAAGCTTTTTCCATGTCTAATTTTAGGGCACACCATCCTGTTTTGTTTTGAGATTTTTGAAATGTATTGAGAGCCTCTTGAGCAATCAAAAGATTGTCATGAATAGAGCGTTCTTGAGTATATGCATTTTGAAGGGGACTAATTTCCCGTTGCAAAATAGGATGAAGGCGATTAACTAGGAGTTTTGAAATTGCTTTGTAAATAGTGTTAATTAAACTAATTGGTCTGAAATGATCTGGAGATTCAAGAACCTCTTTTTTGTGAATAAGGGTTATCAAAGTATGGGTTAAAGACGGGGGCAATTTACCATGAAAAAAGAAACTTTGGACGGCAATGACCAATTCTTTTTCAATGATGGCCCAATAAGCCTGAAAGAATTTTCCCCCAAATCCATCGGATCCAGGCGCTTTAAGCGAGTTAATATCAAAGAAAACTTCTTTTATTTCTTCAATTGTGACAGGAGCAAGTAAAGAGTTCATATCAGCTGGAGATATAAAAGGGTCGAGAAAGCTCAAATCAATTTCCCTAATAGTTGAGTGGGCGGAGCGAAAACAATTTTTGAATGAATCAGACAACAGATGAGTTAAGTCGTCATGGGAATCAACCCATTGCCCTACATCGTTTTTTAATCTAAAAAAGGTCATGTTAGCCATAGATTTTTTCATTCTATTATGAAAGAAGCGAGAGTTGCGATCCCCTTGAGTTAACCATGTTTTTCTAGCAGAGCGTCCCCAAGCTTTCTGATTAAAGAGAAGAAGTTTCTCCCTTTGGATAATCAATCGATTGATGACACCAACCTTTTAATGACATTTTAATTAAGCATATCAATTGATTAGATGCAACTTACAACAAAGTTTAGACTTGATATATTATTTCGGAGTATAAATGGTTTGGAGTGTAATTGTATACGCCTGTCATATACTCCCTCTATTTTTTTTTTATCATTCTTACTTGGAATCTTGACACTATTCATACTTAGATAGAATCTTCTCAATTTTTAAGAAAAAATATAGTCATGTGGGGTCTTGTTTGATTCATCTCAATTAGTACTTTATTAATATTCAATCGTTATAATTTTTACTAATATATAATGGAAGATATTTAAGTTCAAAGATGTGTATTGGGAGACACGAACAGGAAAGTGAGAAAGATAAAAAAAAACAGAGGGAGTACTAATTATTTTTAAATGTTTTTTTTCCAACGGCTAGTCGTGTAAGAGACCGCCTACTTTTAGTTTAAAATTAGGCAATGACCCAAGCCCAATATTAAGAAGAGAACGAACCATCTTTCTAAATATAGTAACTAATTTATTATATTTAGCGACCAATTTAATCTATTTAGTTACCAGTCTAACACATTCAGTAATAACATTCTTCAATCTATTTAGTGACTAGTTTCATTTATTTAGGGACTAGTTTAATCCATTCCGTAAGGCTGCTAGGTTATTTTTTAAAATTGTCAACTGTAGTTCGAGATTTAAAGGGACACAAAGAAAGGAGAATAGAAGCTAAGGGACGACTAGGCTGGTGTGAGTTGTCTAAGGATAGTGTTTGGTTAAAGAAATGGGCGTGTAGGAGAATGGAGGCTTGACGTTTGAGTTTGTCTAATTATAACATAAAATTAGACCGCATATTCTAATAATTCGTGTTCTTTCAAATACTCATATAATTACGAGGAATAGGTAATTTTTAGCACGACTTGCTCGAGTCGAATATTATCTTCTTCTTTTTTTACTAGAGAAGAATAAAACTAAAACATAATCGAAGACATAGATAGCACACAATGTCGTACCATATCATGCGCTTCCTGCACATGAGCTCTATCAACTTTAATAATCATGCACCAATCAAATTTGTTAGCCCATTCTCTGATTTCCTGCGCTGTCCATTTCAAATGGATGAATCTTGTTTCAGAGCTCTGTAACATATAAACCAAGTTAGTAGCATTTGTAAGGATCTCAACCTTAGAAAATTTGTGAACTTTGATACAAAGGGCAACAATAACAATATTATCTTATCAGTTTCATTGTTTGAACTTTGAATATTTGTTACTACTCATGCTCGAATTTAAAATTTTAGGATTTTTCACCAACCACCCCTTGAGTTTTACGAAAACACGTTGGGTACCCTTGTAGTTTCAAAAATGCACAGGTACTCCCAAGGTTTTGAAAAATCATTATAATACCCAAAATTACTACGTCTGTCAACTCCTTTAGTCATTAAGGTTTAAGACCAAATCAACTTAATTAAGTTAAATAACCCTTAATTAACCTAATTGATGCTAATTAAACCTAGCTAATTAAAGAAAAATTGATTATGATATTTTTGCTGTTGAAAAATGTAACTTTTTTTTTTGTCTGTGAGTCTTGCCTTTTACGCTTTCAAAGGCACGCATTTCGAAGCGATTTTGACCTTCAAAACAATTTTTTTTTAAAAAGGACGCCACCGAGCTCATCTTTTGGCACGAGTTTCTAGTCGATCTTAAACGACACTTTTGACCATCAAAATGACTCTTTTTGAAAAAACAAACACATACAACGTCTTTAAAGGGGCGCTAATTTTGAGAAGCCGTTCGGAAATGAGTACCAATATGTCAACTTTTTGGGTACGTAATTTGAGTTGATCATAAATGGGCAATTTTGACCTTCAAAACGACTTTTTTTGAAAAAATTGACACCACCGATTGCCCTTGGCCATGAAATTCAAGAAGCCTACCAATACGTTAATTTTTTCGACACGCGTTTCGATGCGATCTTAAAAGGCGCGTTTGACCTTCAAAATGACTTTATTTGAAAAAACGGACGCCACCAAGCGTCCTTAAGGGGAGCGAATTTTGAGAACAAATCGAAATAAGTACTAATAAATGTCAATTTTTTGAGCACGTGTTTCGAGGTGATATTAAACAATACTTTTGACCTTTACAATGACTTATCCTGTTTATAAGTGGTGGTGCGGTATGATAATTTAATGAACTAGTGTTAGTTAAGGTTTAACTATAGTTAATTAGGATTTAATTAGCATTAATTAGGTTAATCATGGGTTATTTGAATTAATTAGGTTGATTTAAATTATTGTTAAAAAAATGATATTTAATGGAAAACTTGACGACCAAGTCATGTATTTTTCAAAACCTTATGGGAACCTTGTATTTTTTGAAACTGCATGGACACCAGGTATATTTTTGTAAAACTTAATGGGACCTGGTGAAAAATATGTAATTTTTTCACTCAAACAAAATTTGAGCATATATTGACATTGCATTTAAATTCAATAACATTAAGTTAATTAAAACTAAGCCTTGCTCGAGTTCGGCTAGATTTGTAATATACTACTTCCTCAGTCCTTTGTTTTTTATTAGTTGACCCATTTTTTTGGGCAAATTTGCTAAAGTACTATTCCTCTATATCTTTAATTATCAATAAGTAAAAATAAAAAAAGTTGAAATCTGAAAAATAACATTGAGATGAATCTAACAATATATCACATGACTATATTTTTTCCTTAAGTACAAATCAAAAGTGATAGTCAAACTTATGTATGTGAATAGTGTCAAAAGTCAAAATGGGTCATCTAGAAAAAAAAAAAGGAAATATATAATGACTAAAATATATTTCCCATTAAATCTTTCACTTAAACATACCAAAACTTGTCTATGGTTGCATTGAAATTCTAATAAGAAGATTTATAAACCCTCTTTCATGAACCTATTATTTTACTCTCTGACCATGCAGTTATCATATACGATACCAACGTCTCTGAGTTTGGTAATAAAAGACAATATCAATTGGAAAACTGGAGCTTATCTATACTGGAAGTAAGGTTTTTAATCAATCAAGCTTGGACGAATCATGTTCAGGGTTCTCCAACGTTTATACTAACAAAAAAACAGCAACAGATTTTAAACCTCCTAAAACCATGGTGCTTATCACACCGTCGATTCCAAGGAATTAACTGGAAAGAGATCTGTGACAATATGGGTAACCAAAGTCTACAGATGAATTATGCTACCCAAGCCTCTACTTATCTTCAAACTGTGAAAGATTTATTTCCGAACATTAAGGAAGGATATATCTTTTGGCAACAACGAATGAAAACTATGTTGAATCTGTTTGGTAATTTGCCTTCTAAAGTCATAAATGCCAGACTGAAAAAATGATCGAAAGGAAACATTCTTTCTCATATTCAAGACCATCAAGGGAATTGGATAACTGATCCAAAGGAAATACATGATGACATTGTACATCACCTTCAAGATGTGGTTCACAACGCTCCATCTGATGATTCTACAAAGGAACTGGACATGGTCCTTAGACAGCCCCGTTTCTGAGTATATGGTGGCCTAAGGGCGAAATCAAAAATTGGGCCCTAATCGACAAGTGAACTAGAGTTTAACTTCTATGCAAATAAGTAAAAAAAAATTATATATGTAAATGACAATTTTTATTATACTCAACAAACAATCTAATAAAAACGTAGTCTAAATCGGCAATACAACATCCACTAGAAGACCTGCCATATCATTATTTGCAAATAAAAATCAACCAACTACTCTATAATTAAAAAAGAAAAATCAATGAAAATACGATGTACATAGCAAAATAATAAAAAAAAATCAATGATATACAATGAAAATTCTAGAACCAATTAAAAGTGATATACAGTAGCAAAATAATAAATTCGATGTACTGTTAACAGTAGCAAAATACTAAAAAAATCAATAATATACAATGAACATTCGATGTACAGTTAGCAGTAGCAAAATAATAAAAACCAATTAAGAGTGATATACAGTAGCAAGATAAATAAAAATTCGATGTATAGACTATAATAGCAAGAACTGATATACTCTATCAGCACCAATTAAGACTTTAAAAGTGATGTACGGTAGCAAAATGATAAAAAAAAAATGAAAATTCGAAACTCAAAGAGTAAGAGTGATAACCTTGAATCTTTGCTTCTATAACCTTGATCAATCGAAGGAGACTTATTTATATGAAAATTTAGAGTTCTTATTCCCGTTGGAAATCGAATTTTGAGAAGACCGTTTGAGTTCATCATTGGAGATTTGTTTGGAGATTAATCAAGAAAGAAGTTATGGAATGAAAAAAAATCTTAAAGATGAGGATTTTTAGGATGCTGAATTTTTTGATTGGAAGTTTACTTTGGAAGTTGAAAGGAGTGAGAATTAAGAGGAGTAGAGGACCAAAAATGAAGGACAGAAGGAGTGGGGGGCGAACAAAAGGGAAAGTGAATCGCAGGTTTACTGTTTTTGAGGAGAGAGAAAGGGTTTTTTCAAGGACGGAAGGAGTGGGAATAGGAAAGTTTACTTCTTTTTTTAAACTGCTGTCATACTCATACTAGGCCTGGCTACTAACTTTCGGTTTTTTTGAGGCAGGGGGCCCCGGGCTTCCGCCCCGTTTGCCCTGGGCCAAATATGGGCATGTCCTTAGAGAACTTGATATTCAACCTTTGGCTCTGGATTTAATTGATCAATTTAAATAGGCCCCTTTTGGATATGGAGATCAAAGATGCTATGTTTTCCATTGGTGAATCCAAATCTCCAGGTATGGATGGGTTTACTGCTGAGTTTTTTTCAAACACATTGGGATATAGTGGGCGTAGATGTTATTAGAGGTGTTCAACATTTCTTCTATACTGGTCAATTGTTAAAGTCTTGGAATAGAACACTTTTGGTGTTATTCCCAAAGTTAACCCTCCAACTCAGGCCAGTCATCTAAGACCCATTAGTCTTTGCAATACACTTTATAAATGTATTTCTAAATGTCTTGCTACACGTCTAAAAAGCACACTTCCTCATTTTATTAGTGACTTTCAGCATGCTTTTATTCCTGGTCGTCTTCTAAGTGATAATACCTTCCTTTCACATGAAATCTTAAATTTCCTTAATCGTAAAAGGAAAGGCTCTACTACTTTTGCGACAATTAAAATTGACATGAGTAAAGCCTACGATAGAATTCATTGGTCTTTCTTGACAAAAATTATGACAAGCTTTGGTTTTCCTCAGTTTTAGTTAATGGTCATACTTCTAAAACAATACACCCTACTTGTGGTCAAAGACAAGGGGATCCTTTATCCCGTTACTTATTTTTATTGTGTATGGAAATTTTTTTAGGAATGTTGAGTCTTAGCCAAGAGTAAGGGAATATCCAAGGGATTAGTGTGTGTCGTTGCTCTCTGAAAATTTCTCATCTTTTTTTTTTTTTTTTGCAGATGATGCTTTTCTTTTCTTTCGCAATTCAGCTAAATCTTGTCAAACCATTGTTGATATTTCTAAAAGGTTTTGTTTTATCTCGGGTGAACAAATTAATCTTCAGAAATCACTAATCAAGCTTTAGCCCAAATACACCAGTAAGCCAACAAAATGAGTTTAAGAATATCCTTGGCTTCACTTTAGTTTCTAATGTGGGCACTCACCTGGGGGGATCCAATTGATATAACGGATTCTAAGTGTACTCATTTTCGCTTTCTAATCGATGATGTTACGAGAAAAATCCAATCTTGGAATACAATTCCGCTCTCTTTTGCCTCTAAAATCATCCTCATAAATACAATCTTCATTTTCATGATTTCTAATATCATGACATCCGTCTCTCTCCCTCTCAGTATAGCTTCTAAGTTTGACTCCATCATCAATCTTTTTCTTTTGTCAAGGAAAGAGAAGAAAAGTATTACTTGGGTTAAAAGGAAGATTACTTCTCTGCCTAAGGGTTTAGGGGGGGCTTGGAATTCGAAAACCTACTACCATTAACACAAGTATACTGATGAAACAAGTGTGGCGCTTTACGCAAAACCCTAATCTACTTGCTTCTAGGGTTTTCCATGCTTTAAGCCCTTCTGTCATGCACACTGGCAAAATAGGTCCAATTAAACCATCGTTATCCTATGGTATGAAAGGTCTAAAAAGAGCCTAAATCTAGCTTTTTAAGGGTTGCGTTTGGAAAGTTGGGACGGGTAGATTAATCAAAGCTTCCTCTCATAAATGGATGCTGGGGAAAACTCCTGAATTGCGAAGCCATGTCACTTTAAGACAACCCCAACAGCTCACAGTAAAAGACCTTATAAACCCTTCGACACAGACATGGAAACAGGATGTAGTGCGAAAGTTTTTTTTACTTTTCAGGATGCACAACAAATTTTGTCAATGGAGTTGCCTACTAATGATGATCAACCTGATTTTATGTATTGGGGGTATAATACTTCTGGAATTTTCACCCTCAAATCTGCTTATGCCTATTTGCTTAACGAAAACAATATACCTCAAGGTAATACAGCTATCAACAAAACACTATGGCATCTACCCATCCCACCAAATTGGAAGATTTTCCTCTGGAAAATACTTTATGATCGGCTTCCTAGGAAGGGTAATTTAGTTAAGCGAGGTATTGATGTCCCAATTAATTGTTGTCAATGCTCTACGCTTATGGAAGATCAAAACCATATTTTCAGAACTTGCAACCTAGCCACTACTTTATGGGTTCAGAATAATCTTTTAAACTCATCAATTTCATATGATCCACACTCTCGAACAGAATGGATCATTAACCATATCCGGCTTTTTAAAAGCGAGGATGGTTATCCGAGTCAAAGGATAATTAAGTTTGTCATTGCACTATGGAGCCTATGGATTCATAGGAATGAGGTAACTTTCAGAAATTCAAGTCACAATATGACAATCATGCAGCTTTACAACCATTTTTCAAGTGTTCAACTACAATGGAGTACTCAACAAAGTCTTTTGGGTCTAAATTTTCTCCATCCTCCAGAAGAGAGGCACATAAACCCGCCTGGGTTTTGGTCAGCAAACATTGGTCAAACCAAACAAGGATCGTCACAACATACAATTGCTTTTGATGGGGCTTGGAACTCTTCCCATAAGACAATGGGGGCAGGATGGTGCCTAATGAATCTTGCTTCATCTGATCAACATTCTACTCTACAGGGTGGGGGTTCATATGGCATTGCCTCATCAGCTTTGCACGCAGAATTGCTAGCATGTCAATAAGCCATGTTATGGGCTTTTAATCAAGGCCTAACACACATCAAGTTTTTAACAGATTCTACTAACCTTGTCTACCAATTGCAGGGAAGGACTACACTTTTAATCAATCAGATCAATACCGTGGAGAAAATCAAAGTTCTTGCTCAACAATTCATATGGCGTATGGTGATTAAGGTTCCCAGATAGAACCTGGCAAAGGCAGACGCTGTGGCTAAACAATGTCTATCCCATATGATTACCTTTACTCGTAATATGTAATTTAGCTTTTGTTCTTCCAGTGTAAAAAAAAAAATCAAAATTAATTTTTAACCAACACCAATTATTTGAATAGTCACATTGAAAATTAGAGTTTAGTTTATAATTGCCCAAGTATATTTCTTCGACTTTCCTATAATGTTTCCTTGTGTTATAACTTTTTCTATGTTGTACCCTAATATTTTTTTTTCTTCTAAGGGCATGTTTTCCCCAACTTATTTTCAGTTCTGTTCAGTTGCAATCAGTTCAGTTCCAATCAGTTCAGTTCAGTTCAGATCAGTTCCTAAATTATTATCATTACTATTAGTTATAATTTAATTCAGTTCAGTTCAGTTTAGTTGCAATCAGTTCAGTTCAGTTCAATTGTTTTATGCCGAAGAGAACATGCCCTAAGTTATATCCTTGAACTTTTTATTTGCTTAATGTGGTATCCGACTCTTCATTAAGTCAACTTTAAGTTATTCGTTTATTTTTTTCTCTCAAAAAAAAAGTTATTCGTTTATTTTCTCATTTTTAGTTCTTTATGAAGTACTTAATTAGTGGTTGTTTGGTATACAGAATATTATGTAGGTAATAGAAATTCCCATGATTTTCTGATTCGGGTAGTTGTTTGGTTGACAGAAAGTGGGGAAAATGGGGGCAATGAAAATATGTTGGGAAATTGAAATTCCGACAAAACGTGAGAATTTATTCACCCAACTCCCCTTGGTCATTCAGGATTTCCTCATTAATTCATAGAAAGTGCAAATTCCTTGATGTCAATCAAACATATTAATGCCATTTTCTATGAATTACACAAGGGAAATAACTTTCTAGGAAACAAAAATTTCCATCGGAATTAAATTCCCATGTATACCAAACAACCACTTAGGAGAGAAATTTTCCTACAAAACTTTACCCTACTTTTCCATTTTGTCTAATCCTTTCAAAGCCGAAGAATTTCTCTCGCTTTTAATGTAAGTCTAAAGAATTAAAAGTAAGAAACTAACAGTAAACTTAACGTTGGCTTCACAGAGAGTACAATCTAGAACAAATAAAAAAGTTAAAGGGTACAACTTGAGTGAAAAAAATATTAAGGGTTCAACATAGAAAATCCAAAAACACAGGGATATCCTATAGAAAAAATTTAAAGTACATTTTTTATCCACAGATACATCAATTGATAAACTCAAACATGACATTAGGGTTTAAATATACAACATACATAAACTACAATCCAACATTTGTAAATTAACATTTACCATTTATTAATGTACAACATTGGTATATTATATGTTTTTCATGCATAACCGTTCGAGATTTGATATTTGTTGAATTTTTCCTTAAATAATGTCAAAGGGAGTATTAATTCCTCCTATGCGCTGAACTTGAAATTAATTCCATGGATACCGTCCACGTAGGACAGCACGCGAGATTTTTTTTTTTCGGCAAAGCAAACCGCTACTCAGAGTAGCAATTAACTTTAAGTTAAGTCGCTACTTAAGGTAGCGGTTTACGAGGTGAAATCTCAACTTGGTGTAGCAGTTTATACCGTAAATCGCCATTGAATGACACAAAGAGAATGCGCGCCACACAGGCGCACATTCAGCGATGAACCGCTACTTTGAGTAGCGGTTTATATGCGTGCCTTGTATAGCTTGCATTAGGGACACAAATACACAAAATAACCGCTATTTGAAGTAGCGGTCAACTTCGGTGAAACATTATTAAGTAGCGGTTTTATTAAAAAAATAAAATTCTGACGTTCTATCCTACTTGAACGGGTATCTATGTAATTAATTTCAAGTTCAGCGCATAGGAATACTCCCTTTTGACATTGTTCACGGAAACCATTCCATATTTTTCCTTGGAAAAATTGACAAGAGCAGGCCAAACTATGGCCCCCCCTTTCCATAATGGATCCCAACTTTCGAATACTCTACAACAATCCCAACTTTGGAACGTGTTTTACAAAAATGGTCCTAATAGGTCACCTAACCTGCTACAACAGGTAAACCTCTAAAACTCACCCTTGCCACCCCTGCCACCCTTCCCCTGCACTGCCAGCCCTCCTCCGCCCTCGAAGTATCCCTCTTTAGCGTCCCTCTTTCCCACTAGTCCCACTGCCGCACAACCACCACGCAACCACTGTTGCCCCACACCGCTACAGAACCCCCATCCCATCCCCCCCAACCCCCTGAAAATCGAAAGAGATGGAAAATTGAAAAGCCACCATGACTTACCCGCACATATACATTGATTTACGAAGTGAATTCACAATTCAGTTCCGATTTGATTATTCACAACTAATCTCCAACATCACAGTTGCACATTAGATTCAAATCCTCCTAGATTATGAAATTCAGCGATTATCCTAACAATCACAGTACAATTCAAGTGCGTATACACCACATAAATTGAGAAATTCAACTCGAACCTAATCAAAAATTTCAAATCAGAATTCAAACAACCACAAAAAACAATAATCAATAGCATTTCCAACCTCCAAAAAAAAAAAAGAGAAAATTGAAATTGAATTTTATATAAAAATGATCATATCTAAAGCAATCAAGAATGGATCGGAGGAGAGAGAAAATTTATGATGATGATGTGAGAAGGAGGAAAGAAGGCTTTGAAGTTCATTAGATTTAAAATGGGAGAATATAGTACAAAACTGACCAAAAACAAGAAAACTCACTTCAATCCTCCGTTGAGAAGCAACAAGAAGACGAAGAAAGGGATAACGGACCCGCGAAGCAGAACGCGGCTTTGGCGAGCCAAGGAAAACGCCGGTGACATCTATTCATCGTAAATCTCTCTGCAATTTTCTCCGAAATCCATTCATATATGCTTCTTGTTTACTGCAGTTCTTGAAATCCGGCACAATTTTTTGTGGGATTGCTGCAATTTCTCCACAATTTGAGGTTTTTGAGTTGAATTTTCTGAATTCGAAGTTCCAGCTTCATCGATGAGAGAGAAAGTGAGGTGGTCCGAGAATGAAGACGGTGGGTCTAGGAGGGAAGAGGAGGGGGTTGTGGGTGTTTCAGGGTGGCAGGGGAGGGGCTGGGGTTGTGGGATGGCAGGGTCGGAGGTGGCAGGGAGGGGGAAGAGGATTTGGTGGCAGGGGAGGAGAGAGAAAGACTGAAAGAGGATGAAGGAGAGGGGTTTAAATTTTTTTTACAGGCTAAGCAGGTCACCCTTCCACTTGGACCAATTTTGTAAAAGACCCCTTAAAGTTGGGACTGGTGTGGAATAATCGAAAGTTGGCATCTATTATGAAAGGGTGGCCATAGTTGGGCTTGCTCTTATCAATTTTTCCTTTTTCCTTTTTCCTTTTTCCTTTGAGCATTACCTACTCCAAAAGAAAAAGTTGGGGGCGAAGAGCGTAGTAGAAAACTAGAAACTAAAAAAAGCTACTCCACTAAGGGTTTTTTCGTCGTCTCTCTCTACTCTCTCTAGTCTCTATTTCGGGGGTGTAGCACTGTAGCTAGGGTTTTAGCAGCAGACCAATTTTCGAAGCAGCAACAATGGCGAGCACCAAAGTCCAGCGTATTATGACACAGCCTATTGTAACTTCATCGTTTCCTCACTTCCATTTCTAATTAATTTTGTTGTTTTCTCTTACCTTTATGGTCTCACTCATCTTCCTCTTTTTTTTTGTTTTTTTTCTCGGAATGTCGAATCTTTCAGAACCTGATCTTCAGGTTTCTTCAAAGCGTAAGTCTCAACTTCATTATTTTACTAAAAGAAATTGTTATAGATTATCGTTTTATGATTTTTTTTTTGTTTTCTTTTGAATTGCAGAAAGCTCGTATTCAGATTTGGCTGTTTGAGCAGAAGGATCTGAGGATTGAAGGCCGTATAATTGTAAGCATTTTTTTTTCTTATTGAGTAATTTTGTTAGGTTGAATTGGTGTTTTTTTTTTTTATTCTACATGCTTTATTTCTAGGGTTTGAAATAGTTTATTTTAGTGGTGAGAAGTTTTCTAGGCTTTGAGGATGCTCTCTTCTTAGTAAATTGTGTGCACATATATTGTGGAGTAGATTGCTTCTCTACTTGAAAGAGTTCAGTAAATTTCATGATTATGTGATTGATGTTTACGAATTCATATGCGTATTCACCATTTTAAAAAAAGGAATGATGATAATTTTTATTTCATATTTTAAAAGTGGAAGGATGGAGTAATCTCTTATAATGCATAGCGCTTCGATGAAGGTGTTTTGCAGTTCGTTAATTCCAATTATTCAAAACGGTGGATTGCTATTGTTTTGTAGAGAAATCCTCATATATTAGTGATAGCTAAATATAGCTTTTTGTTACCCCTGTTTTCCTTCTTATTGCTCCCTCCCCCCGTGAAATTTAGAAGCTCTAACTGTTATAACTTATAACTCACTAAAACACTCTATGTTTCTTACACTCTTCCCAAAACCTCCCTATTTCCCCCCCAAGTTTCTTCCCAAGTCCTCTGGTATAAGTTACAACAATTAGGAACACGTTACCCTTCCCCCCCTCTTTTTTATTTTTATGTAGGAAGGGTGGGGGGGAGTGTGGATCAGCCAGTTTGATTGGGTGAGTTGTTGGTTGTGAGGAAATGCTGTGATGGTTTTGGTTTTGGTTTATCTCCCTTTCTTAGTTTATGGAGGAAAGTACGGTTGAGCTTTGATGAAGATTACTAGCTCAGACAGTATAAGTTATGGAGAATTGGATAGACAAAGACCAGCAAGTTTGCTTAGAATAGTCAATATCCCCAGAATACATAATTCAGGTGGTTGTCCCCCTTTTATTGGCAGTGGTGGGTGGCAAAGATTGAGAGAGGTATATGAACATTGCAACAAGTACTATACTTTTCTACGGAACGCATTGTTGGGGTGTTGGTGACATGAAGTTTGCTTATGCTGTTTTGCATTAGGTTAAAAGGTGGATATATGAGAAAAGAAGAGCTAGTGTTATTTGGTGTTTGGTTTCTTCAATTTGCCCAACAACATTTAATTTATTTTTGTGGAGGTGGGGATGGGAAAGGGTGTTTTGAGTTATACGGATCCCCAAGCATACTCTCTATTTTATACTAGTCTTTTTATTGGATATGAATACCATGGTAATTATAAACTTTTCTGTTTGTACATTATTGAGTGTGTTCAGTGGGATGAGCAGCATTCAATTATTTGCCTATAATAGGGAGAGCACTCCTTGAAGTTGTAGCCTGTCATACAGAATTATTGGGTTATAGATGCTCTAGGTGTTCTGGATGGTAGATAGACGTATATGTAAATGGAGTAGTTTTGATGGCTTTAATGGTTATTTTATTGATACTAGTAGGATCTTGCTCCAGCCTTTAGGTAGTGTTTAATGAATGAAAACTGAGATAATTTTTATATATGTATAGTCAAACTTGTGGCTTTGTTGAGATGAGAAAGGGTCATTTCTTAGGCAGACAGATGCTTTTTAGTTATTCAAATTTTTTTTTTTTTTTTTTTTTTTTGCTTCATTAGCATTTTTTGGAGCATAAAGAGAATTTTAGATTAATCCTTGAGTTTGCTTCAAAAGGCAAAGATTTACTAAGACACTTGTTTACTTTTCTTTGCTTTGCTTGGATAGTGGAATTAAATTATTTTCTTACACAAATGTTTTTTTTTCTCTTTTTGTGTATTTTCTTCACTATGTGTGGAGGTAAAGGTGGGTAGCGAAGTTAAGACAATGTTGGGTGTGGAACAGGGTTGGAAAGTTTCAGGTAGGATAGGGGCTAGGTATAATGGTTGGGTGGGTAAATAGTTGATGCTCGGCCACAATCTCATAGACAAGGGAATTGTGGCCACCATGGTGGCAAGGGGCGGATCAAGCGTGGGTTCAACTGAACCCACAAGGATCCGCCAAAAAAACTGGGTAGAAAATAGCCGAGAGTACATGACTCTAATATAAAAACAAAAGACATAATAGATGATGCATGTATACTAGCGCGGCTCAGCGGTAAGTCCGCGTGAAAAGTTTATGTTCTTGTTGTAAGGGTCGCGGAGTGGGGGTTCGAATCTAATGAGTTAATTTTTTGTTCTTTCCTTTTTTTTACTATCCTCCCTTTATTTGTCTTTATTTGTCATAATTACCGTTTATGTTCTTCTTTGGTCATCATTTCCTATTCTTTTTCTCCCTCCCTTTAATTTTCTATGGCTACAACTTTAGTAGGTATTAATTTAGTCTATATCCCATTCTCTTCAAATTTTCTTGCTTAAACAATCAATTGTTCAAGCCTTTAGTAATGTTACAAAAATTTAACATAGGTAAGTGGCTTCATCTACATTTTTTATAAATCATATAAAGTAAAATAAGGTTTATTTCATCTAAAAGGTAGATATATAGTTGTTAATTGTTTCTTTTTTCTATATGAATTGTAACTCAAGATAGTTACATTTAGATCAAGAATCTTGTGCCGTGTTCGTGTCAAACATATTACATTAACACGTAAAATCCTTTGATCTATATCCGAGTCCGATCTGTTTTATAAAATGATCGTGTCATGTTAACCCATTTATTTATTTGTGTGTGTTATGTTCGTGTCAACTAGATAACATAAATGCGTAGAAAGCCCTGACTCAAACCCACTAATTTCGTGTCGTGATTGTTTTTGACATTAATAGTAAGATGTGTGCATAAATTGGAATGAGATTTAATTTTATTCTTACGTTCGAAAAATTCCGAACCCACGTGACTCAATTCCTGGATTCGCCACTGATGATGGCAACCTGGTCTCAGTTTATAAAAGCGTGCCGAACGCGTGCCCATGCGCTGGGCGAGTGGACGTGCGGGAAAAAAACATCTAACAAGGCAGGCCCACTAAATCATGAGCAGCAACGCAAGGCATTGGAATTGGAATTCAAGCAAAACCCCTCATTTGATTTCATTTAATTAGTTTGAACCCTCATTTAATCTCATTAAATTAGTTTGACTCAACCCTAAATTGAAAATCTTAATTTCGAAAAACCCTAATATGTGTGGAGGCTAACTGACTGTCGCCGCTTCGCTGGTCGTGGCAAAGAATGCCAGTGAGATATGAATAAATAAATAATAATCCCAACTTTGAGGGGGATCTTAATCCAAAATTGTTGTTTTTATTTGCTCCATTAAGTCCATTTTGGGTCTATGGTATGTATAAAAAATGACAGTTTAGATTATTTTGTGAAGCTCAATCAAAAGGTAAGATTTATTTGAAGATGGATTAAAGTTGAGATTGTTTATATCAATTGAAACTCCTGCACTATAATTTCAACACTACAAAACCAAAAAAAAAAAATTGTAAGTAAAGGTGAGCCGCCCCTACGAGATGCGCACCCCTTTGCCTTGTGCCTCGTGCCCAGGCTCAAGGGAGTACCTCGTGCCTTCTAAAACTAAGTGCCTTGTAGAGAAGGATTGAACCAAAAATTTGTGGACTTTATCCCCATAATCTGAATATGGAGGAGAAAAAAAAATTGCTTCCCTTTTCTTAGTTTCATCACCTTGAATTAAGCAGGTCTCTCAACAATGAGTGTAGTATTAGGAAGATAATGCTAATTCAAGTTACATTGTGTGAATGTCATCGGTTTTAGTGCCATTGTTATGTTTATTTTACTTATTTTTTATTGATTTTGGGTTGTTTTCCCTATAACAAAATATTACATGACCTTGTTTGAATAATGTTGGGAAAGATCACAAATAATCTTGGAGCGGAATAATATTCGTTTTCCCTTTCGTGTATAAACAAAATAGGCTAACAATTATATCTCTATGATATAATAAAACAACTCTGAAAGTGTTTATAAAATATAAACTAATATTCGATGCTAACTCAAAATGTAATGTTTCTCTATATATATGAACTATCTTACAATGTTACAATTTCTGATGTATTAACTATCAATCTGATTACATATTTATAATCAGCCTATTACTAAGAAACTAATGATGCAAATTATCGCAAAATAATTTGCCAATAAATGTATCTTGATTTCTCATTTCTCTCCTTTTTCTCTCCTTTCATTTCTCTTATTCCTTACTAATTACATTTTCTCCAAGGAGGAATAACCAATAAATCTCCCCCTTCCGACTTATAATAAGATTTTTGATAAACCCGCTTCCCCTCGATATACATCAAGCTTTTGCATGGTCAATACTTTGGTCATCATATTTGAACCATTGTGGTCAGTATGGATCTTTTCCAAATGCAACTGCTTGGCCTCAAAGACCTCTCGTATCCAATGATACCTTACGTCTATATGTTTAGAACGGGCATGAAAGGTGGGATTTTTCGCCAGATGAATAGCACTCTGATTGTCACAATAAAGTATATAATTTTCTTGTATAATTCCTAGCTCTTGTAGGAAATTCTTCATCCACAAGAGCTCTTTGCAAGCTTCTGTCACCTTAGTTTTAAAAACGCGCCTAGGCGCAAGACGAGCTAAGGCGTAGGGAAAAACGCATCCAACTGCTCTGGCGAGGCGAACAACTAGAGGCGCGCGCTTTTGTGCGCCTTTCTAGGAGGCGCGAGGCGCAGGAGGCAGCCGCTTCTCGGTTCGAGGCGCGCATGAAGGCTACATTCCTTCTGTTTCCTTTATTTTTTTCATTTTCCACGTTTTTTAGTTTTTGAAAGTTGAAAACCCTAGAAATTCTTGTCACAAAAAAGAAAACCCTAGAACTTGATGTTACTCACCGCTGCTCGCTGCTGGTCCTCGCCGGTGGGTTGCGGATCCTCGCCGGTGGGTCGCAGGTAAGTTTGCTCTTCTCTTCGCCTTCTGTCTTTCTTTCGTCTTCCGTTGTTGATATTTCAAAACTAATCAAATAAAGAAGCTACAATCAAATGATATAGCTACTCAGCTTCTGTTGATAAAACAACACATTTTTGTAATCTTGATTGCCATGATCCTGACCAAAGCATAGACACATTTCTGACGTGCCACGTAGATACCTTAATATCTATTTCACAGCTTCTTTCCCTGGATTAGAGAGAAATCTACTAACAACACCTACTGAATAGGCATTGTCTGGTCTTGTACAAACCATAGCATACATCAAACTGCCAACTGCAGATGCATAAGGAACTTTATCCATTTCTTCTTTTTCTTTATTACTTGTAGGACATTGTTGAGAGCTTAATTTAAAATGACTTGTAAATGGAGAGCTCACCGGCTTAGCCTTATGCATATTAAACCTCTCAAGTAGCTTCTCAATATAACTCTCCTGTGACAGCCATAACTTCTTATTTTTCTTGTCACGGGAGATTTTCATGCCAAGTATCTGTTTTGATGGTCCTAAGTCTTTCATGGCAAAGAATTTAGTCATCACCTTTTTCAGATTGGCGATTTTATTGGTATCACGACCAACAATTAACATATCATCAATATAGAGGAGTAAAATAATGAAATCTCCCTCTGCAAATCTTGTAATGAGCACACAATGATATGATGTCGTCTTATCATACTTATGGTCCTTCATAAAGGATTCAAATTTTCGATACCACTGGCGTGGAGCTTGTTTTACATACAATCTCTTATTCAAACGACATACCATGTGCTCTTTTCCCTTAACCAGAAGTCCCTCAGATTGTTCCATATATATTTCTTCTTCCAAATCACCATGTAGGAAGGCTGTTTTCACATCTAGTTGTTCAACTTCTTAATCCATGCATGCTGCCATGCCTATAACAACTCGTATTGACAACATTTTCACCACTGGTGATAATATTTCATCAAAGTCAATACCTTTCTTTTGATTGAACCCCTTCACAATCAGCCTTGCTTTGTGTCTTGGTTGCGGATTATTTTCTTCAGTCTTCAATCTCAACAACCACTTATTTTTGAGTGCTCGTCGACCCTTTGGTAATTGTACTAAATCAAATGTGTGATTCTCATGTAAGGATTTTATCTCATCTTGCATGGCTTGCATCCACTCTTTCTGGTGGTTATCTCTTATAGCCTCTTCATAAGACTCTGGCTCTCCCCCTTCAGTAAGCAACTGATAATCACCACTAGCAAGTCTTGCTGGAAGCCGTTTATCTCTGCTAGACCTTCTTAACTCTAGTGGTTGACTCTCTTGTTGTGTCATCTGCTCCACATTCCCATTATGATCATCCTCGTCATCATCTATATGGTGAGATTGATCTTCTTGGTGTACTTCTCCCCCGTGATCATAAATTATATCCGGAGAAGGAATTGGATTCATGATTATAGGTGATTCTTCATGGGATGTTGTAGATTTTCCTACTTTTTGTATATTTTCAATGGTTTGATCTTCAAAGAAGAGAACATCTCTACTCCTGACAATCCTTCTTTTAGTAGGACTCCATAACCTATAATCGAACTCATCTTCCGGATAGCCAAGAAAAATACGTTGTTTTGTCTTGCTATCAAGTTTTGATCTTTCATCCCTCGGGATGTGAACAAAAGCTCTACATCCAAACACCTTCAAACTTTCATAGTTTAATTTTCTTCTGGACCATATCATCTGTGGAACATCACCATCAAGTGGAACTGAAGGAGAAAGATTAATCAAATAAATTGCAGTCTTTACTGCCTCCCCCCAATAAGATTTGGGCAACTTTGCATGTGATAACATCGAACGAACTTTCTCCGTGATCGTTCGATTCATTCTTTCAACGATCCCATTTTGTTGAGGTGTTTTTGGGACAATTTTCTCGAGCTTTATCCCATACTTCCTGCAATATTCTTCAAATGGACCTCTATACTCACCACCATTATCGGATCGCACACATTATAATTTCATGCCAATTTCTCTTTCTACTTTTGCATGAAACTCCTTAAACGCGTCAAAGACTTGGTCTTTACTTTTTAAAAGAAAGACCCATTCTTTCCTGGAATGGTCATCAATGAATGTAACAAAATATGATGCACCACCAAGAGATTTCTCTGTCATAGAACAAACGTCTGTATGAACCAAATCTAGAACCCAGGATCTTTTAGATGGTGGCTTTCTTCGAAATGAAACACATGATTTCAAATTAACATCCTTCAAAGGAAGGAGTTGCTTTCGAGTGAGGATTTGCAATCCCTTCTCACTCATATGCCCGAGTCGCTTATGCCATAGCTTGGTCGAACATTCTTCAGCTACATTTAGTTGTGAGCCGAGCTTCCCATTTGTGATATAAAGGGTTTGTTGCTTCGTTCCGTGAACAACAATCATCAAGCCTTGTGACAATTTCCACTTTCCATTTGAAAATTGATTTGCATACCTTCATCGTCAAGTTTACCAGCTGAAATCAAATTCAGCAGAATATCTGGAACATGTCTGACATCGTGTAGTGTAAGCTTACAACCTGTATTGGTTTCCAAGCAAACATCTCCAACACCAATAATTTTGGAGGATCCATTATTTCCCATCCTCACAAAGCCAAGATCGCCGCTAGTGTAAGATGTGAAGTAATCTTTGTTTGCAGTTAGATGATATGAAGCACCTGTATCAATAATCACCCAACTACAACCTTCATTTGTAAGGTTATAATATGAGTCATCACCTACAAAATAAACTTCGTCACCAACTGCTGTAGCCATGACATTTTTCTTGTCTTCATTATCACTACTCTTGTCATTCTTTGATCTCATGTCTCGCTTCCATTTTCTACATTCACTTTGCTTATGTCCTGCCTTATGACAATAAAAGCAAGTGAACCTCTTTTTGGATTTCGATCTGCCTCTCGATTTATCTTGACTTTCGGAGCCTCTAAACATTGGTCTCCCCCGACTTTCAACAATGTGTGCTTCAGTTTGATTATTTGTGGAGGCAAATTCTTTCCTTATAGCTTCTTCATTAAACAAGCTATCTTTCACCATGTCAAGGGTGAGTTTACCATTCGGAGCTGAATTGTTCAACGAGATAAAAAGAGTTTCCCAGCTATCGGGTAATGAGCTAAGGAGTAATAAGGCTTGGACTTCATCTTCAATTGTCATGCTAACATTTGCTAGCTGATTAACAATGCCTTGAAATTCATTCATGTGTTCAACCGTATTTTTACCTTCTTTGTATAGAAGACGAACCAACCTTCTCACCAATGTAGCTTTATTTAAAGCTGTCTTCCTCTCATACATTGACTCAAGCTTTTTCCAAAGCTTGTAGGCATTTGTATCATTAGCAACATGTTGAAAAATGCTTTGATCGATATGCTGTCTTATCAACCCGACTGCCTTCCGATTATCCAATTTCCATGCATCTTCGGTTTTATTTTCCTGTTTATTTTCTTCCTCAATGGGTTTATACAAATCCTTACAATAAAGGATATCCTCCATTCGAGACTTCCACATGGAATAGTTGGAAGATGTCAATTTAATCATTCCCGATATGCTTACCATCGAATCTTCCATTTTGTTTTATACAACGTGTATGTACTTATCCGGCTCTGATACCAGATTGTTGAGAAAGATCACAAGTAATCTTGCAGCGGAATAATATTCGTTTTCCCTTTCGTGTATAAACCAAATAGGCTAACAATTATATCTCTATGATATAATAAAACAACTCAGAAAATGTTTATAAAATATAAACTAAAATTCGATGGTATAACTCAAAATGTAATGTTTCTCTATATATATGAACTATCTTACAATGTTACAATTTCTGAATGTATTAACTATCAATCTGATTACATATTTATAATCAGCCTATTACTAAGAAACTAATGATGCAAATTATCGCAAAATAATTTGCCAATAAATATATCTTGATTTCTCACTTCTCTCCTTTTTCTCTCCTTTTATTTCTCTTAAATTACATCTTCTCCAAATAAGGAGGAATAACCAACAAATAATTGCCTTGAGAACATTTTGTTAGGCTGCGAAATAACATGCGGAAGGACTTCTAGCTGGAAAAGTATGGCAATAAGCATTGGATCTGGTTTGGTTTGAAGCACCTTGATTTTGAAATGATCAACGCACTCAAATTTTTTGTAGTGATACTGAGGGGGATATGTTGAGGTAGTACCAGCCTACCAGGACCAGCAGTGGTGAAACAACTTACAGAGTTATCATTGTTGCGTGTTGTGGCCCTCCTTATCTTGTGAATTTGCAGAAAATTCTAGAATCATAGGATTTTGGGGACATGCGGCTTTAAGGCTCCTTTAACGCTTGGCACAGTTTTTAGTTTCAAAGTGGAGGCTTTTAATTATTGAGTTCTCTGTTGGTCCTATCTACTCTCTATTTTTAGAGTAGGGGCACTTGGATGCATTGTCTGGACCTTGGCTGCCGAGCAACCTTAAGATATTAAGTTGACTAAGATAACAACTTCAGCATTATGTTCCTTGAAATATAGAAAAGAGATTTTAGGATTTCTGATATTTTCTTCTTTGACTTGCTGCATATAGAGAAGATTCTTATATTAACTGCTTCTCATCTCAGATGGAAAACGCATGTGTATATAAGATATTACCTTGGAAATATTTTCTAGTTGATTTATAATGGGGAGTTAAGGTTTTTGAATCACCTCGTTTTGCTTCACCTAGTCGATTTATAATGGGGAGTTCAGTCTAAACCTGGAACTCAATATTAGAAGAGAGGGGGCAGGGGGCGTAGTTGTGCAGAAATGTTTGATTTCCACCTCTGAAGTGATTTGTTGTGTTTGTCAAATTTTGCTGATATCTATCTCTATATGATCCTTTATCTGGTTTCTTGTATATGTATATGTTTTGACTCATGATTACTTCTCTAGGGCTTTGATGAGTACATGAATTTGGTTTTAGACGATGCTGAAGAGGTGAACGTTAAAAAGAAGACCAATAAACCACTAGGTGAATGCAGTTTTTGCTCAATATTTTTTATCTGGTAGTTCTTTCAACTTTTCTTATCATTGTTTCCTTTTGTTTAGGGAGGATTCTTTTGAAAGGAGACAATATTACTCTGATGATGAACTCGTAAGTCAATTCTTGTTTCTTTTGTCACCTTTTGTTAGTCTTTTCCGACGCTGTCATTTGCATTTCTGTTTTCTGATGTTTGTTTTTTTGGTCCTCTCTTGAAAACCTAATGCTTCTTTTGTCTGTATATCTTTGCAGCGGAAAATGAGGCCCAGCTGATGCGCACTTGCTTAGTAGTAGTGGAAGTGTTGGTCTGAAAGCCGCTGCAAACTGCTCACTCACCGTAGAAGTTCTGTTTGTGTAAACTTATTGATTAATGGTAGTATCTACTGGCATTTGCCTCCTCTCCGTATAGTTGAAATGTGTAGTATGATCATTGATGATTGTGAATTAGTGGATCGATGGATGTCTTTTCTCATATCTAGTAGTATATTCAGGTTGAGTACGTGGTCATACTGTCCCTTTATGGGGAATGTTACTGTGTTCTATGATTCTGAGGTATGTGCTTAGTTTACAAAAGATGGTATATTCGTTAAATCATCGATTACCACACGTTTGGATCATCTGACAGGAGATCGTTTCAGCTTAATCAGAGCTCTGAAAATTAAGTCTTGAGGATGCAACAAAACATGTGGGGAGTTTTCCCATTTGGGACCTTTATTTTGCTTGAATCTGAATCAGAGTTTCTGGAGGAATTGCTTATTTGGTAGACCTGCGTTACCTTGGTCATTCAAATGAGACATCGCATGAAGATTAAGCATGCTTTATCATTTCCTTATCATTGCTTTGGTTGATAATGGTGGTCATTCTTGTTGGATCAGGGTGCAAATGCGAAATTTGAACAACTTCCTTGCCCTATCTTTAATTTTTTAAAAGAAGCTCTAGATAAGTTGTCTGGGCTACCAAATTTAAACACATTTAAGATCATGTTTGGCAATTAGCGAATACTTGATACCAGTTGTCAACTGTTTGTGTTAGCTACTATTGATTGTTTTGAGATTTTATTGGTCCTTTGTATAAAGGTGTTTGCAGTTGTGCTAGCTAATATTTGATTGTTTTGAGATTCTATTGTCTGTTTGTATAAAGGTGCTTGATAAAAATTTTTTTTCGTTTCGTTTTATTTGCAACATACTTCCTCTGTTTGTTTTTACTTGCAATCGTTTGACTTTCACGCCTGCCAATATATAACTTCAATCATTAATATCCTTAATTATCGATTATAAAAAATTATGAAAAGTTGATTTTTGAAAAATATACATTAAGAAGAACCTAACAAGATCCCATATGATTAATATGTTTTTCCTTAACTGTAGATCACCAAAGATAAACTAAGTGGAGTTGTGAATAGTGTAAAAGTCAAACTGTTGCAAGAAACAAAAAACGAAGGAAGTAGCTACTTGGCATACACTTTAAGGAGAATATTAGAGAGACATATGGACAAATTAATAACTTAAACACCGATAAATGGGATGAGTTAGGATATTAAGGCTTAAATTATTTTGATTAATTTGTTGATTAAATTCTCTAATTTTCTCCTTAAAGTGCGTATCAAGGAGTTATGTTGCAAGTAAAAAGAAACAGAGGAAGTAGTTGATAGTTGATTGCTACTTGATTGTGTTAAATAACTAATAAGGACATGGGCATCACTATTGTACTTGGATGTACCTTGGTAAGGATAGTAATTTTCAATAATTTTAAGGTAAATGCAATTTATCCATTCATTTTCAAACCTCAAACGTTAAAAAGTTGTTTCCCCTAGCTTTTTCGAAAAGTGTGTTTTTGGCTAAATAAGCTATTTTAAACCTTTATTTACCAAACATTCAAATTAAAGTGTTAACTAGTCAAATCCTCTAATATGAGTTCACAATATCTAATTTTTCCTCAAACCTAGTTTAAGTTATGGACGAATTAGTTCATATTTCCTTCAGTATTTGGTTAATTGCAACACTTTTGTTTCTTTTGAAATAATTGCAATGTTAGCTTGTGTTTTCTCACTTGGGTCCACTTTAAAGTCTTCTATTAATCCAAAATCAAAACTAGTTATTATTAATCAGCGACATAGGAACACTTTAATTTGTTCCTCTAGAACAAAAAGGTTGGTAAACTTTGAAAATAAAGATCATTAATTAAGATTTGGAAACAAGGATTATTAATATTCAATCAGATCAAGTGGTCTTCTTTGTTATTAGGATAGGTGAATTTTTATAGATTCGATTCATCCCCCAAAGGAACCGGACATGATTGGTAAGGGTCAATTTCAGTTCGGGTGCAGTTAGTCGTTTATTTTGGTTTTGGGTATATTTTGGATCACCAAAATTGGATATCAGGTATGGTCTTTTGTTAGATTGGGTCATTATATTTTAAGTTGGGGGGTGTGATTGAGGAGAATTGTGATTTTAATTACACCATGAATTCTTGTATTGGAAAAAGTATATCACGTTATGTGAAAGTTTCCGTTGTCAAAAGTCAAAACTCAAAAGACGCAAAGTCAATGAATTATGTTAATGGGAGAATTGAAGCTATGATTTGGAAGCTGCACTCGAGAAAGATTTTATCTACTCCCTCCGTCCCATAATATAGTTCACATTTCTTTTTGCACAGTTTCCAAGACGTACCTTTGACCTACAATATCTTCTATTTTGTATTAGTAAAAAATATAAAAAGTTGATAATATAAATGTGGACATTGAGACGAATCTAACAAGACCCCACATGAGTATGTTTTTTTGTATACATTGATGAGAATATTTGGTCAAAGATTTTAAAGTTTGACTCCCAAAATGAAAATGGCTACTATATTATGGGACGGAGGGAGTAATATTTTTTTATGGGTTTTGCTATTTATAGTCCTAAGGGCTATTGTATAAAAATTAACAAATGCATTGAAAATTGAAATTATACATTTATTATATGAAAAGATTCTATTGAAAAGTGAAATACACATTTGTCATATGAAAAGATTCCATTGAAAAGTGAATTACACATTTATTATATGAAAAGATTTTGACTTTTCAATAGAATCTTTTCATATAATAATTAATAAGTGTGTATTTCAATTTTCAATTTGTATCTCACATTTATTATACTCATTTGTTAATTTTTATGCATAGCCCTTAGAGCAACTTCAATGGTAGAGCAAAATGAAAATTGACTTAGAGTGCCACATAGATTTTTCTAGCTAACTCCACTTTAAGCCAAAACTCCCCCAATGGTTAGCCAATATGAGTAGGTCCCACTTGAAGTAAGATACTAGTTTTTTTTTTAGAGAAGAGTATAGAAATTGTTCACCAAAATTCCCACATGGGCCCACAACTTTAGCTCAAGCAAATTGGCTTAGTTGAGCTACATTGGCTAGCAAATGAAATTTCAGCTACACACTCCAATGGTTGGGCTAATTGCTTAACTTTTTATTTATTTGCTAGCAAGTCCCTAATGTTCACCATTGGAGTTGCTCTTAGGGCTATGAATAAGAGAGACGCTACACATACACTTGGTGTATGTAGGCCATACATACACTTCCAATGGTTTATTGCCACGTCGCTGCTAGCCAAAAAAAAAGAGAAGGAAAAATGGGGGGGGGGGAATAATTTGGTTGATGGCGCCACAAAGCATGGTGTGGCGGGATAAATTGTTGTTGGCGCCCAACATGCATATTACTCCCACCAACCTGCATTAATATTACTCCCACCAACCTGCAAACTGTAATATAGGTTTTAATTACTAAGTAAATGTATGTTGTTACTAAAAAAATTACAAACTTAAAATCGTTTGAACCTTCTTTGTTATTAATGCATATTACTCCCACCAACCTGCAAATTGTAATATAGGTTTTGATTACTAATTAAATGTATGTTGTTAATAGAAAAATTACAAATTTAAAATCGTCTAAACTTGCTTTGTTATTAATATACTTGAATATTTTTATTTATATAATATGTTTTACTTTCAATTTTAATTATCATATTATGGATTCAAATGTTTCCATTGTATTAATAAATTTAATATTTCTTCACGATACAAAAAAAAAAACATTTTAATGAGGGAAAAAATGTGGCACTAATGGCAAGCATGGGATTCGAACTCAAGACCTAGTAGCCAGAAAAGCGCTTTCATTGTTGTTGTTGTAACCAAGTGGGCGAGATATTCACCATGCTAAAAAGTGGATATATTAAATAATTATAGTATGCACAACCGTTATTTGCAAACTGTAATAAAGGTTATGATTACTAATTAAACGTACTAGAAAAATTACAAACTTATAACCGTTTGAACCTGCTTTGCTATTAATATAAAATTGATAGTGTTATGCCTTTAGTTGGTTTGTAAAGAGGACATTCAGCAGTCCCTTAGTTTGTTTGTAAAGAAGACATTACCCCGATAAGAACATGTTTTGAGCTGTAATATATTAGGGGTGATATTAATTTAGTAACAAAACAAATATATTTGTATACTAACTATATTTCCTTGCATTTGTATTTGTTAATTTTGACAAATTAAAATGTTATATATATTAGTAACAGTTTAAGAAGAATTTAAGATTCTGGTTTGGAATCAAACAGCAAGCTTTCCAGTCCATGAAACGTTTGAAGTCCATTATATGATAATAAAAACTAAAAGTATAACAGACTATTTTTAAAAAAAAAATCAATTATATTAATAACAAAACAGTTTCAAACGATTACAAGTTTGCAATTTGTTTAGTAACATTAAACATTTTAATAGTACCGCCTAGCCGTTTCCTCTCCTCTCTCCCTCTTCCTCTCCAATTCTCTTTCTAGGGTTTTTAATTTTCTTGGCCTCCTTGGCCGGAAATAGTCTAATTTCTTTAGAAATTAGACTATTTCCGACCCTTTTCCTTAGATTTTAGTGTTTTTTCAGTGCTACTATTTTCTTTATTGCTTTCTTCTGTTCAATTCTCTCCATCTGTGAGAGTTTTTGTCCCCTTTTTGGTGGTTGTTTCTCATCTTTGTATGAGTTTTCTTATTTTCATGGTGTCAATAATTTGGAAGATGGTCTGGATTCATAAAGGTTTAGGTTTTTTCAGCAATTCGTCACTGGGAACAATTATATCACAGAATCAGATTGTGAAGATCTCTACTTGGAAAGATGCAAAGACATCGAAGTACACTGCTCGCGTCAAGCTTGAAGCGGTGGAGTTGGAGGTGTGCTCGAGTATGCTTAAAATTAATTGGTTCCATTGTGAAAATTGTTGCAATTTGCTAAATCTGTATTTTTCAGATCTTAATTATCATTGTATGTGCCGTTTAGCTTATTATTAATGATATATTTTCTTCCCGTCGAAAAAAAAACATTTTAATAGTAACGCAAACCTATACTCCCTCCGTCCCAGAATACTCTTTACACTTTCCTTTTTCATCTGTCCCAGAATACTCTTTACACTTCTATTTTAGGATATGACCCACTATTTTTTTAAATCCTTCTACCTTTTAAGCATTGACCCACACTCTCTATCCTCCAAATAAAATAATATCACTTCTACTACCCACCAACTCTAACCATGGCCCACACTCTCTCTCCTTAATATAAAATAATACTACTTTTAGTAACTACTAACTCCTATCACATCTACTTTTCAATAAAATAACAATTGATAACCAAACAACAACTTATCATCTAAAACTACGTGCATTGATAAGTGTCAAGAGTATTCTGGGACGGAGGGAGTATTATAGTTTGCAAAAAAAGGCGGTGTATAGTATAAATACTTAATGTCTCCACTTCTTGACATGGTGAATATCCCGCAATCTTGGTAGCTACAACGACAATGAAAACACGTTTATGGCTGTTAGGTCCCGAGTTCGAATCCCATGCATCCCAAATTTTAATCCTCATTAAAAATGATTTTTTTTATTTGTAAAAACACTTTAGTCTTTTCTGGTTTAGAATCAAACAGCAAGTTTCCAGTCCAGGAAACGTTTGAAGTCCATTATATGATAATAAAAATTAAAAGTATCACAGATTTTTTTTTAAAAAAAAAATCAATGATATTAATAACAAAACAGTTTCAAATGACTATAAGTTTGAAATTTTTCTAGTAACAGTAATTATTTTAATAGTAATACAAACTTATATTATAGTTTTCAAAAGACGGCGCTGTATAGTCTGAACCTGCTTTGTTATTCATATAATTGAATATTTTTATTTATATAATATGTTTTACTTTCAATTTTAATTATCATATAATGGATTGAAATGTTTCCATTGTATTAACAAATTTAATATTTCTTCACGATACAAAAAAAACATTTTAATGAGGGAAAAAATGTGGCACTAATGGCAAGCATGGGATTCGAACTCGAGACCTAATAGCCAGAAAAGCGCTTTCATTGCTGTTGTTGTAACCAAGTGGGCGGGATATTCACCATGCTAAAAAGTGGATATATTAAATAAGTATAGTATGCAAAGCCGTTATTTGTAAATTGTAATAAAGGTTATGCTTACTAATTAAACGTACGTTGTTACTAGAAAAATTACAAACTTAAAACCGTTTGAACCTGCTTTGCTATTAATTTAATTGAATATTTTTGTTTATGTAATATGTTTTACTTTCAATTTTAATTATCATATAATGGACTTTAAACAAGGTTATCAGGATCGCGATCCTACTTTGGATCGGTGAGGGCATATAAGATCGGATCGTTGGATCGAATCGAAGAATCGTACGATCCTACAAAATAACTAAAATTTGATAAAATATAATTTAAATATGTTCCAAATGATTCATAATTTGAGGAGAATAACCCTAAAAGTGCAAATTAGATTGTTAAAGCTAACATAGGGGTTGAACTATAAGATAATAATGTGTTTATACACAGGCGTTACCATCTATATAATAATATTAAAAAAAAATCTTTTAAAATAAATTAAAAAAAAAACTGAAAAAGTAATAACAAAGTGATAATAATAAACTTATTTGCTTATTTTTGCATTTTAGATGCATAATTCATATATATTGGATGACAAAATACAAGTAGAAAAGCAAACAAGAAAGAAAAAGAGCAATAGGTTAGTTGTGTGTAGGATGGGTCGATCCTACCGATCCTATGAAACGATCCTACGATTTTATACGGTTCCTACCGATCCTATGAAACGATCCTACGATTTTATACGATTCCTACCGATCCTATGAAACGATCTTACGATTTTTACGATTTCTACCGATCCTGAGCGATCCTATGTGAGCCGATTCTATGAGCGGTTCGGGTCGTTTGGTCATCGTAGGATCGTACGAATCTACTATTCGAATCGCGATTCTATCAGCGTTGACTTCAAAGGTTTCCTGGATTGGAAAGCTTGATGTGTTTTTCTAAACCGGAAGCTTAAATTCTTACTAATCTGCTGCTGTTAAACATAGCATTTTGTCAAAATTAACATATACAAATGCAATTTAAGCAAAAGTTTTATAACGTTTTTTTTAGTAAAACTTAAAAGTTTAAATACTTTATTTATTGTTTATTATAGGGCACATCAATTATTAATCTTATCATATACACATACTAACTCTCGTTCAATTGTTAGCCTTTAAAATTAAAGTTATGTTCCTTAATATTTACACAACTACTAAATCAAGATCACTTGTTTTACTGAAAGCTTAAATTCTCACTAATCTGTTGTTAAATACAACATTTTGTCAAAACTAACAAATACTAATGCAATTTAAGCAAAAGTTTTATAATGTTTTTTAAATAAAACTTAAAAGTTTAAATACTTTGTTTATGGTTTACTATAAGTCACAATAATTATTAATCTTGTTGTACACAAATGCTAACTCTTGATCAATTGTTAGCCTTTAGAATTGAAGTTATGCTCCTTAATATTAACAGAGTTACTAAACTTCGATCAATTGTTTGACCAAAAATCGAAATTGTGCTCCATAATACTATTATTAGATGACTTTTTGTTATAAGGCACTACTTGTGTATTAATCTTGTAATATACAAATACTAAATCTCGATCGATTGTTTCACCTAAAATTGATATTATGTATAAATAAATACCTACCAACTAAGGAGTAACCCTCGAAATACTATGCTACTATACAACCACCCAATAATGATAAAAGCTTAAGCCGGATGGTTAAAATTAAACATTGAAGGGTTAAAATAAAAAACCGAAGGGTTATAAAGAATAACGATTGAAATTCAAATAATAGTTATCGGTTACTAAAAAAATGTAGCGTTATGCATGTGAAAACAAATACAAATGAAGCAAAAGGTTCAAGTAACATATTTATAATTAAACTTAGATTTTTGATACTATGTTACTTTTTGTAAGAAGATCTCTAACTATTCTTCGTTTTATTATCCTTTTTTCCAATCATGTAAGGAGATTAGTAAATTGTTTCATTAAACAATTCATTCACTACTCATTAGCATTACTAATATATGTGATCTTATTCTTTAATATTAATATTATCTCTTAAGTAAAAATTACAAACATGTTATTACAACTTGCTGCTTGAAAAGACTAAAGTGCCACTACAAAATGTAAAAAGACAAAAGTGCTACTAGAAAATAAAAAAATACTAAATTGTTTACTATTATAGTTTCCATATAACGATGTTGTTACAATAAATACTTAATGTATCTTGGTTACAACTGCAAACATGAAAGCGCGATTCTAGCTATTAGGTCTCGAGTTCGAATCCCATGCTTGCTATTACTTCCACACCCCCCCCCATTTTATTTATTTATTTTGTAGTAAGGACTTTTTACTTTGTAACTTGTAACAATTTCCCCCCATCAATAATCTAATGTTTAATATTCAGGAAGTATAAACAATCCATTATATGATAATTAAAATTGAAATTAAAACAGATTAAGTATATTAAACAAACAATTATTTTAATAACATGTTATTGGAAACGATTGTAAGTTTATGATTTGTTTAGTAACAAGAAACATTTAAATAGTAGCCATGACCTATATTATAGTTTCCATATAACGCTGTTGTTTTCTATAACTACTTAATGTATCAACTTGTTAGCACGGTCGAATATCCCGTCAACTTGGTTAAAAATGCAAACATCAAAGTGCGTTTCTGGCTATTAGGTCTCGAGTTTGAATCCCATGCTTGCTATTACTTCCACATCCCCCCCGTTTTTTTAAAAAAAAATTTGTAGTAAGGACTTTTTACTTTGTAACTTGTAACATTTTCCCCACATCAATAATGTAATGTTTAATATCCAGGAAGTATAAACAATCCATTATATGATAATTAAATTTGAAATTAAAATAGATTATATATATTAAAAAAATCAATTATATAAATAACATATCAATTTGAAACGATTGTAAATAATTGATTTTTTTAGTAACAAGAAACATTTAAATAGTAACAGGACCTATATTATAGTTTCCATATTACGATGTTATTACAATAAATACTTAATGTATCAACTTGTTAGCACGGTCGAATATCCCGTCAACTTGGTTACAACTGCAAACATCAAAGTGGGTTTCTGGCTATTAGGTCTCGGGTTTGAATCCCATGCTTGCTATTACTTCCACACCCCCCTTTTTATTTTGTAGTAAGGACTTTTTACTTTGTAACTTGTAACATTTTTCCCCCATCAATAATCTAATGTTTAATATACATGAAGTATAAACAATCCATTATATGATAATTAAAATTGAAATTAAAACAGATTATATATATTACAAAAATCAATTATATTAATAACATATCAATTTGAAACGATTGTAAATAATTGATTTTTGTAGTAACAAGAAACATTTAAATAGTAACCAGTACCTATACTATAGTTTTCATATAACGATGTCATTGTGATTAATCTAATGTCCATCTGTTACTAATCAATAATCACCCTATCAAGAAAAATGAAACTTTGATGTTGAACTAGGAAAACTGAAGAAAATTGAAAATTACAATGATATTTTTTTTAGTTTTAAACAAAGAATTCATACAAATCCAAACAAAGAAAACTTCATAAATCAAATCTTTTAAACAAAGATAAAGAACAAATCATTAAAAAAAAAAAAAAAATATCTGAAGAACAACTCAATTTTTTTCTAAAGAATTCGGAAATTTTTCGAAGAATACCTCATAAATCCAACTCAAAACAAAAAACTAAACAAAATAGAACAACTCACAATATTTTTTTTAAAAAAAATTTATGTAAAAATTATATGTCGTGAAATTATGTAAAAACAAACAAATTTTTAAAAATTCAGAAAATTAGATTCGTGAAACATTATACAAAAATTTTGTACAAAAAAATTGAAATCAAGAACATGAAGAACATTAGAAGAGAGAGAAGATGGAAATAATCAGAATTTTCGATTTTTAAAAAAATTTCGTGCAAAAAAATTAAAATCAAGAACATGTAGAACATTACCGCAAGAACATGGAGAACATTAGAAGAGAGAAAAAAAAAACTGAAAATCAGTTTTTTGTTTCGATTCTTGAGTGGCAATAAGAACTTGAAGAACACTAGAAGAGAGAGAAAAGAGAAAAAATTGGACAAAAAAAATTTACTGACAAAAAAATGAGAGGAGAGAGAATGGGGTGGTTGGTAATTTGGGAGCATTAATTGTACCTTGAAAATACAAATTAGATTTGAAATTTGAAAAGAAATTTTCATTTGAATTTGAATGAAAATTTCATTTTTGGGGCCCAAATTAAAGACCAATCATATATTACCACGTCATAATATATGTATGGCCTACATACACCAAGTGTATGTGTATCCTTTGCCCTATGAATAACAAAACCCTTTTTTTATTAGTATTTGTGGTTTTATTTTAGATATAATTACTAAGAATCTCTAATAAGTTAGATGCTTGATGGCATTTTATGAATGATATTTCGTTGCACCTTTTCATGTTTGTACACTTGTCGATGCATGGTTTCAAACATTAATATCTTTAATTATCAATGAGTAAAAATTATAAAAAATTGATATTGAAAAATATACATTGAGATGAATATAACAAGATCTCATACGAGTATGTTTCTTCCTAAAATATAAATCACCAAATACAATCAAAGTGTAAGATATGAATAAGAAACACTATGAAAATGGTGCAACTATTTTAAAACGGAGGAAGTGTTTCATATTACATGCAACACTTGTACTTTCTACACTATTCACAAATTTTACCTTGACCATCGTTTGTGATTTATACGTGAATAAAAATATAGTCATGTGGAATAATGTTAGATATGTCTTAATATGTATTTTTTTAATATGTACTTTTTATAATTTTTACAAATACAAAATTAGAGATATGTGTCCTTAAAGTTTTGCATTGGCATGCGTGAAAAATACAAGTGTTGCATGTAATATGAAACGGAGGAAGTATGTTTTAATATTCCCATCAAAACAAAGAACAATAAAGAGACAAGTATGTATATTTCGGACAATATAAGATGTAACATTCATCATCCCAACAACAACAACAACAACAAAGCCTGAGTCCCAAAATAATTTGGAGTAGATTCACATGAATCATAATTGAAAAGAAAAAATCATAGAAATACTTTCTTGAGGTGTACATATACAACATTACAACCATACAAGTAGCAACGCAAATAGATTTTAGTTGCCAACATCGCTTATTAAACTTAACAACTCAATCATTCACTCTTAGCATCGTTTCCTTGGCTACTGGCCACAGTCGAAATAGATAGGTGGTGGTTGTACGGTACAACACATACCATAAAATCCACCACCTTGACCCATATTTAAATCGCATACTCCTTCACAACAATCATCTGAATATACACAATAAGAACCTTTTGGATAGCAGTCCCAATGTTGGGTGACTGAAATCGTGCTTGCCATTGCTGGATCTGCAAAATTACCAAGAATTTTATTTTTTGAGAAGAATTTACCAAAAATAATTAATTGATACTCATTGAAAATCATATTTTTTGAACTTATATATTTCAATTCTATTTGGGCGAAATATTGTCATTATTGTACATAATTCTCATAGCTTCTGCATAAAAAAGTTTAGAACGAGTACGTCTTCTTTTCAACAATCTCTGTCTCATTTGTTTATCACTCGTTTTATTTTGATTAATTAGTTTTTAGGCCTGGGCTATACCCGGGTAATTATATCTTTTATTTATTAAATTTTTAATTTAAAATGATAATATCAAATATCACTTGATTTAGTAGGTAAAATTTTAGTATATATGCTTTTAATCATGGGGTCGAATCTTATACAACACTTTTTTTTTAGTTGTATGTGATTTACATGGAGTATAAACACTCTAGAAAAGCGCCACGTGAAAGTAGTGGCCAGTGGGTTAGAAAATTTATATCAATGAATAACGAAAATTGGACAAAGGTGATACATAAATAAGGGACACAATTTTATATTTGGACAATATTAGGAATATTATGATAAGTAAAGATAAAATTTCAAAAAAAAAAAAAATGATAAGTAAAGATATGGTTGATATTTTTAATCTATATATACAAATATATTAAAAGATGTTCCTAAACAAGGAACGGCGCCACGTGACACTCGTCCTTAGGTGTAAAACAATATGTAATCCACATACAATAAAAAAAAGATAAGAAAATGTCATATATAAGATTGGATCTTGTGACTTCAAGTTTATATATATACTACAATAATAACCACTAAACCAAGTTATATTTGATGTTATCCTTTCAAAGTAAAATTTTAATAAATGAAAACTGTAATTAAACGGGCCGTAGCCCGGGCCAAACAACTAGTTCTTTACTATATATATATTGTTAATCTTAGAAAGATATATTCTTTTAGGATTGATTTCCACTAATCCGCCTATATTATTCTCCTCCCGTAATTTTAACATGGTGTTAAATATTTAAGAGTAGGTTAGATCTTGAGAAACTCTATAAAAACTTTATTCATCTAACCCACAGGGCACAAAGGAGTTTCATAAACAACTATATTATAATAAACCTAAGAGAAATAGTTCACAAATTCTCTCAAGTACCAAAGTCCGTAATTAAATCAAACTCCAAGGAGCAAAAAGTTCGAAAACAAATAAATTATGGCAGAGAAAATTAATTAGTAATACTGAACCTGATGCCATGAAGATGAACAATAAACCCAAAAGCAATGCTGGCTTCAAATATTTGGGTGATACCATTTTCAAGCGCAATTGGGTTGCTTTTCCATTTCAGAAATCTTCGCTATTTATAATGATATGGCCATATGGCATATGCCATATGGGGTGTTTGATTACTTCTAGTTTTTGGGTGGCTTTTTTATATTACTCGTTGACTTTTAGTATATGGGTTTTCGGGTAGCTGAAAAACCAAATTTTAGCCAAACAAAAAAAAGCTGATTTTAGTGAGTTTTTACATTTATTTTACACTAAATCTTTAATATTAACACCTATTTTGCCTAAATACGTTATAAATTAATAGTATTAAACAAACTCATTAAAACAACCAATGGTCGAACACTCGTCATTTTAGCAATTATTCAATTTGTACGGTCTTCTATGATACCAATTGCCATTGTTGTTAATGTCAACAAACATCAAATGTTAAGGGTCAACTCTTTCCACTTTATTTTTTTTTGTCGCAAACTCTTTCCACTTAATAATAATAATAATAATAATAATGAAAAATTCATAATGGAAACGCACGGTCTTCCCAACATGCATATTGCCATGTGCCATGTTGTCATTGTTTAAAAACTAAACTAGTTTTTAGGCCCGAGCTATGCCCCGGGTACTTATATATTTCATTTATTAGTATTTTACATTGAAATTATAACACTTAAAATTACTTGGTTTAGTGGTTAAGACATTAGTACACAAGCTTGAGGTCATGGGATCAAATCTTATATCATGCATAATCTAATTTTTTTCATTGTATGTGGAGTATATGAAGTCAAAACTCTAAGGGATATTAGTGGTTAAGACATTAGTACACAAGCTTGAGGTCATGGGATCAAATCTTATATCAAGCATAATCTAATTTTTTTTATTGTATGTGGAGTATATGAAGTCAAAACTCTAAGGGATATTAGTGGTTAAGACATTAGTACACAAGCTTGAGGTCATGGGATCAAATCTTATATCATGTGTAATCTAATTTTTTTTATTGTATGTGGAGTACATGAAGTCAAAGCTCTAAGGGATATTAGTGGTTAAGACATTAGTACACAAGCTTGAGGTCATGGGATCAAATCTTATATCATGCATAATCTAATTTTTTTATTGTATGTGGAGTAAATGAAGTCAAAACGCTAAGGGATAGCGCCACGTGGCATAGTTTCTTGTTGAGGAACACGTTTTAATATATTAGTATAGATTGAAGGCTCAACTTTTTTTATCATAACAAGCAATCAATTTGTAAGGTTTTCCTAATTTCTACAATGCCAGGTGCCATTGTTGTAATGTCAAAGAACATATTAAGGGCTAAGGCCAACTCTTTCCATTTTTTTTTCTACAAAACTCTTTCCACTTAAGGATAAAAATAATCGTAATAGTAACTGTGGTAATATAATAATAACCAAATTCAAATGCAAGCAATGTGCGATTCAAGTTATTAAAAGATGTACATATTAACATCAAATTGTAAAATATTTTTTTAAAAATAAAGGGTATTTAAGGTATATCAAGTGGACACCAAACTTCTCAATAGTTGCCTTGTATTATAGAGATGATGAATTCATTATTGAAAACGCACGTCCTCCAATGTAAGGTCTTCCCAATATGCATATTGCCATGGGCCATGTTGCCAATCAGAGCTGAGTAAGGTTAGTCTGACTCGAAAATTGTCTCAGTTTGAGAAGATATGGCCCAATTTTTTTTTTTTAGGACAGGTTTTGGGTAACTTAAAAATGATTTTTTAGTTTAAAATATGGTTTTGTCTTATTCTGGCCCGAAAAAGTGGGCTTTGGAAAAAAAATAACCTGAATTTGCCTCGGCCCGACAAGTGGGCTTTTTTTAGTGTTTAGGCTTGACCTGTCGTTTGATCACCTCAATTGTCAATGTTAAAAAAATGTCAAGGACTCGAGCAAACGAAATTAGCAATATTATTTGGAAATGTATTGAACAATATAAACGAGAAGTAAAGGTCGTAAATACTTCACAATTTATGGGAGCCTACTTAGCTCAGAGGTTAGAGCATCACATTTGTGATAAAAATAAAAGGTCAGCTCTTTTATCATAACTAGCTATTGGTCCCATGCAAGTTGCGTCCCAAATTTTTATTTTATAATAAAGTTAAGATCTCATAATATTTTCCCAAAACATGGTGTAAATTTTAATAATAATTAATCAAATATTATAGACATGAAAGTAGCGACATAATAATCTAGTATATTGCTAAATGTATATGAAAAAAAATTAATTAGAGGAAATGTATTATCCACTTTGGTTAAAATAAAATGTGACACAATTAAATAAACAATACATTTCATTTATATCTCACATTCAACTACTCCTTACAAAATAGAGATCAATATTTAAAGCACCAAGTTAGAAACTTTCAAATTGGTACAATTTATAGTTCATTTTTTTTTTAAAAGAAAAAATATCATATAAGAAAAATTAAATAGAAAAACATGACTAACATAAATTTCAATTCAATATAGTTATAGCAGTTCTTTATTTTATGAAATGAATTTTATAAGTTTTAATATAAAGCTACTTTGTGTTATAATAAATTAAATGTAGTGGTAACTGGTAAGCTACCGCAAAACATACCTCCCTATTGTGGAAAGTATATGGAATTTATGTCGAGAGTGAATGCTATGATCATATGGAATTTTATGCCGGGAGTGAATACTATAATCATAAAATTCATGTATATTACTCCCTCCGTCCCATAATATAGTGCTTACTTCTCATTTTTCACGGGAATTAAGGTAAATGGAAGGAGTAGTAGGATGTTCCAAAAATAGTTAATGAAGTGCTTTTTTAGTGCTTTTATCTTGGAACTAGTTATTTATTGTCTTTTTCCTTTAAAAAAATATCTAAAAATGATAAATATTCCTTGGAATGGTGTAAAAAAAATATAGGGGCACATATTTTTAAAGAAATGTAGGGGTATTTTGGTAAGTTTGTGTACAAATTAAGGATATTTTAGTCCAAACAAATTGATTAAAAAGAAATATGCACACCATTTTGGGACACCCAAAAAGGAATGTGAGCACTATATTATGGGACGGAGGGAGTATTCCATATTCCATAGTGAATTAAGATACTTTAAATAAAAACACTTGAGTAATGATTGCACTCACTTCATCACCAACTCCGACCATGCCTTTAAAGGCTTGGTGTTAACTGTTGTAGACACTAAAAATTTATTAGTGTTTTACAATTAAAATGAATTAATTATTATTGAGCTAAAATAAATATAATTAGCCTAATTTAATTAATTTAGCCCACTTAAATAAGATATCCAAATTAAATTAATCAAATATAATTTGGGTTCCAAAATATTTGGGTTAGCCCACATCAATAGTCCAAATAATATGGTCAAATGGCAAAGGTAAAAAAGACTTCCAAGTCGTAAACGGGTCCAAGCCCATAAACTACCAAGTCCATGAAGGGATCTCCATTCCCTATAAATAGACCTCACCTCTCTCAGTTGGGGGGGACCAGAAAATGATTATTCTCAAGAGCTCATAAAATTCCCTTGGACTTCTCTCTGCGAATAGTCAACAAGCACATCAAATCCATGCCGACTGTTCAGATACACTCAAAACACATTCGACTGAGATTCAAGCTTTCGTCAGCCCTTATTCGAATACACCCAAACAAAACTCAAACTCAAGTTGACGTTGACAAAACGTCATCCCACATTTAAACTCAGGTTAACGTTGACAAAACGTCACTCTGCACTCAACTCCACGTCGACATCAACACGTGTCACTCTCAAGCTACGGAACAGAATCATAGGACTTAGTTTATTTTCATTGTAAACTGTTTACAGAGATTGTACTCAATACATTTATTGAAATATAATTTCTTTGTTACTTTGTTTCTTGTCTTATAATATATATATTTTGACTCGAAATTTGTGTATACAAATTTTGGCACGCTCGGTGGGACTATCTCTGCCTCTCATCTCTGTTTCGTCATCATCAACAAACCTGAGAAATGGCCTCAAGCAAGAACATCTCTCAATCTTCTGAAAACTCTGCCGACACCCTACGAAAATCTGTAACGTTGGGTGATTTTATGGATGACATGACTCTTGGTTTTCGCACTAGAGGAATGAAAAAGGCTGTTGTTGCTACCGCTGCCGCTAAGCTTCGAACTGCAAATGTTCCTACCAGGCAGAGAAAACTCTTTAAGCCTGCTGCTGCTGAATCATCCATCATGTCTGATTCACACAACAAGCGTGAAACCCCCGTGTTTGGCTCAACTGCTTTGGCTGAACACGAGCCATCATTCATTGCTTCTCAAATATGGAAGCAACTCTCATCTGATAAGTCGGACAGGCTGACCGTTCACACTAGCCCTCTCTTTGATCCACTCAATGTAGAGAGTGACAATGAAACAAGTGATGATATTGCTGTCTCATCACCTCTAACGATTTTTGACTTTGAGGAACCCTTGTTGTCTTCGCAATCGAACACTGCTGCTGTTATGGTAACCTCAGCTAAGACAGTTGAGGAACAACTTGCTGAAATGAATAGCCTACTCCAAAAATTAATGAAGGACGGAGAAGAAAAAGATGCTCAAATTCGACTCCAAAATGAGCGAATTGCTGCCCTCAACAAGAAACTTGAGGAAGGTGACACAGCATCAAGACAGGGTGATGAAAGCGAAGGGGATAGTGGTGAAGACGTTCGCCGCTCACCTACAGCACGACAACTTGAGCTATTGATAGCTCACGCTGTCAAAAATCAACTTGGAGAAAGTTCTCAAGGCAGTCATCGCTATGTGAAACCTTATACCAAAAGGATCGATAAGCTGCAAATACCTTTTGGCTATCAACCCCCCAAGTTTCAGCAATTCGATGGGAAAGGAAATCCTAAGAAACATATTGCTCACTTTGTGGAAACATGCAACAATGCTGGTACCACAAATGATTTCCTGGTCAAACAATATGTTCGTTCCCTTAAAGGCATGTCCTTTGACTGGTACACAGATTTACCCTCACAATCCATTGACAGTTGGGATCAAATGGAGGAGGAATTCCTGAACAGGTTCTATAGCACTCGACGTATTGTCAGTATGACTGAACTGACTAAGACTCACCAGTGGAAGGATGAGTCAGTCATCGATTACATCAATCGTTGGCGCGCATTGAGTCTAGAGTGTAAAGATCGCCTAACTGAAGTCTCTGTTGTTGAGATGTGCATTCAAGGAATGGATTGGGACTTGCTTTTTATCTTGTAAGGTATAAAACCTAGGACTTTTCAAGAGTTGGCTACGCGAGCTCATGACATGGAGCTTACCATTACCAACAATAGAGGCAAAAACAACACTTCTTCAGAATACAAGAAAGAAAAGAAGGATTTTAAGAAGACTGACCAGACTGCCAAAAGTTCAACTAAGGAGTCAATGTCAATCACGACCTCCTCGCCTGTCAAGATCTCTAGCAAGGCTGGCACTGAAAAGAATAAGGGTTCATCTTCTCAAGAACCTAGGAAAAATAGGCCAACCTTGAAAGAACTCCAAGCAAAAAAATATCCATTTCCAGACTCTGATTTATCAGGGATGTTAGATGATTTGCTTGAAAACAAAGTCATTGAGTTGCCCGAAGCTAAGCGTCCTGCAGAGGTCGGTAAGACTTCCGATCCTAATTAATGTCGGTATCACAGGTTGATTAGTCATCCCATAGAAAAGTGTATAACACTTAAGGAGAGAATTATGCAACTTGCAAAGGATGGGAAAATTGTCTTTGGACTTTGATGAAGTTCTTTGAAACTAATCACGCCTCCGCGATGTTAGATTCTTATTGGGAGGCTTAAATTCTGCAGTTTGGGAGTTTGGAGCCAGTAATTGTACATGTGCTGCGACCGGTTCTCCAAGTTGATGATGTGCCATCTGTTGAGCACAGTGTCCCAACTGGTAACCAACATGAAGAGGATGACGAAGGGTGGACGTTGGTCACTAGAAGGAGGCCTAGAAGACAGTCAAAGTCTCAACCAAAGTCTGTTTGTCGTAAGAAGAAGCATCAAAAAAGAAAGGGCTCAAATCGCTCAAAAGGAAAGAAAAAGTCAAAAAAGCATACTAAACAGCAAGTACTGCCAATTGACTTGCTTGAACAGGATCCACTTACCCCTGTAACCTTAGAAGAATTCTTTCCTGAAGATTACTTCACTACGGTTACTGTTAATGCTACCTAATTTGTTGAGGATGAAGAAGAAAAAGAAGAGGAGGATGATCAAGAGCCTGTTAAAGAAAATGAAATCTCTGTCAAAGTAACTGTCCAACATTTAGGGACGGAGATAGATCCAAAGATATTGGCTATCTTGGAAGCTCTTCCTACACGCATGGGATGAAGGCAGATCTTTCATTTGCCTCGAGAAATGTGTCGACAGGTGGCTCTTGCACTTCAGCACCCAAAACTATACCTTGACAAAGTGAAGGATGCTGGAGGGCCAATAGAAAGTTCGGCTAAATGCGCGTCATGTAATTTTGCCTTAGCCTTCACTGATGAAGACTTATTGTTGGGTTCAAAACCTCACAACCGACCCTTGTTCGTTTCTGGTTATATCTTCGGCCAGAGAGTGAATCGTATCTTAGTGGATGGGGGTTCAGCTGTCAACATCATGCCAAAATCCACCATGACTGATTTAGGGATCACTATGGAAGATCTTTCTGATAGTCGTCTAATGATCCAAGGATTCAACTTGAACAGTCAACGTGCCATAGGCATAATACGTCTTGACCTTGTGATGGGAGAGTTAACATCATCTACTCTCTTCCATGTCATAGATACAAAGACGTCGTATAAAATGTTGCTTGGACGACCTTGGTTGCATGAAAATGGGGTAGTCGCATCGACCCTCCATCAATGCCTGAAATTTTATCTTGGAGGCGAGAAGAAAATAAATGGGGATGTCAAACCCTTTAGCACGCCAGATTCATACTTTGCTGATGCTAAGTTTTTTGAAGATGGGGAACCATCAACTGAAATGTTGCCATCTAAAATTCCTTCAACAGGGAAAAGGGGTACAAATAAAATTGGTGATATTCCCTCGTCTTCAAGCTCTAGCGAGTCAGTCACCGCTGAGATGCAACAACAAAAATGCAAAGAAAATGTAAAAGAAGAAGTTGTTGCTCAACCCATTAAAGCAACGAAGAAGGCAGTAATGACTCCAGTCTTGCGATACATCCCTAAATCACGTCGTAAGGAAGGGGATCACCTTTTGCAGGGTGTCGGGTTATGAAAGTAGAGCTAAAGAAAGAAAAAGGAGTAGATGAGACTACTCTTCAATGTTTAAAGCAAGAAGTGGTTGTTCCTTTACCTAGAGCCAATCACAATCAAATTGCTAAGCCTCCAACCTCACAATATGTTGATCAATCTAGGAGAAAATGGCTTAACAAGGGTAGGTTTGACCCAAATGCTTATAAACTCTTGGCGAAGTCTGGTTATGACTTCGAGAATCCAGCTCCCATGGGCAATGTCATTGAGGTTGATCCTCATGGAATTAATGACACACAAAAGAAATTGCAAGAGTATGGCGTTGAAGTACGTCCGACTAAAGTAGGCTTGGGAGTTGAAACCCCAACACCCGTCAAAATTAATGCACGGCGTAGAGGGACAACCTCTTCTTCGCAGTATATTACTGCGGAGGAAGTTGAAGAAAATGAAGATGAAAATAATGTGCCTCAGCCAAAAATATCGGTCTTTGATCGACTGCAGTCTCCTGTCGTAAAGGACCATATATCGGTTTTTGGCAGACTTGGTGGACACGAGCTAAATGAAGGTGTGAAGTCAAAAAAACAAACACCCTTGCAAAATCTTCGATCTTCTAAGAAGAAAGCATATGTCTTTAAACGTCTTGGTGCATCGACCTCAATTGATAAACAACAAAGAAGGTCAGTACTAAGTCGCATCACAAGAGAGAAAAATGAAGTCAAAGGCGAGGACGCACCTCAAAGTGTTATCCCATCTCGCATGAGGTGTACACAGGTGGTAGACATCATTGGACATGCACCCTTGAAAGCCAAAGGTCGTGTCATAGTGTTAACAAACCAAAGGAGTTCGTCTAGTCAAGAAAAAGAAAAAGATGTTGAATTTGTTTCTTCAAACCATATCACAGGGCATGAGGCTCCTGAAAGTGACGAGGAGATGGAAACAGATGAGGCTCCTAAAACTCTTGAAGATGGGGGCAAGCCACCGTCGATGAGTTAAAAGAGTTAAACCTTGGAACTCAAGAAGAGCCATGCCCTGTCTATGTCAGCGCTTTTCTTACCCAACAGGAAGAACAAAAATATTCCAAGTTACTCTCTGACTACAAAGACGTATTTGCATGGAGTTATAGGGAGATGCTAGGACTCGACCATAAAGTCGTTTTCCATAGCTTAGCCATAAAAAAAGGTGTCAGTCCAAATAAGCAATCCCAAAGACGCTTCAGGCCAGAATTAATTCCTGAAATTGAGGAAGAAGTAAACAAGCTCATTGATGCAGGATTTATTCGCGAAGTCAAGTATCCTACTTGGATAGCAAACATTGTGCCGCATCGAAAGAATAATGGACAGTTACGAGTTTGTGTGGACTTCCGCGACTTGAACGAGGCGTGTCCGAAGGATGACTTTCCACTCCTAGTAACGGAAATCATGATTGATGCCACCACTGGTCATGAGGCTTTTTCATTCATGGATTGTACCGCTGGATACAACCAAATTCACATGGCTCCTGAAGATCAAGATGCAATTGCATTTCGTACCCCTAAAGGGATATTTTGTTACAAAGTCATGCCTTTCGGCTTGAAAAATGCCGGAGCTACGTATCAGCGTGCAATGCAGAAATTTTTTGAAGATTGCATCAAATTGTGGAGTGCTACGTAGATGACTTGGTGGTAAAGTCTAAGAAGAAGGAGAATCATTTGCATGACCTCCGTAAAGTCTTTGAAAGACTACGAAAATGTCAATTAAAAATGAATCTCCTCAAATGCGCATTTGGCGTCACCTCAGGAAAGTTTCTAGGTTTCATTGTCAGACACAGGGGTATTGAAATTGACCAAGCAAAGATCAAGGCCATCCAAGAGATGCCTGAACCTAAGAACCTCAAGGAGTTGCGTGGCCTCGAAGGGCGTCTCGCTTACATTCGAAGGTTTATTTCTAATCTAGCAGGAAGATGTCATCCCTTCAGCCATCTCATGAAAAAGGATGCCCTGTTCAAATGGGATGGCTCATGTAAAAACGCCTTCGAAAGTATAAAGAAGTACTTGTCTTCTCCTCCTGTCTTGGGGGCACCAGTAAAAGGGAAACCACTCATCCTTTATATCGCAGCACAGGAGCGATCTCTGGGGGCAATGTGCGCTCAAGAGCAAGAAGATCGTAAGGAGACAGCTCTTTACTACATGAGCCGAACTTTGGTGGGTGCTGAATTGAATTACTCACCTATTGAAAAAATTTGCCTTGCTTAGATATTTGCTATATAAAAATTAAAGCATTACATGCAGGCTCATACGGTTCATGTCATCTCGAGGTCTGACCCGATAAAATATATCATCTCAAGGCCAGTGTTGTCTGAAAGACTTGCAAAGTGGGCTATGCTTTTAAAACAATATGACATTGTGTATGTCCCGCAAAAGGCTGTCAAGTGGCAAGCAATAGCAGACTTTTTCGCAGACCACCCAGTCCATGCAGAATGGGAGATATCAGACGATCCGCTAGGTGAAGATGTGTTTTTCATTGAAATACTCCCACCTTGCAAATTGTACTTTGATGGAGCCGCTCGTCATGATGGTGCAGGAGCTGGAGTTGTCTTCGTTTCTCCAAAAAAACATGTACAGACATACTCTTTCGTACTAACTCAACTTTGTTCCAATAATATGGCTGAGTACCAAGCACTCATAATTGGCCTCCAAATGGCAATTGAAATGGGACTTAGAGATTTAGACATTCACGGGGACTCCCAATTGGTCCTAAAACAACTGTTGGGTGAATACGAAGTCAGAAAGAATGATCTAATCCCCTATCAAAGACAAGCGTCACAATTACTTGACAAACTTGATACCATCAAGTTAGAACATGTTCCAAGGAGTGCCAACAAGATGGCTAACGCGCTCGCTGGGCTTGCAGCCACTTTGGCACTGGGGGCAGAAGAAACAATGTTTGTACCCGTTTGCAAACGATGGGTTGTCGCTCCTGATGACGATGATGTTGACGAATATGCTGAAGAAGTTGACATAATCTCTGTCTATCAAATCGACAAAGAATATTGGCGTCAACCAATCATTGATTATTTGGAACATAAAAAATTGCCAAGTGATCCAAAACATAAGACACATATTCGTCGTCGAGCCTCACGGTTCATATATTATAAGGGGACTCTCTATCGACGATCCTTCCATGGTCTTTGGTTAAGATGTCTCGGAGATGAAGAAGCAAAGCAAACCATGGAGGAAGCTCACTCTGGAGTTTGTGGCGCTCATCAGTCAGGTCCAAAACTGCATGACCGTATAAAAAGAATGGGTTACTATTGGCCAACCATGGTACAAGATAGCATGGACTATGCAAAGAAATGTGAAGCTTGCCAATTTCATGCTAACTTCATTCATCAACCTCCAGAGCCATTGCACCCCACAGTCGCATCTAGGCCATATGAAGCATGGGGACTTGATGTAGTCGGCCTAATCACGCCAAAATCATCTGTTGGGCAATCATATATTTTGGCAGCGACTGACTATTTTTTCTAAATGGGCAGAGGTCATCCCTTTACGTACGCGAGGTATAGAAGGAGAATGTTGTTGACTTCATTCGTACTCACATCATCTACAGATATGGTGTACCCCGAAGAATTGTCACTGACAATGGGACACTATTTTACAATAAATTGATGAAAAGTTTATGTGAGAAGTTTAAATTCACCCAACATAGATCGTCAATGTACAATGCTCCAACAAACGGTCTAGCTGAAGCATTCAACAAGACACTTTGTAGTTTGTTGAGCAAAGTGGTTACCAAGTCCAAACGTGATTGGCATGAAAGAATAGGGGAAGCTCTATGGGCATACAAGACGACATATAAATCAGCAACACAATCAACTCCATACTCGTTGGTGTATGGCGTTGAGGCCGTTCTGCCCTTGGAACTTCAAATTCCATCATTGCGCATTGCCATACAAGAAGACTTGACTTCTGATGAAAATGATAAACTTCGACTTGCTGAGTTGGAGGCGCTTGACGAAAAAAGACTCCAAGCACAACAAAAATCTGAGTGCTACCAAGCTCGTCTGTCACGCGCTTTCAATAAGAAAGTTCGACCTCGCTCCTTTCAAATTGGAGACATGGTCCTACCCATTAAAAGACCCATCATTATTTCTCGCAAGACAGGAAGTAAATTCAGTTCTAAATGGGATGGTCCATACGTTGTCAAAGAGGTATACACTAATGGGGCATATAAAATTGTTGACGCCGAAGGATTACGTGTGGGGCCTATCAACGGCAAGTTTATGAAGCGCTACTACTCATGAAAAGTGAGAGCGTTATTAAACTCCTAAGCAAGAGGATAAACTGCATATGTTGAAAGAAAATATATGTGAATTTGAACTACGTTGGCTTGATCTTGTAAAAGCAATTTGTTGATGTTTTGCAAGTACGTAGGCAGCTAGGGTAACATAAAAATTACTCGAGTGCAGCCACACCAAAAAAAAAAAATTGTCGTCATTGTAATACTCTTGGCCCGCAAGAGTATAAACTGTGAACGGCGAAACAAAACAAAACAAAATGCAATACTCCTGGCCCGCAAGAGTTTAAACTGTGAACGGCGAAACAAAAAAAAAAATCTAACTCTTAGCCCACAAGAGTGCAAACAGTGAAGGACGAAATGACAACTCAATCCAAAACGTTTTCAAAAAAACACAATTGAGAAAGCATCAAAACAAAAGCAATGCTTGGGTTAATGAACAATCATTAAAAAAAACATGGGTTAGACAACATACCTCGAGGGTGAGACTGACTGTCAGGGGACTGTCTAGAGGTATCAGTATCGCAATGCTCGTATTCGTCTTCAAGGGACTGTCTGGGGGTGACATTGTCACAGTGCTAAAGACATATGAATAACACCCCTGACAGGCTCATAGTCGCACATATGGCCCATCGCGACGAAATCCCCGTCTTCGTCAAGGGACTGTCTGGAGGTGACATTGTCGCAGTGCTAAAGACATACGAATAACACCCCTGACAGGCTCATAGCCGCACATATGGCCGATCGCGACGAAATCCCCGTCTTCGTCTTCAAGGGACTGTCTGGAGATGACATTGTCGCAGTGCTAAAGACATACGAATAACACCCCTAACAGGCTCATAGTCGCACATATGGCCCATCGCGACAAAATCCCCGTCTTCGTTTTCTTGAAATTCTGATGTACTGCAAGTCAAACAAAGTATGTCAAAAAAATCCAAACTGTTGAAAAAAAAAATCTACAAGAGCATTGAAATTTGTCTCGGAGTATAAGTTGCAGGCCAAACCCAATATTGGTTAATCAAACGAAGACCAGTAAAAAGTGGAGATCTCAGTAATTGTTTCTCACGAATTGAAAGCGGTGGCAGGAAATTTGTCTGCTAATATGCACATTAAACACAAGTCGTGTGTATTTATGCACTTCGGTGAAGAAAAAACAACCTAATACTTGTTCGATTAGGATTATATTTCCAAGTCCGAGATAGAGTTGTAGGTGGTTCATGACTCTAGGCAACAAATCTTAGCGCCACGGTGATTGCCACCCAATTGCTAAACCAAACTCAAATTCGAGACCCTGTCACCATTAAACACTTCAAATCGTGTACGTGACATAGTCTCGAGGGGGCAATTTGTAGACACTAAAAATTTATTAGTGTTTTACAATTAAAATGAATTAATTATTATTGAGCTAAAATAAATATAATTAGCCTAATTTAATTAATTTAGCCCACTCAAATAAGATATCCAAATTCAATCAAACAAATATAATTTGGGTTCCAAAATATTTGGGTTAGCCCACATCAATAGTCCAAATAAGATGGTCAAATGGCAAAGGTAAAAAAGACTTTCAAGTCGTAAACGGGTCCAAGCCCATAAACTACCAAGTCCATGAAGGGATCTCCATTCCCTATAAATAGACCTCACCTCTCTCAGTTGGGGGGGACTAGAAAATGATTATTCTCAAGAGCTCATAAAATTCTCTTGGAATTCTCTCTGCGAATAGTCAACAAGCACATCAAATCCGTGTCGACTGTTCAGATACACTCAAAACACATTCGACTGAGATTCAAGCTTTCGTCAGCCCTTATTCGAATACACCCAAATAAAACTCAAACTCAAGTTGACGTTGACAAAACGTCATCCCACAATTAAACTCAGGTTAACGTACTAAAAATGGAACATAGAAAGACTAAGTTCCCCTGGACCCTGTGTTGACAAGTGACATAGAAATAACATGTAAAGACTTTACATGTTGTTAGAGGCAAAAGCTAACAAGCGCCCCTCAGGGTGTTAGATAAGATAACTAAAAACGAGAATACTAAATAAATCTAAATATTAATTATATCGATTGACGCGTGATTTTGAAATGCATTCCAAGATTTATACCATTTCAGGAAATGTATTGAGTGCTTATCTAACGCTCGGGTGCGTTCGTTATTATCAAACTCAATGTCAAGGAAATAAATAGTTGTTTCTCAGGAGAAAAAAAAAAAAAAAAAGGTGGTACTTGGTAGACTGAAGAGTGCCTAAGAAGGAAGCCACTGTCTATAGAATTCATCCCGCCACTTAATCCACATTTGAAACAACAACCAAATCATCAAAAACCTCCATTAAAATTACTCACTTCACTCTCTTCTTTCTCTCCAACAAATATGTCACATACAGCACCAATAGAACTCTCTGATAGCGATGACGACGAAGACGACAACAACAACAACAACAAATTCACAACTCCAATTACTAATTATCGTAAAAGACCTAGATTGAATCCTCACCCTTCAATTCCATGTGAATCGCTCGTAGTTATTGACCCAACTCCTCCTAAATTACAAAAATCCGCATCTTCTACGAAATCGTTTGTCCCTGAAACCCCTTTTTCTGAATTTCTCAAGTTTAACGATCTTTCTGTTAACAAGTGCACGTCTAATTTCGAAATTCCTCCTCCTACGTCTGCTAACAAATCACCAGGTTACATTTTACTCTCTTTTTTGTTGTTTTTATAGAATTGTTTGTAATTAGTTAGGTTTGCTTTTGAAGTTATTCTTCTTGTCTATAGAATCTCTTCCTTGCAATTTAACTATTTGATTTGGGTCGTTAATTAGGGTTTAAATTTAATTAGTCAATATTCCACCAGTCAATTACTGTTTAAATGAGGGGTATTTTTTTTTTTTTTTGATAATTTTTACTTTTTAAAAAGTACTTTGACAATGAGTAAATACATCGTTGGACCTGAAATTTTCAATTTTTCGCTATTTTAGGCCTCATTCCCTATTTTAGTGCTATAACGAACTCAATAAGCAATGAAGAATTAAAGAACAATCGATCACAAGAATTAACGTGGTTCACAAACAATGTGTTAGTTACATCCTATTATCTTTTAGGATAGAGAGAGTACATAGTACAGGAAAATAGGGGCATACCTTAATTATAAGGTTTATATAATAACCTTCTAATCAACCTAAACAGAATGAGCCTAAACCTGAAACTAGAACAGGAACAGTTTAGTAAAATGCATACACCGAAATCTCTACGAGGCAAATGATGAAGCTTTACAGGTAGAGGAAGAAGGATTTGCATAGGGTTTTCATCGATTTGGAGAAGGCTGAGGACAAGGTATAGAGACACGTGCTTTGGTTGGTCATGACAAAGAAAGGGTATAACACCTAATTATATTAACATAGTTTAGGACATGTATCAAGAATTGAAAACAAATGCTAGAACATGTGGAGGATTGATGAAAGGATTTTTCTATTATGATTGGAATATTGGACTCAATGGGGGATCTCTGTTAAGTCCTTCCCTCTTTCCGACAATAATAGATGAAGTAACATGGTAAATCTAGTATGAGGTACCATGGTGTATGGTATTTGGCTATTTGCAGATGATATAGTAGATGAGACTAGAGTTGGAGTCACTTCTAAGTTGGAGATATGGAGACAAATGTTAGAATGCAGAGGGTTCAGGCTAAGTAGGAGTAAAAGATTGAATAGATGGAATTCCAATTTAATACCCGGAGGAAGAAAGTGAGGATGATAAGGAATCATCCTCAAGTGAGTGCTTTAAGTATCTCGGGTTTATTGGTTGGAGGAAGAGATTGACCAAGATGTGACTTTCAAGATTAAGTCTCCAACTAGGTTATTGTGTAGCCATACTTGGGCTTCTAGAAGGGATTATATGAAGATTGGGGAGGGGGGTAGCGAATTTGCATATGTTAGAGAAGATTATGTGAAAACACCCTATATGATAAAGTTTAAATGAGGAATGAGGACATTTTGAGGGAGGTTGAAATTGCACATATCAGGGATAAGATAAGGGAATATTGGTTATATTGGTTATATTCGTTTGATGCAACGATGCACCAGTAAGAAAAGTGGGGAGTTCGGATTATGGGTATTTTAGAACAAGTTACGGGAGGCCAAAAATGACTTGGACGTAGTTAATAAGGATATAAACAACATGAGATCGGATAAGCACACACCACTAATTAGAAGAGAGTGAACAAAGAATATACATCTCGATGATCCCGAATTGTTGCATGGACAATAGCAATGAGCCAATGTCTATGGCTTTACGAGAGTAGAGTTGTACACTAAAATTGAGAAAATTGATGATTGAATCCTTCGTGTAAACCAAGTTCTATGTATGCAAAAGTGTGCATTCACAATAGTATCATGGTTTTTGTATTAACAATGACAAGGTTGCATCGTATTATATAGCTTGAGTCGTAAAAGTTTTCAAATCTACTGATCCGATACTATCCGTATTGTGAAGGTATAAAAATACCGCGTTTTAGGCTGATTCAAGGGATACCTCATGGTTAGAGTCGATATTTGGCGATAAGACAATTGCATCATCCCCGTTCCCCCGTCACCTTGATTGTTACCGTGATCGTGACCAAAATCGTATTTTCAAACTATAGAAACAACGCTATCAATCGAGAAAAACCCACACTTACGTACATTAAAGTAAGAATATATACAATGATAGGGATTTATTTAAGTCACTAACTAACTCAAACGCAATTTATTACCCTCCAAAATTAAAAATAAAATGGAGACCTGTAGGGCATATTTGGAAACATTGTAGCCATCATCAAACAACTCTAGATATTGACTTGGCCATCCATAAAATAACCAAACAGTACCATAAAATCAACTTTAAATTAAAAATCTGATACTATCCGCATTGTAAAGGTGTAAAAATACCGCATTTTAGGCGGGTTCAAGGGATATCTCATGGTGGCCGATGTTTGGCGGTACGACAACTGCATCATCCCCGTTCCCGCATCACCCTGGCTGTTACCGTGATCATGACCAAAATCGCATTTTCAAACTATAAAAACAACTCTATCAATTGAGAAAAACCCTCACTTACGTACATTAAAGTAAGAATATATACAATGATAGTGATTTATCAGGGCTTATTTGGGAACATTATAGCCATCATCAAACAACTCTGGAAACTGACTTAGCCATCCATAAAATCACCATATAGTGCCATAAGACAACTTTAAACCAAAAATCTCCCTGGAAGAAAAAAGAAGAAACAATTTGGGAACACCATAGTAACAGTGACTTGCATTTATGAAAATTAAATATCTAAAATCAACTGTAAATCAGCCAACCTTACTCAAGGAAATACTCATCTAAAAAATAGAAATTCTTAAAACACAATTATGGAACTGTCTTATCTACTTATTGACAAACAAATTGCCAACAAACTATTCTTGCAATCAATGCATGTATATTGTCATACATCTAAATGAAGATCTTAAATGAATGCTGAACCCATGTGTATCCTCAGGATGAAGTGTTCAAACAATTATAATAACTTGCTCATACTGTCTCTCTTTTAGACTTCAACTCAAATTGATAATTTTCTATGCAAATGGAAATCTTGGACAATAAGACAAGCTCTTTTTTTCTCTTTAAGATGGTACAAATACGACCATAGATTCCTGATCACCTTTTTTTTTCTTTCTAAAAGTAAAAGATTTTTTTTTATGTTAATAGAGTATACTTGAATTCTAACCTATATAAAACCATATTGTTTGTGAACTAAGAGTTGTAAGGCCACCAGTTCTGGGTGCATCTGTGCTACTTATGTGGCTGTATCTCTCTTGTAGTACAAACATGTTTGGTTTATGTGCCAGATTTTTCTTAGATTGATTTAACATATTGCAGGTAATAATGAATTGATATTGGTGTGGTCTGATGATGAATCTGAAAGCCTGGAAAGAGGGCCCTGTTTGAAGACTGCAGGAGCATGTGCAGGTTCAGGTGTGGCGAATAACTTCAGTACAAGCCCCAAATGCCCTGCGAAGGAAAAGCAGTTGGAGAATAAAGTAACAGTACCTGATTTCAATATAGATAGTTTTTTAGACGAGGACTCAACGTGTTTTCTTCCTAAGGGAGTGGAATTCAATGTTCATGTGGATGGCGAAGAAGGTCTAGGGAAAAGAAGTTTGATGAATGATGCAGGAAGTTTGGTTGGTATAAATGTGGAACAGGACTTAAGTAAGAGAGATGAAATTGTAGCAAAGGACAACTCTCAGGAGAATGGAAGAGTAACTGCTACTTTCAATGCAGGCTTCTTGGAAAAGTGTCTTACAACTGCTCAATCCACATGTCATCATGGTAAGCTGGTGAATTACTCTATCATGGTGAAGTTTAAGAGAGGTTTTAAGTAGACACACGCACAGCACGCATGCACTCACGCACGCACGCACGCACACACACGAATAACTGCTACTCATGCGCGCGCGCACACACACACACACGAATAACTGCTACACACACACGAATAACTGCTACTCACGCGCGCGCACACACACACACACACGAATATTTGCTACTCACACACGCTCACGCACACACACACAAATAACTGCTACTTTTCAGTGTGGAGTGCTTCAAAAAGTGTCGTACAATTGTTCAATCCACATGTCCACACACACACCCACGCACGCACGCACGCACGCACGCACGCACGCACGCACGCACGCACGAATAACTGCTACTTTCCGATGTGGAGTGCTTGAAAAAGTGTCCTACAATTGTTCAATCCACATGTCATCTTATTAGGTTCATTTTTTCAAACTAAAGGTAATATTAATGCATCTTCTTGAACTCTAGGTTCATAGTTTTCTGAACCGAAGGTAAGTTTTTGGGTCTATTTTCTCTGGACTAGAGATTTATATTTCCGCAGGTTTATTTTTTGTACTAAAGGCTCATGTTAGTTGTATCATACCCTTGTTTTGCTCACATGTTACTTGTTATATCAAGGTAGATATGATACTGGTTATGATTAATTTATGTACACTATGGAGTAAAGATTATCGCAGAGTGCTGGAGATTTTGCATAACTTTGGCAGTCACTTTTATCAGGGAACCTAGAGTCCATGAAGACATATGACAACTCTCATCTGGAAGATGATATTAATCAAATACAACCTACTGAAGTAAGACCATTATGTCTATCATCTTGCTTCTTTATTTCTCTAGTCTTCATGGCGTTTCTTTTAACTAGTCCCTAGCTCCTCCTCTCCAATATAGAAGTATTATTGTTATAAATTGATATAGCTTGCGCACACTTTGTGGTTTTAAAGCTGATTGAGCAAGTATTGGTTTGTAATTGCTGGATGAGCTGAGCACGTTGTCTCTGTTCTAGTCTTCTACACTTGGAAACATTTATCCGAAGGGGAATTTTGATGTTACTGGAGCACTTTGTCAAGCATCCCTTTGTATGTATGCCTTTGTTCACCATTTAACTAGATTTTCTAGTTGCTCTAGAACATTGATATTGATCTTTCATGTTAACTACGGTGGTGACAAGAAATAAGATTGGGTGAACGTCATGGCTCATGGGATTTAGAGGCATTGTGTATAATGTCATCAATATAAGGTTTTTGGTTGAGAGTTTGGGTTGGAGTAAGAGACTTCTTTTTCTCATTGAATACGCAGATGGAAAGCCATTTTAGCAGAGCTGCATGACCTCAAGCTCTTAGTCAGTTTCAGTGTTTGGAGTAGCTTATTTTTCGACCCTGCTGACATGTTTAGTTTGTCAAGCTGATTTGCAAATGATATATTTCTGTAGCGAAAGACAGGTTAATTTTGTCTTTTTGAAGTAGTGAAGAGGACAAAGCTGCTTGGAGTTATGCTATTACACTGTTCATAGGAGTCTGTTGTCACTTATTTGCAAATCAGACACTCAGCTCACTACTTTAGTGTTTCTATGCTTTCAAAATTCTAATGGCTGTTTGCAAAGGTATTCTTGTGTCTATATATAATGATATTGGCTCATTAGCTCGGAGCTTCACTTGTAGGGTGCTTCCATTCTTGGATGTTTTTTGAAACATTTCGTCTTCTCTAATTTTTGTGATTATATTCATAATTCTCTTGCTTCTGCTAATAATAACCTATTTCCTATTATAACTCTAGAAGTGTATTTTCATGGAACCTGCCTGATGAGGGAAGGGGTGCTGTTTGGTTGTGCCTTGGCATAATGAAATTGTATGTTTCATCAAATGCTATTGTGCTGTGCATATTGTTTTTTTTTACTCTGCTTACAGAATTAGTGCTGGCATTTTTCAAGCTTGTCTTCTCTAGGTTCAGGTTATTTTTTGGATATCTACGTCAAATACTGTTGAGGAGTAGAAGCTGAAGTATTTTTAGGTATAGAATGTTTAAAGGCATGAGAGAGTAAGCCTTTGAACGAGCTGTGTTCTTTGGGGTACAGGATGCCTCTCTTCAGGTTGCATGGTATGTGGGAATGGAAACTAAGGGGTTTTCTGAAATGAGGTAATGGAATGAAAACTCGGGATTGTTGGAAAAGACCTATGTGTCCTCCGTGTGTCAGTGTGTGCATGTGAAATGGATCATATTCAGGCCTGAAATGGGAAGATCATATATCTCCTAGATATGGCATAAGATAATAGTCTTATAATATGGTATAGTCTACGATGCAATTAGGAGCAATAACCAATAAGTGTCAAATGGGTAAAAGATTTATAATGCTTATGGAGATTATATATAGGTGATATGCAGACGATTAATCTATATGAGAAATATATTGAAGTAATCAGTTTCCTTCTCTCAGCGAGTCAGCGTGCTCTTTTCCCTCTTTGTCTCCCCTTTCTCTTCTTAATAGCTATTCTTCTCTTCCTTGTCTCCTCCCTCAATTTCCTTCATTCTCTTCCTCAAAATTCATATCCGCTGTCTTAGTACCTGTTTCTAATCAAACCAGTCCATCAGCATTAATTTTCAAAGTAACATTCTTATGAGCATTGTCAGGATTAAATATTATGAGATTAAGGGGATCAAGATATTGTTTATTCTGTGGCTTTCTGGAAGCCGCTCTATTCCGCTAGTCTTTTAAGAACAGTCCATCAACTTGGTCTTTAAAAGCAGTCCCTGTACATGTGGACCTCCGCAAACCCACCAAGGGCCAGAGGTTACTGAGGTTGTTGTCAGTGCTATCTGGAACAGTAGAACACTATGAATTCTGTAATTCAAACACTTACAACAGTGCAATTCACTATTTTGTAATGTTGAACTAGTCGAAATGTCTTTCAATGTATCTACTATGTACTAGTTCAGACGTTTCAGACTGTGGAGAGTAAGGGGGTTTGGGGCGAGCACAATAGGTAACCTGGCTCACATTAGAGCTCTCACATTGAAGTTCTACAATTCAGACTGTCGGAACTCAGATGTGTACTTTTAGCCCTTTGGTGACTGGTTAAATGTTGCTAAATTTTTTTGTAAACACATTTTGGTGTACTTGCAAAACACCATTCATGTGCTAATGCATGCCTGGTGTATTTCCAGGAACATGATCATGAAAAGGAACATGTTAGATTGGTAGGAGGTGCAATTTGTAAAACGAAAAGTGGAGATAAGAAAGATGAACAAGCAGCGAGTAGGAAGAAATTAATGGAGGAAAAGAAGCGTGAGAAGGAGGTCAGTCTTTTTGCTTTTTAAAGGTCTTTTAGGCTTTAGTGGATCGTGATAGGATAACTAGACGAAAGCTTACTGAGTTTCTACATGATCCAGCAAGAGAAATGTCGGAAAGCAACATTGAAGGCTGAAGCTGCTAAGCAGAAACAGTTAGAGAAAGAGACAAAGAGGTTGGAGAAATACAAGTTCAGTGAGAAAGACATTGTGGCTGAAATTGATCCAAAGGTTCTGTCAGGTTCACTTGGGGGTAGGTCCTATAGGGTTACCCTGCCCTGATTTCATCATTGAATTAGTAAGAGTGGGGAACTTATATAGTCAGTGAAACTGATACTTTTCATTAATATAGGACCTCTGCTAACAACGTTTGGGGATAAACATCTCAATTTTAAAATTACTCCAAATCCCATTGAGAAAACAATTGTTTGGAGAATGATTCTTCCTGATGGAACGTCTCAGGTAAACTTAAACTATAAATTTATATAACTCCGCAAGTGTTCTTCTTTTAAAAATGTTGCTGCCTTATGGTAGTCTTGCATTCAGTGAACTTCTGCGTTCCTTTCTCTAGTGCATAAGTTGTGGAAAAAAAAGACCACGAGTTTTTGTCTGTCCAGCACCATGTTGCTGCATTACGGTAACCCTGCAAACAGGGAATTTCTATTTTTCCAGGGTTTTTCCTGACAGTACAGCTATCATGTGATGCCTTGCTGTGAGTATGGACTATTTCCTTCTTTGGCTAACTTCTTTAGGTGTGGCTCTGGCTCCATTGCTCTTCTTTAGTCCATTATCTTGGGGGTGGGGGTGGATGAGTCATTCTTTGGTATCTTTCTGTTTGGTGTCTGTGGCCATTTCTGATTTCCTTTATTGCTAATACTTGGTGCTTGCCTAGTTGCCTGACATGGGCTACAGTACTAAGCTCTGTCCTGCCAGGTCTTTGGCAGAGGCCACTCTAATGGCTTCTCTATGCATCTAAATCGGGTACCTAATAAAACTTCTGCAATGTTGATGAGTTCTCATAAATCATTCTGTTTTTAGTAGAACAATTGACATGCAGTCAAAGCCTTTTTTGCCCTTCTCTTGTGCAACATTCTTCTCCTCATCGGCTTCTTCTGACTACAAAATTTCCTTTTATTCGTCCAAGAAAAATACCTTTTTTCCTTGTTTTCCTTAACAGCCGATTAGAGTATGTTCTGGAACCCTTTGTATATCAGTTCTAGTGATGTATCATTTATCCTTAATTATTTATTCATGGGGACCTTTAAACTGATGCTTTATTCCTTTTTCTTTTTTTTCCTGCAGCTTTCTACGATAAAAACAGATCTTCATTATATAATACTCATATACGATAATGCTGAGGAATTTTGCAAGCATGTTAATGATGGATCTCTTATGGATCATATTTCTTCTGTACGAAAGCGTTATCCGTTATACACAATTTGCTGCCTCACAAGCAGGTTGATGTCTTTTATCAATAAAAGGTGAGATTAATTGCAAGTATATGCTTTCCCTTTTTATTAAGTTCTGTGGACCTTTTGTTGCCACCTGATTATATGCAGAGAAATTCTTTCTTCTTTACTTGAGATGGTCCTGTTATGGCTTATTATGTTTGTTCCAATACTTGAAGAACTTATTGGCAGAACTAGGTGTGAGCAAATAATCCAAGTGCCCGATCTTGGACCCAGAAGGCCAGAACTGAGGAGAACTGTGGGTTCTAGATCTGGAATTAGCTCTGGAGGTTCCCTTTCCGAATACTTAAAAAGGAATTGTTTGAAAACACTTCTCATTTCGGTTCCTGACCATTTTTGAACGAGAACCAGACTTGTACCTGATCAATAGCAGGTCCAATATCAGATACCCAGAAGTAGCATAGGGCAAAAGCCAGAGCCCTAATAAATAAAACTCACAAGCCCAAGGAAAATTTAATTTGGGGTTGCTGATGTATTATCTAATATTTCCCTGGTTTTATTTTAGTAGCAAATGTTTTTTTTTTTTTTTTTCACGATCTCCACTGCACAATTTTGTCTTTAATATATTTAATTAGATATTTTGAAAACATTTGTTGCGGCAAATCTATTAAGATATACTCTGTGTGTGTGTGTGTCTGTCTGTCCGTCTCTGTGTGTGTGTGCGCATGCACGCGCGCGGGTGTTGGGGTGTGTGCGTGTGCGGGTGTGTGGGTGTGGGTGTGCGTGCATGCGCATGCGTGTGTAACATGGCTAGTTGAATTAGGTTTTCTTTTATTAGATTTTTAAAGGTCTTTAAGAAGTGAAAGCCTTTCTGTTGTTAATATTAATATATTATTGACGATAGCACAACATTGATAATAGTAGGAGAATGCTTTGGTCTGCATGACTGCACTTGCTTGGCTATCCCTTGGGAGTCGTGGATGTAAAGGAATGAGTAATGACATACTCCCTCTATTTTTTTTTTAATTGTTACACACTTACACTTCACTTTGGGGGAGAACCAAGGAAATTTTGCAAAAAGCAAGAAAGAAGTACAACCAATAGTTCGGAGTATTCGTGGGATAGGATGGCCCTTATTTATGTAATATTTTCTCAAAATAGCATTCACTAAAGGCTAAACCTTGTCTTTTTTCTGTGCTGTTTCAGTGGGGTTCATTGGCTACTAGAGTGACGTTACAGTCATTATATTCATGGAACCCGTGTGTCCGAGTGGGGTTCATTGACTACTAGAGTAAGGTTACAATTATTTTATCATGGACCCAGAACCATGATGAGCATCATGTCCTGACCTGAATAGATCTAGAAAATTTTAGATCAAACAAGTAAAATTTAAGACTACAATAATGCTTTTATACACACACATGTTCATTCTGTGATACCTCCATGCACTTTTAAACATACAGGTTAGATCTTGCTCCATAGGGGGGATTTTCCCCTTCTGTGCAGCCATATTTTATCTCTGGAAATGAGGGTGGCATCGATTGAATATTTTTCTCGAATATGGAATCCTCCCATGTGTGAGAAGGCTGAGTTACAGATTCCGTTGGCTTTCGCAAGAAAGCATCTCGAAAGTACCATATTATTAAGAACATACAAGTAAATAATTTACAACTTAAGGTAGACATCTTGTACATAGTATAAATTTGTTTGGAATGTAGTAATTCTTTAAACATAAAGGTAAAAGTTTATAATGTAGTAAATTTTTCTATGTTCAAAAGTTCTGCTTATACGTCGAATATATGCTTCCTCCGTTCTTTATTAATTGCAACAATTCGATTTTTATACTATTCACACACAACCCTATCATTAATTGTTATTTTTACGTACGGAAAAATATAGTCATGTGGGGTCTTGTTAGATTCGTCTCGATATATACTTTCATTATATCAACTTTTTATAATTTTTACTAAAAGGTAATTAAAGATATGAATGGTTAAAGTTGTGCATTGGCAAGCGGTGAAAACTCAAATGTTGCAATTAATAAAGAACGGAGGAAGTACTGTATTAGTCATTGATGTATGTTCAAAACTTTGTACCTGTATATTTGTTGTATGTTCAAAGTTGTGGTCCGGGACCGTGATGCTGTAAATTGTAAATTTGAAATATGCTAGCCTGGGGATAGGGTTACTTTTGGTAATATACACTAGTGATTTCGCTAGCTTGGGGAGGAAGGCAGCTAGTTAGTTAGAGGAGACAGTAGGCAAGTTTTCTATAAATAGGGGAGTGAAGGAGAGGAGGCTGAAAATATTGGAGGATTTAATTGTTTAGTTTTGGGAGAGAAACAAGTCTCTCAAAAGCTTGTTACTATCTTTATTTTATTGTCCATTTCCAGATTATCAATCAAATATCAGTTTTTGTCCTTAATCTTCTTCTTTAATCTGCTTTGGAGATGCCAGTTCATCACAGATTTTCATCATGGCTCCACATGATATAATTTGCATTCTCCTGGTGCTAATGAGGTCCCTTGTTTCCTTCTAGCTCTTCTCACTCTCTCTTCTCCCCTCTCATCAAATCGGAAGTCCTTGATCAATTTACCCATCATTTGGATGGTCATGATGGTTGAATAGGACAGTGCAGTTATTTATTCCTAATTTTCATCAGCATCGGGTCTCTGCGCTGTTGCGGTGACGATATACATATTAAAGTTATTGTTAGGGTATGTGAACAGGGGGGTAGGAATAAGTAACTTCTTCATTTTCCAGTTTCCTCTCTTTATTATCCAGTTTCCCCCTCTTTTGATGAAGTTATTCAAAAGGCACGTTAAGCAATGAATACCTCGGAAGAATGACGTTCTAGAATACTTCTTATAGAAGATTGTGTCTCGTGGGTTCATTATCCAAATTTTTAAAATACTTGTACTGACAAACAAGAAGGAAAAGCGTTAAAAGAGGTTGAGGAGAAAAATTAATATTCTTTAGAGTGGTATTCTGGAAGTATTCTCTCCTTTTCTTTATTGATTTTTTCCGACTCTACAAAGCATACACCCTAGAGATCCGTGAAAATCTTTGCACAGATGCACACTCTCACTGTCTCCTGTATGCAGTTTGGGGCTTAGGGCCTTTGAGGAAAGAGGGGGGGGGTGGAAAAGTTACTTTCTGTTTGAGCAGTTTCTTGTTTACTATTAAATCCTACATCTTCTTTCTGCTACGTACTCATTTTTTCCACGTCTTATAACTGTTTAGGTTTTGTTGAGGAAAGAAATCCAATGCTGTTTTCTTGCCAGCTCAATTGTCCATTGTAAAGTTGTAACATGCAAGAGGTTTTCTTATCCTTGCAGGGAACAGCAGAAGTATAAAAACGAAAAAGTTGCCAGTGACTGGAATCGTCCACCTGTGGAAGAGGCAAGACATTGAGTTTTGGTTCAGAAAATATTTCAGATTCTATGTTACTATTGCTTTCTAAGTTTGCTAGTCTAACTGAATGCTTTTCCTCAGGTGTTTGCTAAGTTAATTACTCAGTTTGCTCATGTACATACCAGACAATGTGCTGATGAGGCTGAAGTAGCTGAGCACGTTGTCGGGCTGACAATCAACCTTGCGAAGTGCTGTTCTCGGTAACTTTAATCATGCTCGAGTACTTTGTTCTGCTTTTTTTCTTTATCACCAGTTTACCACTGTTATCCAGTCCCTAATAGTGACATGTAGCCCACATGATAATCATGATCGAGTACACTGTTCTGCTTTATTTTTATCACCAATTTACCACCATCCTGCAGTTCCTAATGATAAGTGGCCAATAACAGGTTCATGGTGGCAATTGGCATGGTATATCATGCTTCTTCATAGCCTTAGCATTTAATATTGCTTTAAGTGCAGCTTGATTTCTAGGAGCAACAGCGCTGTCTCTCTAAGAATTCCTGATGAATCTTGGGACTTCCTTTTTTTTTTGGAGAGGGGGGGGTAAAAAATCTTTGCAAATAAGTGGTCAACAAGATTATAGACTCTGGAAATGCAGCTACACAAAAAGTAGGCCAGCAGGGCAACCACTTGAGAGGGTACAGCAAGTGAAAAACATTTCTTATTGCAGTTTCGGTTAGTCATTTAATCTGTTTTACATCGTAACTTTGTGGTCACCCTTCATCACACATGTTCTGGTTCTTGTTCTGGCAACCATCGTGTTCTTAGTTCAAGTAATTCAGGAGCCAGGATTCATGTGACATAACAGCTGTGCCTGGAAAGGGTGTCTTGGGGTTTATGACAAAGCCCTATTTGTTAAAAAACAAGAAAGGGTTCTGGCTGGTGACACTGGTCCCTTTGTAGGAAGCATTTTGAATTGGTTTCTCAAATAGTCTCTTCTGCGGGGTTTTGGGTCACTCCTGTAGGTGTAGTTTGACACTTTGACTGAAGCCATAAATATTATTTGTCAAAACTCAAAAGCTATTCTTTTTGCGTTCTGATAACACTAGTTCATGACACCAGGTGGTTTAAGTGTATTCTTCACTGGGTTATGGTGGAAGTCCCAATGGGCTTGGTAAGATATTGTTAGATATAGATCCATATAACCTCTGCTATGTAGGGATTTTCACCTTTTCTGCTTACTGCCCTAGTTTTAATCCTTATACTTCTTCTTTTCCGCATTTTTATCTGCTAAATACAAGAATCCTTTCATGACAATATGACATTTATCTATGTAGGCTAAGTCCCTAAAGTACTGCTTTTTTCTGGCAGCAAGAAGCTGACACACCTGTCTGTGAAGGCCAATGGATGCAATGTCCCAAAGGATTGTGTGAACAGAGGGCTCATAATGAAACATCCTTGGTTAGTAAGTTGTGGGCTCACCGTTATCTATGTCTATGTCACTAACACTATGGTCATTATATACTCTCTAGTCTCTACCCTTTTCAATGTCTGAAACACTTTCTTTTTTTATGTTCGATATTCATAAACTTTGACCTATAAAACATTATCATGTATGATACTATTAAATTTCCTTCATTGTGTATTTTCAAAACAAATCAACTTTTCATTATATTTTTAATTAATTAATTAAAAATGTTAATATCTATAGTTGTGCGTTATAGACGGTGAAAAAGCATTAAAGCGAAGTACATACGCAAAATCCTTAGATGCACTAGTCACAAGTACATGGTACTAAGGGTCTGTTCTTTTCAACTTATTTTTGCTTATTAGAATTTATCTTAACTTATCATAACTTATTAAACCTAATCCATAACTTTCTAAACTTATTACTACTGTAGCAGAACTTATTTGTGAGTGTATTAAACCTTATTTTTGCTTAACTGAACTTATTAGTCATTATCAGAACCTATCATAACTTATTTTTTCTTATAAGGACTGAAAATAAGGTAAAAGGACCCTAAGAGGTTCCTCCCTCTTTTTCAGACATGCATCTCTCTTAGCTAGCCTTGTCGGTTGACTCCGTTTGTATTCTTTATATCTTAATATGATCGTTAGTCATAAAACAGCAAAGCAAATCACACCATCTCTATAATAATCTTATCTTGAAGTTGTCTGAATTATTTATGATTAGATTGTGGCCACAATTCTAATGTTCTTTTTCTATATATTTCCATTTATTTGTGGTTTAATGTGGTCTAAAAATCTTCTCATTAGCCCTTGTGGGAATATTATCACACGGACAATTTTATTTTTTAAATTATTTATACTTCTTTTATTCCAGTTTTCCAAAATATTCAACAAATTGCTCATGTACTATCTTCTCTTGCTCTCCTAAAATTTTGGTCTCCTCAACGCATTCTCCTATCATTTAGGTAGATCAATTCTAGTGGTTCAATAATTACTCTTGAGCATTCAAGTATTTTTTTTATATGTACTTTTATTCCAGTTTCCCAAAATATACAACAAATTGCTCATGTACTATCTTCTTTTGCTCTCCTAAAACTTTGGTTTCCTCAACACGTTCTCCTAGCATTTAGGGAGATCAATTCTAGTGGTTCAATAATTATTCCTGAGCTTGAAATATTTATTTCTTCTTTTCTTTTGGGGAGCGGGGTTGGGGTTGGGAGTGGGTAAGGGCTGCTTGCTGGCTATTTTTTGCTCTTCAACAATTTAACCTGCCATGATGATTCTTACCTGTAGATTCTCTTTTTGCCATGCTTGCACTAGGTGAAAATGATGTTGCCTCAGATGTATATGATATGATGTCTTAAACTGTCATGTAAATTTTGGATATGAAGTTGATGTATGCATGTGTTCCAGTTTGAGATACACCTCACTTATCTTGTATACGATAGATATTGGTGTGGATGCCTCAATTTAGCTTCACTTATTTGCTTACAAGGTACATCATGTATGTGATGATATCCTCGTCTGAAAACTTCGATTATTCTAATTGCATAACTTACATTTCGTTTTACTTGGCGCCCGCTCTCCATCGTTATTGCACCAAAAAATATATATGGTTCTTTCTCAGGTGTACATTCAAACATGTACGATGTCTAGCACGACATAACTTTCTCTAAACGAAGTCAGGTAGAGATTGCTAGGGTCCAAAGCAGAGAGAAGAAACTCACATTTTGATTATATTATTAGGTGTTACATAAGAAACATGTTAACTAAATAGTCTTACTCTTTCTTATTTTGCTGAAGTAATGTCATTTTCAAGCTCTCCAGAGTCCTGACACTGCTGTGGAGTAATTTCTGACACATCGGGCGAGAAACCGTCCTTTCTTTAACAAAGTAGATCTGCTTTCATTCTCCCTCACATTAAAATTTTGATCTTCTTCTTTCTCATATAAAAAGTTTTACGAAGTTGATTGACATTCTACACCCTTTTCTGGTTTATGTTAGCTTATTTTTCAACTTTTATATTGTCAATCTCATCTCTGAATTTTATGGTTCTATCTTTTTTAATTTGGAATGGATAGGAGCAAGATCTGCTCAAGTGGACAATCATGGTTAAATCATGAGTTTCTTGGGTAATCGGATTTGTAGAAACAAGATAGAATGTGTAGTTACACCTCTGATTCCGCTACCATCAAAACTGGGTAAATGCTCACCTTTATGAGTTTCCAGGTTAAAGGCATTGATATCTATCCCAAAAGTACAACCTAGACATGCTTTGGCTATATGGAAGAAGTATCCAACTATGAAGTCCCTCTTGCTTGTCTACATGGATCCAACTAAAAAAGTAAGTCTTTCGTCCATTTTCCTGGTTTTTCCATATACTGAATATGTTGGGGATGGTTCTGCAGCTCTCTTCTCTTCTGTGAAATTATCTCCTACAATATCTTGAAATGTCAACATCTGGAAGTTGGAGGTCGGAAAATTACACAACCATCCAAGATAGGTTGTACCTTTAATTTTAGGAATAGTTGATGCTGGATAATACAACAAATGTTTTTTATAAAGATAGACCAGCAGATTAACAGTTTTTCGTTCTGCTCTGTAATTAATGTTAGAGAAAGATTAAAATTTAGACATGGTGCTACCTTATGATGAATTAGAGACATAAAGTCTATCAATTTGCTGTATAACATCATTAAATTGCTTCAACTAATTGAATCATTGTTTGTTTTTTCATTGGAGTCAGCTTCCTGCATTTTGGTTACCTCTTAATTCTCAAAGGGGCCATAGTCTTTTGCAAATTCGATGTAAGCGAAGTCATACGTGTACAATGCATCTACTATGAAATTTTTGTTTGTGCTATTTCAAGTTTCTGAACTTTTTTGATACCTAGTATTGATCTCCTGATTATGCAGCATTATAGTCCATGTAGCTCTCTTGTTGTACTCTCTTTTAATGTGTAAGCTATCTCTTCATCAGAGGGTTTCGTTATGCCAGATTGCCAGTAGACTTTTTTCGTTTGTTTGCACCTCACTTGAGTTGGAATCAACCTGATGAAAATCAAGAGGATCCTCTTGTCAGGCAAGACGTAGCTTGTCTACAGATCACTGAGAGAATGACGCTTGACTGGAAATTCTCTCTAGGATTAGTGCTCAACACCACTTTTAGAGGGTACTTTTCTGATTCTTGAGTTGAGTCATAGGTTGTTTGGAACTCCCACCTCCATTTTTTGTGTGTACACTTTTTTCTGCAAAAGGTGGAGTTCTTACCTGTTTCCACCTGTGCTTGGTTGCTTTCGTGATACAGGGTATTGCATCCTCTCCCCATATTCTTGCTGCCTTGCTTAGTTGCTTTTGTGATACATATGTGTCGAACTGTGTCAATATTATGTAGATTTATATGTCCTGTTGGTGGAGAAATCTTTTGTACTGGTTTCTATTGAATCTTTTGTGTTCGGGACCTGAATATATTTATCCTTAATTTGTTCAAAAATAGCCATCTGAAACGATCTTTATCAGTTTGGGATTATTCACGTTTCTGGAAGAGATTGGTGGATCTGTCTTCATTTCTTGTTGCTACTGTTTATTGAATGCATGAAAGTAGACCATAATAGTTAGTTTTTCCCTCCCCCCTGAATAACCAACACTAGGTGCAGGAGAAGGAATTAATACTCGAGGATCTGCCATTAGAAGGTGTATTCGGAAATGAGAGCAGACTAGGTGTGATTTGTTCAAAGAGAGTGTACAGGGTACTCATGGCTGAAAATGGTAGCAACGAGACTGATTGACTGATGATGTTGAAGAAGGTGCTGATTATTTTTCCAGTCAGTGATATGATTTCTTACTTGAAATCTAAAGATAGAACAAGTGAGTACGCACATCTTACCTCATTTCATTATTTCTTGTTCTTTTTCATTTGACATATATGTTCTCTTTCCTTTTCCCACACTGCTCGACTTCTTAGCTTGGCTTGTATTCCATGTTCTATATAAATGTTCTGCATATCTATTCTACTGTGATGTATATCAGATTATCTCACTTGCTAGCTTACAATATTATTCCAAATTATTAATCCATTTCTAATAGTTCCCTGAGAATATTGACTTCTTTTCACATAGAATATGGACAATTATTTTGATAAAACAAATCGAAATTCCAAGCATTAACCATTTTAATTTTCTCTTTCTGATGCTGATAAAGTGATAATGGGGTTAATGAGCCACTCAGCCATCTTATCAGGCCCACAAAGGCCACATCCATAATGAAAGCAACAATAGCTTTCTACTTTATCATGAAGGTAAACACATACACATACACATACACTAATAAATGGGTCCATGAATCCATACATCATAAGAGTGGCTTGTGGGGGCTTAAGCAGCCTGCTTCCCCTCTGTTGTGTCTCCTACCACTACTTTCCGTCTCTATATGATATTGATTATTGGCCCCAACACTGTTCTTAGCTCAAACGCCCCTATTAATATCTTAAATTGACTTTTGCTTGCCTTTGTCCAATATTTAGGTGATTATGTCTCTTTGCCATTATTCCTGTTTTCATTTCATATCCGACTTTTTTTATTTATCGACAAATGCAGAAAAGAAAACATGCGTAGAAAAGTAATTTACTAAATTTTCAGAAAAGTCAAGACTGAATTTGAAAAGTTTAAAAAAAGTCAAGAAAAATATATGTAGTTTTAGAAAAACTAAGAAAAGTTAAGGAAAAATTAGCCGAAGAGAATAGGCCCTAAATTACCCCTTAATCCAATCCCCTTGAAATGCTTTCAGCCTCTAACTCCTTTTTTGGGTGGGTCATTCTCGTCATTTTACTTTTTATGCCTTGAGGTTTTGTTTCTACTCTTGTTATTTTCCTTTATGTTAGCAGCACAAATGAGCCTGGAAATTGCTTTACTCAACTTTGCACTAGATAAGATATTCATGTCAAAAAAGCTAAAGCATATTGCTTGTGTGAATATGCAAATTGTGGTCTCCCATCATATATAAGATCAGTCCCCACGTGTTCCTTACCCACCAGTAATAACTAATAACCCATATGTTCATTGGTTTGAAATCTTTTTAACTAGCAAATGATTTCTTTTCATTAAACCCACGCGTAACCCACTTATATTTATTATTCTTTTCTAATTTTCCCTTTGCATACCCTACAGTTGCTTTTGCTTTCTTATTGTGCTCTTATTCATATCTATATATATGTATCTGTGAAGTTAAGGGAACCACTCATTCCTATCTCTAAGAAAATAGTTCAAATCCAAGCAATTTTTTGGTGATGGAGAAGAGTAGATCAATGCCGGATTACTCTTCCTATGTAAAAGCTCAGTATGCATTCGAAGATCGTCCTAGAACGTTCTCGTTTAATGGCCCGAGCAACAGTGGGGATGAGTTTGGAGCATCTGGGAATCCAGAGTTGAAGAGGAAGAAGAGAGTGGCTTCCTATAACATGTATTCCATGGAGGGAAAGCTGAAATCCACGTTCCGCAACAGCTTTAAGTGGATCAAGAGTAAATTTTGTGATGATTATTGCAGCTGAATCTTTCTTCGGTATCTTCAAATATTATGTGCTCGTTTGTACAGTTTGATAGCAGTAGGGTGTGTTTTTGGTAGAAGGGATTATCTGTCTCTGAAATTTGCAATAGCTGCCAATCAAGTTTGTTAGCTAAGTGTCTTTTCTATTTGCAATATTTTTTTTGGTCAGGTATATTTGGGTTCGGGTTAGGCTTCCCTTTCTCTCAGCCCATCAAACAGCTTCCATACGGCCATACCCCCATGAGAATCGAACCCTTGCCACAAGCTCACAACTCACAAGTGAAAGTAAGAGGAGCTACCAGCCTACCAGCCTACCACTACTCTATCCTTGGTTTGAATAAGCTTAACTTTTTCAGTGGCTTAGTAGAGAATAGTTTTCTCTACCCTTTAAAAGTCTCATTTTCAACTTTGGGATGCTATTGTACTCCAATACTACTCATGAATTCTCATAATTATTGGAAATTATTTTAGGACTTTGCTTATTTATTTATTTTGACATCGAGAAAATTTGCATTAATTAAAAAATAAAATTTTGCTAACTTTAGTAGATATTTTTTGACATTCAATTTGGTGCAATTCATATTTTCCAAGACTATTGAGTATGCAATCTGATTTCTCTAATTTAGGACACTAGGAGAATTATGAGATATTCTAACTTTAATTTTTTTTTGTTGACATATTCAATTCGGTGCTATTTATATTTCCCGTGAATATTGATTATGCAATCTGATTGTGTAATTTACATTTTTTTTTTGGTGAAAATAGAAGCCAATTATATAGATAGATTTAAAAGTCTACAATCCGAATCCAAGATAGGCATACAATAACTAGGGGGGTAGGGAAATAGCCTAGTTACAGTACAAACCAAATCCATAGTTCTACACTTTTTAGCTATTACATCCAGTTGTTTGATTGAACTTCCTACTACAAAATCTAATGTCCGAATATCTTAACGTCCCCACACGAGTACCAAATTGGAGAGTCCGTCGGATAGTTTCTCCTGGTGAACGAGCTCCACTGCCAATCTGCAATCTAAATAAATAATTGTTTTGGGAATGTTGCAAGCTTCTACCATGTAGAGAGCCTCAATAATCCCCAACATTTCCGCTTCAAGAACATCATTAGCATAAATCTTTTACCAAACCCCCGACACCCAAGAACCCTTCGGATCTCTCAAAAACTCCCCCCCCAACCCTACAATGTCTCTTGGACCAATAAAGGAAGCATCCACGTGAAGCATATTAAAACCCCGGGGGTGAGAAAATGTATAACCTTCCTGGGGAAGGTTTGGTTCCTTAAGAACGGTGGCATCCCTAAGCTGCCTAGCATACCCACTCGCTTTGACACTAATGATTTGGACCGGAGAGGGGTCACCCTTTTTGAAAACACAGTTATTCCTATCCTTCCAAATCTCGTGGCACACATAAGGGAAGACACATCTCCACTCTAGCCCCCTAATGACATGAGTACAATGCATCCTTGAAGTCAATAATCGGAAAGAGGGAGTATCGGGGATCTCCCAAATCTTGAGGCTTTTAGGGCACATTCTAATTAGGTGGTCGAGTCTTCGGGATCCCGCTTGCATCCCGGGCAGACTGAGTCTTGGGTAATATGACGGATACTTAGGAGTCTTTTATGAGGTATTCTATCGTGCTAGAGGAGCCACATGAAGAACTTGATTTTGGGTTCAAGTGGCCTTTCCAAATCCAAGACAAATCCCCTTGATACTGCTCTAGGTCAAGCTTGGCTTTATACGCTTCCCCAAGGGAGAACCCTTGGGAGGTCACAAAGTTCGGGATAAGCATGTCATCCCTGGCCCCATAGGGTGGGGACGGCAGGCTAAGGATCCTATATAAGACACTAGATGGAAGAGAAATGGATAGTCGATTCATGTCCCATTGACCTCCATCAGTTAGGCTTTCCACATTCCTCAGGTTTTCCATTTCAGAAAGAGGGCCCTGTATCCAGTTCCTTAAGGGACCAATACCCAACCAGTCATCATGCCAGAATTGAATTTTCTTACTGTTCCCTAGGTTCCAAGTACTATTCCTCTGGAGTAACTCCCAGCCTTTTCCAACATTTTTCCAAGTCGTGGACCCATACTTGAACTTGGTCACATGCTCCCCATGGACATATTTGGACATAATACACTCCTGAGCTAAGAAAGTTTGGTTCTGCGCAATTTTCCATCCTAATTTAGCCATATAAGCCAGATTCATTAACACCTGGTCTCGGATTCCTAGCCCCCCCCCCCCACTCTTTGGGTAAAAAGGTTGTTTGCCTACTGACCAGATGGAGTTTCCTTTCCCCGTTCTCTTCCCCCCACATAAAGTTGTTACAAATTCTATCCAAATCTTTATGTGTTTGGGCCGGTAGTTGGGTGGCTTGCATGTAATAAGCCGGGATAGATGACAACGTGGAGGTCACCAGACACATACGCCTTGCTTTCGAGAGGTAAGAAGTTTTCCACTTGGTAGTCTAGCTCTCACCTTATCCAAAACAAACTGGACCTTGGATCTGGAGGGTCTCTTATGAGATATGGAGAGGCCTAGATACATACCCAGGTCCTCATTTTCGCTAACTTTCAAACTATCCTGAAAAAAGATTTTTTGGTCCTCGGATGTATTAGGCGAGAAGATAAGTTTACTCTTTGTTTCGTTTATCTTCTGCCCGGACACCAAGCAAGCGTGTCCAGGACTTTTTGGATTATTGAGACAGTGCTAGGGTCCACTCGCCCAAACAATAAGAGATCATCAGCAAACAAAAGGTGGGATACCGGCACGATGGAATGAAGAACCTTCGAGGCAACTACAAGGTTAATGTCAGGGCCTCTCCCCTTTGTGAAACTATTCTGGTTTTGGGAGATCCACGAAGGAATCAGAGGTTTAAGCCTGTTCACCAACACCTTAGTAACAACTTTGTATAAAGTGTTACATAGGCTGATGGGACGAAATTGTTTCACAGTTGCAAGGGAGGGCTGCTTCGGGATAAGGCAAATAAGGGCATGACACAACTCATCAGGAACACAACCGTATGAGAACCACTTCTGGATACTCTTACTAATATCCTGGCTAGTAACCTCCCAAGTCTTTTGGAAAAAGAGAGGATGAAAACCGTCAGGCCTCGGGGATATAAGCGGCTTCATTCCAAACAACGCCTTTCTAATCTCCCCAACAGTCGGAACCCATCCCACTTTGAATGTGTGGTTTGACGTGTTAGGGTGGATCTTACAGCTAATATGGTCGAAGAGATAAAGGTTTTGGTAGAAACTAGTTATAAGCGCCCGAATCCCCTCCTGGTCTTGGATTTCATTACCAACATCATCTCTAAGGTTCAATATTTTTGAGGAGTTCCTCCTAATCAGCACACTCCTATGGAAGAAACTGGTATTTCTCTCTCCCTCAGCCACTCTTTCCATCCTACTTTTCATTCTCCAAAGAAGCTCCTCTTGCTCAAGGGTGTTAATAAGGTCCTTCTGGAGGTCATTTTCAAGATTTTGGTGGAAAACAGAATAAGGGTTATTCTAGAGGTACTCTTGGGTGCCTCTCAATCTCGCTAGTAGGTTAGATTTCCTCCTATAGATATTGCCAAACACCTCCTTATTCCACACACTCAACCCCTCTTGCATAGTTTTAAGGCTCTTTTCTATGTTTTCCTCCTCATAAGTCCAAATTTGGACAACAGTCCCCATGAACCTATCATCAAGAGTCCACATTGGTTCAAACCTAAAAGGTTTAGATCCACGCATGGAAGGGATAGAGTCAAAATTCAAAAGAATGGGGCAATGATCAGAAGTCGCACGAGGGAGATGCCAAAGGTTCGCATTCGGGAACATTACCACCCATTCCGGATTCACCCAACCCCGATCAAGTCTTTCAAAAATGAGATTACGCTTCCTTTTATTAGTCCAAATTAACCTAGGGCCATTGAAACCTAGATCAATGAGATTACAACTATCCATCTTACTTTGAAAGCAGTCCGCTCTCTCTTCCTACAAATAGGTCTACCTCCAAGTTTTTCACCCCGATTAGTAACGTCATTAAAATCCCCCCAAGATTAACCAAGGCTTATTCAAATTACATGCAAAATTCTCGAGATCATCCCAAAGTTGCTTCCTAACATGAAATTTAGTACTAGCATAAACGAAAGTAGTGACAAAAGAAAGTTTTAAAGCACGTACCTCCATGACGCCGTACACTCCTTGTGGCCCCTTTCCCACCACCCGGAAATCTATAATGTGAGACTTCCAAAAGAGGAGGATGCCACCCACGAAACCAACAGGATCCACGTAGTACCAAGAGTCAAACCCCAAGTCCTTGATGATCCCCGCAACCTTAGCCCTACCAACCCAAGTCTCCGCAAGCACAACAAAAGAAGGGTAGTGTTGTTGCATGAGAAGCCTAAAGTTAGGCTAAAACGCCGGCCTACTAAGCCCCCTTACGTTCCAAAACAACACTGTCATCCCCTTGAACAATGATGTTTTCCCTAGGAGCATCTTTAGAATCTCCTCATTTCCTTCCGCCCACAGGTCTACTTTGACTCCGGTTGCCGGGCAAGTCCACACCCTCTTGTGTGGCCACAAAACTACCTCGGCCTCGCGTGGGTTTTTTTGTCGCTTGCCTCTGCCCAAACTGCCGTCAACCCGCACATGAAGCTGAGCACATAACACCGCATCGGTGTTGCTCATAGCCACTAGTCTCGCAGACTTTCGGTTGACCATCATCATAGTGCGAATCAGAGGCAAGAGAGGTCTCCACGTCGAGCCATGGGCCCAATTTCATCAACATCTCGCGGTCGTCGCTCTCGACCACGACCTCTTTCTTGAGGAGCCACTCCACAAGTATGCGCATGAGTCGCGGGAGATGTCTCGCATCCATGAGTTGGGGAACGTAAGCCGGGCGGAATTCCGAGTTCGCCAACATCATTAGATTGTTGGGGACCGCCGACTCCATTCGTGGGTTCAACATGATCGTCTTCACCTTCTGCAGAGTGAGTTCCGTGAAATGGTCGGTCGGGTGATCGAGAACATCCGGCAAGTAATAGTCCACATAGCCCGGGGTTAGCTCCGGGATCAAGGGTCGCACTGGCCGCGTGAAAATTACCGGGTCTAGTGCCGAGACTTTTTGAATTCGGGGGGGTAGGGAGGTGAGGATGGAGAATCCGGTGGGGGTGGGGAGATTGATCCGCACAGGTTCAGGACAGACCGGCTCATGAAGGATGGATTTTTCCGGGCTTACGGCAGATTTTTGAGGATGGGGGTGGGAGATAAAATTTTCGGTGAGTTTGGGTTGATTTTTTGGTGGGTTAGAGGTTTCGGTGGGGTGGGTATTTAACCTTTTTTGGGAGAGAGAGGGTCAGGGTGAGATGACTGCCCAGGATGGAACTGATGGGACTCACTTCCACGTTTCGCCATTACAGGGGAGGCTTGGAGAGCTTCAGCCTGGTCTTGCAGGTCCTCGAGCTCCGCGAACGGATTTTTAGAAATTCTCAAATCCAACCCAGCTCCCTTCTGACTGACAGGAGATTCATGGGTCCCATCACATTTATTCAACCCTTTTAAAGCTTCTATTCCTTTTTCTTTTTCTTTCTGGGCCCCTTCTTTGTCCGTCCTTTCTTTAACCGCCGTTTTTATTGGGCCCTCTCCTTTTTTGGGGGTCCATCTCACCCTAGAAGTTGATCTTGCTCTAGGGTTGTGAGTTCCTTCCCTATTACGGTTTCTCCTATGCACCACCGACCAATCGTCACGCCCGTTTCCTGGGCCCATGGCTCTAACCTCCTTCCCCGGTCTGCCCTCCCTTTCTTTTTGCCCAGGTGGCTCGGAGTTTTGAATTTGAGGGCGGCCGAGGCAGGTCTTTACATTATGACCTACTTTTTGCAAACCGTGCAAACCCATGGACTCTCCTTATACACGATTTCTTGAGCCAAGCCTCCAATCCACGCCTTGCTCGGCGTCGGGGAATTTGCCTGCACTAAAACACAGAGGGCGGCAAATCTTCTCCTCTCCCCATCGAGAGAGTAGGTATCAATCTTCAACGTCTTGCCCATGGAGTTTCCAACACTCTCCAAAATATCTTTTCGGAAAAATTCCAGGGGCAACTCCAGGAGGTGGACCCAGATAGGGTATTGGGTTATGCTTGTTTTCGAGGGCCTAAAGCGCGGTTGCCATGGTTGGAGCCAAACAAGACTTCCCATAACAAACCACGGCCCTCCTGCCAGAATTCTCGACCTATCATGGCTTTTTTTACAATTGACCACATAGAAGCCTTTTCCTAGCGAAGTTAAGATCATGCTTCCCTCCCAACTCCATATTTTACTCAGCTCCTCCTTCAAGAATTCCTGGGAGAAAGACCTCCCCACAACTTTACAGATAATGGCATCCTGCCATGGTTCAATTAACTCTGCATAGTTCTATGAGGAAATGGGCATAAATATTTCCTCCTTCTCAACAAGACCATCGTGTGATGTTGCAAACGGAAGGTTGGGCGAAGGCAAAGGGATAAAGTCTAACTCCGTCGGTTGACCTCCGGTCGAAGGGATTACCTCTTTAAAGGACAGAAGGGGGGCGTACCTGGGTCGGGGTTTTCGGTGGAGGATCAGGATCCGGATCACAGGGGAGACTCTTGGGACCCGCGTCAGACCTGGGGTTGCATGGTTGGAGGCTACGACTCTCCTCACCTTGGGCCGTAAGGGCGGTTTCATGAGGTGTTAGGGGAGCTCTTGGTAGAGAGGATTCTCTCTCTACCATTCTCTCTCTATATATCCTTTCGTGTAATTTACATTGTACATCTTAATATCTTATTAAAGTAGTGATTGAATTTGACTAACTTTATTATTGAAGTATAGAATTTGAGGTATAAACATTATTTAACTAGTCAAAATATGAGTTAGGTATATGTTGTTGGTTTGGTAATCATGTCATAATTACAATTTATTCCTCGTTATAACTTGGAAAATTTGAGAACGTAGCATAACACAGTCATATTACTTGTTTGTTAACGTTTTGAGAACATGGATAAGTATAACATATTATCAATTTGTTAATTTTTTTTAAATTAGGTACTAGAATTTCTGGACCGTCCCATTTCAAAGACTAAACCTAAGTCTAAATATATTATTCCCTTGATTTTCGAAGCTCTATATTGATAGTCTCAAAACTTTATGATAGGAATTGTAGACTGATTACATCATTGAAGTATCAAAATTATGTAAGAAAGATGAAACTGCTACATAAACCTTCACATAATTTTGGTGAAAATTCCAGCCCTAATTGTGCTTTGCATATCCTCCACACGCACACACAAACTTTGGACTACGTTTACAAAAAATGAATATCCTTGATATTTAGATCAACAAATAATCTTTACCAGCACGCAACTTCCTTCCCAACCCATAAAGAAAACAAAAACATGCAACTCTTTCCCAATCATGAAATTTCCCCTTTCATTAGTTCTCAATCTGATTATTTCTCTTCGCTGCTCGCTTCAACATACATATTCCTATATTAGTTTTTGCGAGGATCAATTGTTCTATATGATGGCGCACACACTTTATTACGCACACTTGCATAACTTTTTTAAATAAAACCCATCGCCGAAATATTCCTTAATCTTACATATACTTTCATGAATTAGAAAATTTTTCAAGATCAAAGCTACTTTAGAATGAAAATATTTGATTGCATAATTGAACAGTAGTATACCTTAAATCAGTTACAAGGAAGTTAGAATTCTCGAATCAAAGACACAAGGGGAAAAAAAACGTATTGCTTTGTTCATAATCTTGTCAATATATTCACCACAAGGGAAATAAAATTTAAAAACAAAAAAATCTTCAATCTGATATATCATTCTTTTTATAGGATTCAATCTGATATTTCATTTCATTGAACCATCAAATACCGACAACCAATAAATTGAAGTCCAGAAAGTTAACTGGTGGAAATTAGTCCAGCTCTTGCAACAAGCTGGTGTACTTACAGTTTACACACACGTTCGCGTAAAGATTATGCAACTGAACTTATACCACATGAAGGTGTTTTTTGTCTGAGACAAACTCTAGACATGGAAAATGACCAACTCTTAGATCTGTACAGATTCTATTAACAGCTATAATCCCATCACAAAACACTACCTCAGATCAGATCAGATCATATGCATGGCTGAAAGGTGTATGTGGGCCTTTGATGTCTTTCAAGTGCATACCAGCTTCATGTTAACCACAAAAAACCTTCTTGTTATAACTTGAAAGATGATAATAAATGAATTATTAGATAACTACATTATGTTCAACCACTACCAAGTACCAACCGAAGGCGGATCCAGGAGCATCTGAATATCTCAATATCATAGTTGCTATCTTACAAATCTTCCAATGCTTATACTATCATCTTTTATAGTCTGCCGCGATGTCAAGGGAAGATCAAAAGGACCCAAAGAGTCATTCTGAAATCAACCATGAGAGGACAAATTATGTTATAGTAAATAAGTAGAGATTTTACTGTAAAAAACTTCCAAAAAGAACAAGTACTTCCTCCGTGTTATTCGTTGCAACATAGGTGATGCACAATATTTTGGAAGACCTTTGTGATAGAGAGAGAGAGAGATTGAAAAGGTCCTTGTGTGATGATGCCAAAAAAAAAGGAGAAACATGTGCCAAAATAGATAGTATGTTTTAACGATTTCCAAACATTTAAGACAAGGAGAAAGTTGCAACTAATATAACAGAGGAAGCATTTCCGTGTAAAGGAGTAATGTATTATTGCATACCCATCTAATGCTTGATAAACCGAGGCTGTTCTCATTGTTATACACTCCTAATGAACAAGGGAGGGGATCCATTTTTGGTTCCTGAACATTGTCGCTTCCTAATACACCACCCTGTTCATTGACCTGCTCAAAATAGGGACTGGTGTCATTGGAAAGAGTTATACAAAAGAAAGATGGATGCCGAATTCCGGACCTAGATTACTTAGGTACTTCTGTGTCCAAATCTAAGAAATACTTTTAGATTTAGAACCGGTTAATAGCAAAACCAGATAATAACAACTAACAAGTCCAAAATTAGGAACTCACCTAAAATCGAATCTGGTACCATATTGACTATCAGTTACATTTTTATTGATTATGGAGTATACAATTTACTCTTCCTTTCACTTTCATGGACTGAATTTGAAGTCCGTATCTTGTATTTGTAAAGGTATACACTTACACAACTAAGTTTTATGACTTTTTTGCATCTTGGTTAAACTATTTATTACTTTAAATTAGTCATGATTTGCCTAGATTTACACTAAACCTATGTTCATTATTCATATTAGGTGATGGAGCTTATAGCGAATAACAAAAGCAAAGGTCTAAACGAACCTCAGACTTGGGACACTTGAATGATTCCGAAGCAGCATTCTGAACAGATAACGCGGAAAAAGCACCTTTCCCAATAGTTGAGATGTTCTTGCTGGAGGATAACCCTTTTGAAAATGCAAACGAATGACAAGTGCTCTCAGCATCCAGAATAGATGAGGGCATATCAGGAGATAGAGTAGTTGAAGCTTGAGGATACTTAAAATGTTCCATAAATGCATCTAGTGAGTCAGATGCAGTAGGCTGAGATATCAATCTCATACTGCTTGATTTTGTGTTTTCATTGTTAAATCTTCCCTGCATAGATACTTCAGACAGAAGACCTCCAATGCTTATATTACTTAAATCAGACCACAACAGCGATGTCATAGAAATGCCAGTATCCACTTTTGGTTCCTGTAGTAAAGATACACTTTAATGTACTATAATCCACAATCAATTAAATATTGAAAACTACAAAGCAAAACATTGAACAATCTTGCAAACAGAAAAGGGAAGAGGGTACAGCCACCAACAGCTAACTCAAAAGTTTCAGTCTAGTCCAATTAATTCGTGAAGGCACCCAAGTATCATATTGCTATGAACCAAAGAAGAACCTTGAAACCAGAACAAGGAACCATTGGGTGGAACACCACATATTAATCCTATTCAACCAACTTTGGAAAGATCTCTCTACAAGAGCTACATACTAGATCCCATAAACATCTGCAATTAGGGGTGAAAGCTATTCGGATAAAAACCGAAATCCAATCCAATTCAATCCGAATTAGTAATTCGGACCGGATTCGGATTGTGTTCGGATTGGATTCGGATTGAGATTTTTTTGATAAAAAAAAAAAAAGGATTTTCGGATCGGATTGGATTTAGGGTAATTGGATCCGAAAATCCAATATAACCGAATAGTAATATGCCTTGTATTATGTATTCTGGATGGGGCTTAAGTGCTTAACTGATTTATTTAAAGAAAAAGCCTAGTGCTTAAGTTCTACTGTTGTATTCTTTATTCTTGAACTGAACCTGTTGTATTATGTGTTGTTGGACTAACCTCATGTATTCTGTTATGTTTTGTTGTAATGAATTATGGTCTATGGTTTTGTTATTAGTTTATTAATGGACTATGGGGGCTTGTAATGAATTATGAATTTGTAAATCTATTGGGCCGTTGTTGTCGGCTTGTCACGCCTAATTTATTTCATAAAAAAATAGTTTTAAAAATCAGATTTTCGGATCGGATCCAATCTATAGTTTGAAAATTAGGATTGGATTGCATCGGATTCAAACTCTAATTGGTTTGGATTCGGATTGGAAAATGAAATCCATATGTTGTTCGGATCGGATTGGATTATGCCCAAGTCCAAACCGTACACCGAACTTTCACCCCTATCTGCAATCATCCATCTTGGACTCTATGCATAAAACAAGTAAGAGGACGTCTTCGACATCATCACAAATCAAATAAAATGCATTTCTAGTGTCAGCACTAGGGAGTACTAACCTAAGTCAATCAGGGTCAATGAAAAGTGACAATATGAGACAATAATGTAAAGATTCATGGGATATTAATTCACACCAAGCAGAGATGCAAAAGAAAAGAAAGCAGCAAGGGTAAACCTGATATTTATATGATTCAGCTAAAGAATTATCTTCGACGACAGCATCATTGTTTATTTTGCTGGACATGCTTGGCTTCAAGCCTTCACTTTTCACCTCATCTTGATTCTTGTGAACTACCTGATGAGATGGTTCAGATGGGACTATCTGCTCAACTTCCATATGTGTAAACTCAATCTCATTGGATGGTTTCAGCGATTTGTTCTTCCCATCTGCCTCATTCGTGGTACTAAAAGTACCCTCCGTGAAACGGCGACATTTCTTCCCATATCCAGGTTCTGTGCAACGTGAAGGAGAGGCATTGGTTTTAAAGGTAATCCAGCCATACCTACAATAGTAGCTGAAGTCAAAATGCTGAGGTAGGCTGTGTAAAAATACAAGAGAAATAAATGCAATTAGACCTCAAACGAAAAATATCTGGACGTCCAAGGACTGCATGAACATCTCCCGCACTGATGCCAATGTCACTCAAAGTCCACTTTCTACAAGTGGTCAAATTTTCTGCTGCGGTGTTGAAGGGAAAAAGCGTCAGCTCACCCCTTGCAACGCTTGAACTGCCCCATTTATTGAAAAGGTGATTGAGCACAGAGGATATTTTCTTTCGTGCACTGAGAGTTAGCTCCAAGAACGGATTATGGCCATCCTAAAAACACAAAATCTGAGATTAGACACCATATTAATTAGGAAATCTCAAAAAAGTCATTTAACTAGCAGTATTCACCTTTTCCAATCCAATCCGTATATTTTCATCTATGGGGAAAAGCTGCAATTTGATTTTTGAAGAAGAATGCGGCACCTTTTCATCTTCTGCAGGAATTTGATTAATTAATCCTAGACTAGAGCCTATATTTGCATTGCAGTCAATAAACAAAAAACAACAAGAACACCAATAAGATGGAAATAATCTTCAACAAGAATACAGACAAGTAGACAACAACAAATGGTTACTTGATCTTAAATAAATTTGGTGAGAGCCTTGATAAGTTAGAAGATGCTGAAAATGAACTTCTCCCTAATAAGCTTGCTTTCTATAATTAACTTTATCTCAATTAGCATATAAACTTAAGTATATGAAATCATTACATGCATACAAAGGTAGTCCAAATTCTTGTTCTTGGATGAAACTAACGAGTAATGAGAGCCAGATATGCAATCCTAAACCCAATTTGTACATTAGACTTCTCAACATGATGCAAAACTGTGTGAAGGAGAAGCAAAGCTACCTCCCAATTTACTTTGACGCCCTCCTGAGCTCTTACTAGATTTCTTGCCACTAATGGGACTCTTACTGATGCTTCCCTGAACTGAAACCTGTTCTGCTTTCTCTTTCGGCTTTTTAGAAGACTTCATTCCAACTTCAATTTCCTGAAAAATAAACCCCCACGTCTATCAGTGAATGTCATACTTACATTTTGCAACACAATATTATCTCGAAAAGTCATTCAACAAATTCAACCAATTTCAAGTAGAATCACCCAACTTCCATACTTTTCCCCCATTGAACAAAATAACTTTCTTAGTCCAAAACTCAAAACTCCCCTTGCAAAATTATGTTAAATTCTAAACAAACTCAATATACGAATATCATAAATCGAAAGCAAATCACGAACTCACATATATCCACTCAGTCAACAAGAAATCCAAAGAAAACGATTAGTAATGCAACCAAAAACCCTAAGTTTCGCTCAACCCTCCCTGATTTTTAATAGCTCTTCAATTTTCAAGAAATTCAGTACCACTTGATACTAAAAACAACCTTTACAAACCTAAACACCGCATTCGTAACTTCACCAATTACAAAAATTGTGATACAGCAACAAAATTAGGGTTTCTACAATAGAATATAACGCGACGTAAACATTTATCGGAAAAAAAAAAACAAAAAAAACACTCAAAAGACCTCGATTGCAGAAACAATGAACTAGAATTCTCACTCTCGCATTCTCGCTCTAACTTTCTCCATCAATTCTCACTCACAGTTAATAACAATTTAACCTGATTACAAAAAATTCAAGCTCCAGAAGAAAATTCGCAATTAACGAGTAAAATCAATTACGTAAACAAATTGTCATCTAATTTAAGAAATGTAGATAGAATATAAAAGAAGAAATTGTAAGGATAAACGAACAAAAAACATCATACCTTGAATTTGAAGCGGTAATTTTCATAGATCTAGGGATTTTTTGCAGCGTTATAAAAAAAGATGAATATTTGAAGTGAGGAGAGAGAAAAGGATGAATTGTGACGAATATGGCGGGAGGACGGAGAAATGATAAAATTATGGAGTGAATTTTTTTATGGCGGGTTCATTTGAAATTTTGAGTTAGACGGGTTTTTGGGCCTTCGGTTTCTTTTTTGGGCTTAACATAGGCCTTAATAAAGTTTCGTTTTTTAAGAGACAGTTCCACATTAGTGTTAACGTGAGACTAGTTGATGTCATGCTGACATCACGCACATGCATCAAATTAGTAGTGGAATTAGTTAAGCGCTTGGACCTATTAGTATTAGCCTTAAATTGCTTCTGGATGGAATAGTTAAATGCTAAAGTATATTAGTTAATCGCTCAAGTATATTAGTTAAGCACTGAAATATATTAGTTATATCATAGAAACCAGATTATAACGCATTTTATTGGCCCTAATTTCAGTATCATGCATAAATCATTATATCTTTCTTCTCTAACCCATCGAGACGCCCTAAAACCTGCATTATTTTCCTCCTTCATTCTCTGTCTACACCTTGAATTCGTTGTTTACTTTGAATGTAAGTAAAATATTTGAGCACGAGTTTGCAATGACAATGTCCACAAACAGTTACTTTGTTGTTGTTTCACCTGACAAGATGTCTATCATGTTTGAAGTGAAAGAAGAGTTAGACACAGATCCATCACAAAAGGTAATATATACTACCCATGATCAGACGATAACTTGCACTTGCAAAAACTTTGAAGAAACAAGTCAAATCACTTTTGGTACCGAAAACTTAACTTTTGCATTTGAAAGTTTAACTTTTTATATGAAAACAGAACTAATACCTAAATGTTATTAGTTAATAATTTAATTTTAATAGTTAAATAGCATGATGTAAAAGTTATGCTGTCAGGATTGTTATGTTTTCATGCCTTGAGAATCATGCACATGCGTTCAATCACAACAATACCGCATAGGTACATGTGCAAAATGTGGACCAGATTTGCAAAGAACAAAGTGTGGAAAAAAGAAATGGATAGAGAAATCTCTGGAGCAGTTATAAACAACGTAACCCCATGCGCGATATGAAATTGAAAGAAAGTTCTACAATAAGTCAAGATAATGAATATGCAAGAAAGGTATTGCAAGAAGTCTACAAGACTATTGCTGCAAGTATAACCAAAGTCTTAACTACAAAACCAATTATAGAAGAACAATGCTCATTAAGTACAGCTACATTGGTTATTTTAGACACCGATCGTGCAAAAACAAATTAAAGGGAAGAAGTGTAAGAAAGAAAAGTAATTTTAAGAAGACTAAGAAAATAAATTCCAATTGATACAATTATTCTAAATGCTAGGTTGTTTTAAACACTATTTTTCATGTTGTCTTTTGTATTTGACATTTTAGATTTATATAAAAGTTATTTCTTCGTTTATATTGGAAACTAATAATGCTCAATAGATATTAACTAATTATAGAACAACACTAACTAATGTACTGGATATGTTAACTAAAAAATAATGTAAGTCTACATATAAATTACCAGAATACCAGCTTTAAACTATTGTGCTAAAATACCTAACTAATTCGCCAAAAATATTAACTAATTCGCCAAAAATATCATCGTGGGAATTTGTGAGACGCGGTCCGTTTTTTAAAAACATATCTCTTGGATTTGGGCAGGTCTCACGTTAAGACTAACGTGAGACCGTCTTTTCCAAGAATTTGTGAGTCCGTTTTTGGAGAGATGGTCTCACGTTAGTGTTAACGTGAGACCGCTGATGTCATGCTGACATCACGCGCGTGCATCAAACCAGCAGTATAATTAGTTAAGCGCTTGCACCTATTAGTTATGCTAGCCTTAAATTGCTTCTGGGTGAATTAGTTAAGCGCTGAAGTATAGTTAAACGCTGAAGTATATTAGTTATATCATAGAAATCATATTATAATGCATTTTTATTGCCCATAATTTCAATATCACGCATAAATAATTCTATCTTTCTCAAAAAAACTAACGCACTAATTCTCTCTTTCTTAAATAACTTAAATAACTTAGCCGCCTCCCTTTTTCCCCTTTTCCCTTCATCAGTAAGGGGCTGCCATGAATGATCTCATCCATGGTAAGCCCCTTTTCCTCTCTTGTTTTCACTTTCTAGTTTGTCCTTTTGTTTTGTCGAATAAGTTAGTCTCTTTTTATGAGAGTTTCTTGTGCCCTAATATGGGAAGACTAGTCTTCTCTGTTGTGGAGGTCTCCTTCTCCCTTATGGGAGTTGTGAGCCTAGTTTTTTTATTTGTAGGTATGAGAAATTGTTCTCATTGGTTGAAGTCCAAAACTATCAACATGAAGGTATTGGAAGCTCGGATGCGGTCAATATGGATAGATCAAGAAGGTTCTTCTCCAAACTATGTCAAAATGATAGACGGTTCCATTAATAGTTGCTTGGGACAACCAATACAAGGGACTTGCGCCACAATATTCGATCTGGTTCATTGTAGTTTCATCGAAGACAAAGTTGATCTGATCTTGTTTGATTGTATCCTGTTTTTCTTTATTACTTATTGTAGATGCCGTTTGGCTTTCAATTAATGAAATTTCTCTTTCAAAAAAAAAAAAAAATAACTTAAATAACTATCGTATTTTTGCATTAGTTATGCCAACCTCAAATAACAAATGCAAAAACAATGCTTACTAATGCATACAATAAATAAAACTAATGACCTTAAAATCATAACTATTGACCGCCCATACTATCATCCCTCAAAGTATAATTATGTAACTAATTGGAAAATTCTGGAAAATCCACCAAAATTAGATCCATGCAACTCCTTCCGCTTCTTGTGCCAATAGTACATAATTCGACATTGCCATTTGCTATAAGGTGCATCAGTTGCAGTCAAAGCTACATGAAAGGGTTCTTTACCTCTTCTTGGTCCTTTCAAATGCTCAGGAATCCCAATTATACACCAAGATAAACCATTGTAACCCAGAATCTTCAATCAATCCAGTCCCACTCCAGTCAATAAAATCCTAAAACCTCAAACAATCAAAATTCCTTTGAATCGAGTGCTGCAAAGCAGCCCCCAAATTCAAAGCACCCACTTCATCATACACCAAAATGAACCAATTTAACCCAAAATCATCAATCAATCCAACTTCAAGCTATAAAATCCTAAAATCAATCGAAAATGAATGAACCCACTTCGTCATACACCAAGATAAACCACTTTAACCCAAAATATTCAAGCAATCCAGTTCCACTTAAGGCTATAAAATCCTAAAACCTCAAACAATCAAAATTTAAAGAACAAAGAAAATGGAAGAAGAACAAAGAAAAGTAGAAGCAAAAGTAGAAAATGTGGGTTGAAAATGGTCGAAAATGGTGGGAGTATGAGAGAGTTAGAGAGAGAAAAGTCAGTTTCTAGAAACGTGAGGAGGAATGAAGAAGAAAGTAGAAAATGAAGAAGAAATGTGGGTTGATAATACAGGCGCTTGGTTTCTCGGGCCTATTACTGCTTTGGGCTCCGTGTTTCTTCAAGCGCTTTATGTTTTATTGGGCCTGTTATGGGCGGTCTCACGTTAGTGGTAACGTGAGACCTCTTTTATAAGATTTTGTGATTATATAAAGGAAAGTGGGCGGAATACAGTGTCCCTCTCTGAAAGTACTAAATTATTCTGAATGATCTAATGGAATGAAAAAAGTTACAAAAGAAAATAATTTAAGAACCCTTTTTCATTTCAACAAGCCATTTTAAACAAGTTAAAAATAGTATATGCCTCAAATATTTCAATCAAAAAAGTAAATGGACAAAATATCTTGACTTTTTTTTTTATAAGAGACTATGGTATACATCATGTCCATCTGAAAAGTCTGAAACACTCGATACTTTTAATTCAGTTAAACCAACTCAATGTCTATTCTTTTTGTTCAAAATTTATTCAAAAAAAAAAATTAATATTGAAAATCACTCACAACCTTTGTTAGTTTTCTACGTTAGCGACTTAATATATCTAAATTCATCTAACTATTAATCTTTCACATTTTTAGTGTAATCATAACTATAGTACGGATGAAGTATATATATAATAGAATAACAAGTTTTGATATTAACGCACGCATCGCGTGCATATAAAGCTAGTTTTTTTTTAAATATATAAACGCTTGGTGGTGGTAAGTCAATTAGTATAATTTTTTTTTTGTAATTCATTTATAATTTGTAGATCAGTTGTTTAATACTGCTTATTATTTCATTAAATCTATAAGGCCACACACAGACAATTGGGCATTGGGGTAGACAGAAAGCGTTTAGCGTTTGGGATTAGGAGTTATAAATTATAATAGAGTTAGGAGTCCGAATGAAGTTAGTATTTGGGTTACGAGGTGATGAAAGCTCTATATAAAGAGGAGAACAAGGGTGTTGTGTTGTGCATCTTCATCGTCAAATCCTAGTTTTTCTTTCGAAACAAAAAATCGTTCTTACGTTTGTTGTTTTAGCAAAGTAGAAGGAAAGGTTTGATCTTTGTTGTGTGGATAACTGTAGAGAAGCCTTACTCGAAGAAGGTATGCTTTTAATTTGCTAATTTGATTCATTATTAATATGCATATGATTTTACGTGGTTTATATGAAAATTGTTTTAAGTATTCTGCTTTTAATTATCCCCAACAAACCCTATACTATACATGAAACTGAAAGTTATACTTACATAATGTCCATTTTTTTGAACTATAATAGGTGATAGAAAATCTAAATATTATTGTCTGTACTTTGTTCGCCTAAGTTTCAACTCATTGACAAGTAATATACTAATCCTATAAGAATCCGATTGAAAAGAAACCTCCTTCTCCTTATTTTTATTAATTGATTGGATGATATTGCAGTAAATTTAGGTAATGGATTATAACTCACAAGGTTAGATACCATTCAAATTATGTGTGAGCTTGCATGCATGTGAGGAGGTTGGTGGGTAACTGGGCATGGGTCGGTGAGTTTATATGAATTAATTTATGTGCATGAAGTATAAATCTAATTATTGGATAAATTTGGAAGATGATCGAGTCAAGCTAGAAGCCTAATAATAATATCTTGTCATGTCATAATTTCTATATAAAATAATAATAATAATCATAATAATAGAATTTTACAAAAATAAGATTACACATATCAAGTATAAAAATATCATACTATTGGAACCGAATATAACTCTCGCTACAAAATTCAAAATATATATAATTTCTCTCAAGATCTATTTATTATATGGTTATACAACCTTACAAAAATATGAACTTTTAGATGAACAATGACATGTTATTTATTATTTATATATGATCCATGCACATGAGCATATAACAATAAAATTTTAACAATAAGAGTTTGTCCGATTAGGAAAATAATAAGGTAAAGAATTTTCATATTTGAGTTGGTAAGATAAATCTTATTTCTAAATCTATATTACAAATAAAATATAAATATCCAACCCGTGTATCGCACGAGTCACAACCATTAAAACGTAATAGTCATAAAACACTTTGATATTGACCACATTACCCTTTACTTTGTTGCTCAAACATTTTTTTTTTTTGGTAAGAAGAAGTGGCCCGGACCCCGCTCGGGTCTTAATGGGCCATGTACTTCGAAGTAAGGGGAAGGGTAAGGGGAATCCCTACCCTCAAAGTCTCTAGTGGGGATTAACCCCAACCTCGGTGTTCTCTTTCTACTCCAAGACTACTTGGTAGTTTGTTGCTCAAACATGTGTTTAAGTGTTTTGTTCGTATATGAAAAAGAAAGCCTACCTTAGGATTTATATGGTATAAATGTATGTTTTTTATATTTTATTTCAAAATCAGTCATACTTGCACTCTAGTGCTCATTAGTCATACTTATACTAATTGTGTTCTTCACAAAAAAAAAAAAAAAACTAATGTGTTTATTTTGAAAATTGGTAATTAGAAACCATTTTATGTTGGATTCCATATTACATAATATTTTAAAACATAAAGAATATTGAAAAAGGAGAACAATAAAAAACCTATTAGTTATTTCATCATTTGTTGGAATACTAAAATTGTAAGCATATTTAGTAATTTTTTAGAAGATGAACAATACAGATTTGTAGCCTTATTTGATGGTGAATTAATAATTGGTTTAGTGTGTGGTACTTACTAACATTAAAACTACAATAATTCAAAAACATGGTTGATATACAATTTTCAACACTCAACCAAAAAAATCCACAATCAATTTATATGCAATTGCTTAAATTCAAAAGGTTTACAAATTCCATGCCAACAAACAAGTTAATTAAACACTCATTGAAAATTAAGGCTAGATGAAGCCTCACCCAAATTTAGGCATATCCATATATACTATATAGTGGCAACTCCCCAAAATCCACCTTTCAATTCCACCATAACTCTCTTGACATTTGATACCAAAATCAAATATGAAAATGACCTTAAGTATTAAAACCTAAACTTGCATCATAAGCTCCTTTATGCTCTACCCCACATGGTAATTTGACTTAATATCTTGATTAATAATGAAAGCAAAGGAATATGCTTTTGTGAACCCCCACCCTAAAACTTGGCACACCTTTTGGTTTGGTGAATAAAAAATTACACATCAAATAAATTCTTAATTTATCTTTCTAAACCTACTTCCCATAAAAAGTAACATAAAATAAATTTACCAAACCTACTTCATCCGTAACATAAAAACTGCAACAACTGAATATTTATATGCCTCACAAATAATACCTCGCAAACAATACCGATTTATTGCAGTTATTATGTTACGGAGGAAGTACTAGAATTATAATCCTACTAAAATTACAATTTGGTTGGTTGATTCCCAATAAAGTTCAACACAAATTATTAGAATAGGCGGTCTAATTTTATCATTAAATTAGACAAACCTAAGCCTAGATTTTTCTAATAAGTCCATTCCATTTCACTCTGACCAAACACTATCCTAGTCATCCATTTTCTTCTCCTTCCTTTATTTTCTTAATTCTCGAACTACAACAGAGAATTTCAAAAAAATTACCCAACAGTCTTACCAAACGGATTAAAATAGTCACTGAATGGGTTAAAGAAATTCCTTATTGAATATATTAAACTGGTCACTGAATAGATTAAACTAATCTTTAAATAGATTAAACTAATCACTATATTAATAAAGGTGGCATATTCTCTTCTTTATATTGGGCTTGAGTCGTGCCTAATTTTAAATTAAAAGTAGACGGTCTCTTACAAGACCAACTGTAAATTCAATTTACAAAACCCATATAAACTTGTAAACTCAAAAAATAAAAAACATAATCATAAAGTTAAAACTCCAATTGTGCAATTACCATGAAAACACAAAACTTGTGCCTCTTCTCACTCTCTTTGAATCTACGTCTCTTTCTATCCAACTTTAATGGCGATTACGAAACCCTCAAATTTTATATATAATTACAGAATTTCCATTGTTGTCTTCTTTCTCTCTCTTCTGCGAGTTTTTTCGCGCTCCTTAACTTTCTTTCTTCTTCAACTCAACCCCACTTTTACTGTCTACTTATTTAGTCTTTTCATTATTTTTTAGTCAAATTTGGTTGATTTTTCCCAGTTATTCAGGTATGTTTTGCTTTCAAATTGTTCAACTTTTTGTTTGTTTGTTTGTTGAATTTTGTACTTGATAGACTGTTTATTGTTCATTTTTTTAATGGGTTTTTTATTTTATTTTGTGGTGCACAGGGTAGAAGGAAAATTGTATTTTTTGCTAAAAAAAGTTGATTTTTTTATGTAATAAAATTACTTCTATTGGGATTTTTTTGTTATAATTATTGGGATGTAAATTTATTTTACACAGACAAGAAGGGAAATTTCTGAGTAATATACGAAGTTCAACTGTTTGATACTGATAAAAGTTCAATTTTTTTTTTAAAAAAATAATGGGAATGAATAAAAGGACAAAGTTCCGACTGCTATGTAATGTTTCCAGCATGATGGTTCTAAAATAAGTTGTTTTCTGGTTGTGCCATGTTGTGGTTGAATTAAATATATATTAATTCTGACATACATGAAAAGGAAAAGGGTTGCTTCTTGTGAAAATATTCTATATGAAATTAAATCAATGATGGATTTAATTATATTTAATTATGAGGGTAATGTAAGATCCAGATTCTGAGTATTTTATTGGGTATTTGGGTGTTTTTCCATAATTGTAAGATTAACATGGTGGAGGGCCCTTTTCCACTAAGACAATAAGAGAAGACTTGTTTTATTATTGTTCTTCCTTGAATATATGATGAAGACTTCATCATCAACAGATTTCTGGTACTAGTTCAAAGGTGGTTGTTTTTTGACTAGTCAACTCTTGTCAATGTTGAATCAAATAACAAATTGAATTGCTTTGCATCATCATATTTCACATCTGTGAGTTGTGAGTTGTGAGTTGTGAGTTGTGAGTGTGTTTTGTTTCTATACTGATTACGGGTGGCATAGGAATTGTGTTTTCGAGTTTGTCACATTGTAACTTATTGTAGTATTTAGAGCTTACTCAGATCTTGCAAGATATTGTGTCTAATACTAGAATAGTGTACATTTGCAGTTAGCATCTGGATTACTTCTCAGGGCGGTTTTCCGGTCAAGGTAGCCGGCTCTTGAGTAGTAACAAGGTATTTGTAGCGACGACTTCCAAGATGACTACCACAAATAAGGGTGATAGGAAAGCTGCTCTCGATATGGGGGCATGGTTGTTCAATATCGTCACGTCTGTGGGGATCATCATTGTTAACAAGGCTTTAATGGCAAACTATGGTTTTACTTTCGGTAAGGTTTCGTAATTTGCTATTCTTTCTTTTATGAGTACCCTCGCTAGCATATATTGTTTTGTTAATGATACAAATCAGTTGATCTCTAATTTTTTCTCTGAATATATTTAATAATTCAGTTAGTTGAATTTTGAATTTCTTCTAATGTGATCAGCGCCTCATGGGCATACCCTCCTACAATAATATCAGATATTGACTTATTAAAGGATAGAAATTTCCAAAGGTCTTCCACTTTATTCTAGATGATGGTTTCCGAGGAATTCTTATTGATACCTTTTCATAAAAATCCTACTCTTATTTTACATTTAGTATCTCACTTATATATATTTCAGTTATTGTTTACTGCCATATAAGAGGCTTAGGAGTTTCAAATGTAGCCACCAAAGACGTGAGATCTATGATAATGTAATGTCTTTGAAAGGAAAGTTTTTAGCAAGTGATATCAAAAGAGTCTTGATTCATATGTGTTGTCCCTTTGTGACCCTCTATTTTATACGCAAGCATCAAAAGGGGTAACTCTTCACTTAACTTGGAAATCAGCAGGTTGCTGTTGGGGAATACTTTTTCCTTAGTTCTAAATAGAGGTGTTAGTTATTATACTAAAGTCCAGGAACAAGTCTTCAATCAAGTCTAAATTTGCTAACGTGGACTTTTGACTTCACGAAGGTTGGATTGGACTTTGACTCTATTATGTGAAGTCTAAAGTCCGCATTTGGTGAGTCCAAAGTTAAAAACTTAGATAAAAGGCTTAAACATTCACAAGTTTACAGCGGCTAGGATATTGATTTTCTTTGGTGTCAAAACATGATCTCTATGAAATTATACCTGATTGTATACAGGCGTCTTTCAATTCTAAATTTAAGTATGGGTTGCCGATTATCATAGGGCTGGAATAGTCATGTTGTAGCCGAAAGCAATGGACTTCAAGTTTGAATTGCGTTTGATGATTATGTTCCGTGGAACTAGATCTCATTGGACTAGGGAATAATTTCGTGATGGGAGGGTGTTGGTTTGGAGAATGTTTTTTTTTAGATGCAACATTTGCTTTTTTGGTGGGCGGATTAAAATAATCCAATGTTGAATGAAAAAAAAAAAACAGAGGTACTATTTGTTTTAACATAGCAAGAGCTATAGATGTGATTTTCTGTTATATCTTGAACTTCCCCCAATCAACATGGGTTGGGTTAGCTTAACCAGTAACCACCAGAAATGGCAATCAATCTAGGTCTTGAAACTGAACAGAACTGCTGCCTGATGGATACTTCATTACTGAGATAAATGCTCAGACGAAGAAAGCACAACTAAGATGGGTGGCAATCTGTATATTGATGTTTCATAATAAAAAATTTATTATTACTTTGTGATATAATGTTGTATCAAACTTGTAAACAAGTTAAGCACCTCCATTTGTGGCAAAATTTAAGAGGTGTATTAGAGTTCAAGGGGGCAGTGGGAGGAACCAAGGAGATACGGAATTGAAGAAGAGGGGAGAAAGTAGTAGCTATAATGGTACTCTCAGGCTTCAGGCTCTTCCGATTAGTATTGTAGTTCTTGGAAGTTAGAACTTCACTGCTGTAATCTTCATTGACTTGCTGTGATCCTTTAATTACTATGAGCGACCAACTTTGAATTGTATTATAGACTGAGCTTCAACAATATTGTTGTCGAAACTGCTGCTTCTGGATTTGGAAAGGTCAATATTGCTATTTAATTACATTACTTTCTCTCTGTGGTCTGTATGATTACAATTATAGTACATCTGCTTGAAATTTTCATGAAGTACTAGTGGTGCTGTAATATATCTCATTCTTCTAATGTGCTCGTGTTGGACTCTTCTCCGATGAACTGCAGCTACAACACTGACTGGTCTCCATTTTGCAACAACTACTCTTATGACTTTTACTCTCCGTTGGCTGGGATTTATCCAGCCAACAAAGTTGCCATTCTCGGAAATACTGAAGTTTGTTATCTTTGCAAACTTCTCCATTGTTGGAATGAACGTGAGTCTGATGTGGAATTCTGTGGGATTTTATCAGGTCAGTAAAGGTTCTTTTCTGTTTTTTATTATTTACGGAACATAATTCTTTGTTTACTTTAGCACCTTATAGTAATGTGTTTGCCTCATCTGCCTTTCAGATTGCAAAACTGAGTATGATTCCAGTATCCTGTCTTCTTGAAGTGGTATTTGACAGCGTGCGATACTCCAGGGATACGAAGCTCAGCATTGTATTAGTCCTGTTGGGGGTTGCAGTCTGCACCGTCACAGACTTAAGCGTGAATGCCAAGGGTTTCTTTTCTGCTCTGGTGGCTGTATGGAGTACTGCTCTTCAACAATATGTAAGTTCTGAAATTTTCAGATTTTTCCTTGTTTTTGCTTGATGTCTTAATTATTCTTGGCAGCGGTTGAACTTGTCTTCTCTAGTTGACTTTTGCTGGATTATATACAAATTAGGTCTGTTTGGCTATATTGCCATGCTATTTTTTGGCTACGAGAACAGAGTAGTATGTAAAAGTTTTGGTAATTTTATCTAAAAAAAGTTGTACATATACTAATCTGGACAATTTTCTAAACTGAGAGAGACACACTTTATACTGCTGTTTCTGGTTCTTAAAAGATTGATCTTAGTTCTCAAAGAACCTAAAATCTTAAAGCTAACTGTGATACTGAAGCGGCCCTTTTTCTTTCCCCTTTAATTTGGTTTCTATTGAACTATGCTGGTGATTGTCAAATTTCTTGATGTCGTCTGTTACTTGAGTGAATGAATAATGTACAACATCAGCCAGTGCAGATACCTCTACATTGGCTGGGAAGAACTAGATGCATGCTTTTTGCCAACTCTTTGGTCTTCTGTACTTAAGTTTGCTGATAGATTTCGTCTTTTAGAAAGTAAAATAGACCTTTCGAAAGTGTTAACTTTTTTTTTTTATCAAATTTAGTAAATTCAATCTCCCTTTCAGCTTTTGGCATTGTAGTTTCTCCTTATGTCCTTGATATCAATCCATATACATCTCTTCTTCAGTTCTTATGCGATCTTCCACTTGACCTTCTCCTGCGGCACTGGAATCTTTCATAGTTTTTGGTTTGTTTTGCATGTTCTCACTGTCTTGATAACTGATCTTCTGCAGTATGTACATCATCTACAACGCAAGTATTCTATTGGTTCTTTCAATCTATTGGGCCTTACTGCTCCGGTGCAGGCTGCTTCACTGCTAGCTGTCGGGCCGTTTGTCGACTATTGGCTGACAGGCCTAAGAGTTGATGCTTATGCATACACTTCAGTGTCTTTGGTAAGTATCTCGTGTTGTTTTCATGGATTTTTTTGTAGTATTTCTCCACTATGATAGTTCTGTCAAATACTGAAATTCTGATCTAGTTCACAACTTCACATAATACTTGTTTTTCCAAAAACTTGTCTGTCTCGTGTGTCTCGTGTCTGTGACAAGTCTCAAGACATCATTTATTTTCTTTTAGGCTCCATTTGGTTGGACGAAACATTTTCCACGGGAGAATACAATCATAGATTAGTCTTCCTTTTTTTTGGTTCCTTGGGTAAAAAGTTAGAAAGAAAATAAAGAATAATGGGGATGGTGGGATTAAGGTGAAGAAGAGGGAGGAGAAACCGAGAAAGTAGCACATTCCTTCCTTTAAGAATGGAATTTTTTTTTGGGAGTACTATTTTCCACCATTGGATAAATATTACCCACCAGGCCACCCTACAAACCAAACAAAGAAAATTGGGTAAACCATTTTTTCTGGAAGCTGTTTCCGCCAACCAAACTCTCTTAGTGTTAATTTGAAGGTACTTAAAATGTACAAATAAGTAATTTGATCAGAAACTTTACTTGAGTTTTTAAATGTTACACTAGTATCTTCTAGTGATCTCTTGAAAATATACAAATTTCGACTGCTGTCGGTTATCCTTTTCTAATTAAGTTGATGGCTTGTTTGTGCAGTTCTTTATTATTCTCTCCTGCACCATAGCAATAGGCACCAACCTCAGCCAATTCATCTGCATTGGTAGATTTTCAGCTGTGACCTTCCAAGTGCTCGGTCACATGAAGACTATTTTTGTGTTGGTCATGGGATTCGCTTTCTTCGGGAAAGATGGTCTCAACTGGCATGTTGTTTTGGGTATGATTATTGCCATCTTTGGAATGATGTGGTATGGCAATGCTTCATCCAAGCCTGGAGGTAAAGAGCGCTGGTCTCCTCCGGTCTCTGATGCTGAGTCGCAAGATCTTGACAAGTTGTTAGGGGCCAAGTCCCAGGAGCCAAGTGAGAAGGTATAGATTTATACAGAGATTAAGAAAACAAATAAATGTGGTACACTTGAGAAAATAGCTGATGAAGAACAATTCTTTGAGAATTTCCCATCGATTTGAATAGAGTATTATTTTTTTGTTATAGTCAACTTATTTTGTCCGTTATACTGTAGACTATAGAGTGAACACCAAGATATATAGCATGAATACCTCCATTATTTTGTCTATTAAAATTAAATTCCTTTAAACAGATTAGCATTCAAAACTAATCAAATGTCTTTTTGCTTGTCTTCAATTCTAGTAATGAATTACATTTTATCTTGTGGTTACTATCCATGTCATGTGTATGTAGCCAAAGATATGTCAATATTTTTTGTCACTTGGGTTAAAGTGGACAACTATAATAAATTGGCCCATCAAACCATCTACGGCTCTATATACTGTGCAGTAGCTAGCACTGTCATTGCATTGTTGGATTATGGAATGATTTGAAACCACCTCTCTGTTGTTATCAGTAATATTGTTTGGTTCAACTTATTGATTAATGTTAGAAAAGATAAGTTTATATAAGTTCAAAGCTTTAAATAAGTTAAGTTGATATAAATCTTATAAGTTTCAATAATTATGAGAATAAGTTCCAATAAGATAAGCTTTAACAAGTTACAATTAGCTATATAGAACACAACTTAAGGTTTTATATGTTAAACTAGCTTTAAAATTACAAAAAGATAAAATAAGCTTTTTTTTGTTGCTTATTTTATCTTTTTGTAATTTTTTTGTTAATATTATTGTCAATTTTGTGTTGCTGTGAAATGAAATTTTTCAACACTATTGTATTTATAACTTTCTCCATTCCTTTTCTATTACAACAATTACCGCTTTGGGTAGTTTCATCTTTTGGAACTATTTCACTTTTGGTAAAACAAAAGCAACTATTGTTGACAATATTGCCTTTATTTTATGTTAATAAAACCCTAATTAATCATCTAAATTAACTCATAAAGTTGCGTTTACTTTATTAAGGATTATTTATCCCCTACTTTAATTAACTAAAGGGGTACCTCTATGCTAAATCACCCATTTTTTATTTCCTTAAAAACCATGCCCACACCAATTGTTGTAGTAGAAAAAGAACAGGGAAAATATTTGTCATTATACTATAATTTCTAGATTTGTTATTACGATTTAATATATATAAATTTTATAATTTTTAATATCCAAATAAATATTGTAACTAACTCTATTATTAAATGGTATCCTAATAATAGGTATGACTAACAATAATTAACACAGTTTTAACATGAATAATACCCGAATGATAATTTAAGAAAGTAGAGCGAGGGTAATAATTTAATAGATGCAGAACATAAAGAATATAGAAAAACATGAGTATCAGCCACAACTTCAACTTTGAATATAGCACATAAACACTAACGCATATAGAATGGAAGATGAAAAAGCAAAAAAGAAGATCATAATGATAGTTTCATGATTAAAATTAATTAAATGTAAAACTAACCTCTATTAATAATTGAAAATACTATTTAAGAGAGAAAAAATACCTCTTCATCAATCATGACCATATCAAGACTTATCAAACTTCTTCTTTTTTATGATCCGTGACCTTAAACAGCCTAGAAACGCGAATCTTGATTTCCAAATAGTTTTAGTAGAATTAAGTTCATGGAGAAAAGAATAAGTTCTTACATATAGATATATGGAAAAAAACATAAATAATTATGTATGCAATAAATATTCCGGGAATAAAATAATTAGTTAATTGCATAATACCTCTACAATCTCGATGACAAACTTTCATTTGATTCTTCATGTAATGCCATCATGGATTGCTATAGGTTCAAAACTATGGATATGAATTTTTTATCTTTATATAACTCAATTTTCAAAAGTATGATTCTTAAAGACATAATTAGTATTTTTAGGTATAATACGCTATTTTTATATATTTAAAATAAAGAATAAATAATATGTTATTATTCATCTAAATAAATACATTTTCATAAGTTGTAAAACAATATTGTATATAGATCTTATTTCAAAGCATATCTCGAGCACTCTCCGACGGTAAAAAAAAACTATACTATTGCGAATTAGGTAGCTAAAGTTATAATCAATTTACATTGTATAATAGTTTATATTTTTTATTTAAAATCTGACTATCAATTTTACATTGTTGTTTATTTTATTATATTTCATAAGTTGTAGAACTATATTGTAAATTGATCTTATTTCAAAGCATATTTAGAGCACTATCCAATGGTACAAAAATTATTATAGACAATTTAGATAATATAATAATTTAGGTTGTTAATTCAAAACCAAACTCTAATTTTCGCTTATCAAAAGCTCCTCATATGCATTTAAATCTATGTAAAACTCTATTCTTTAAATATTTTCATGATTTGTGACCCTATATTGTAAATGGATCTTACTTTGAAGCATATTTCAAGCACTCTCTAATGGTAGATGAATTACAATGTTTTGAATTAGGTAGCAAAAGTTATACACAATTTACATAATATAATAATTTAGGTTGTTGATTCAAAATGAAACTCTAATTTTCCCTATCTAAAACTCCTTTTAGGTATTTAAATATATGTAGAACTCTATTTTTTTATAATATTTAAATTTAAAACTAATGACATGGCAATCCTACGTGGCGCTCTCTATTTCATAAGTTGTCGAACTATATTGTAAATGAATCTTATTTCGAAGTATATTTCGAGCACTATCCAATGGTACAAAAACTATAATATTCCGACTTACGTAGCAAAAGTTATACGCAATTTACATAATATAATTATTTGGGTTGTTAATTCAAAATATTTAGAGCACTATCCAATGGTACAAAAATTATTATACACAATTTAGATAATATAATAATTTGGGTTGTTAATTCAAAACCAAACTCTAATTTTCGCTTATCAAAAGCTCCTCATATGCATTTAAATCTATGTAAAACTCTATTCTTTAAATATTTTCATGATTTGTGACCCTATATTGTAAATGGATCTTACTTTGAAAGCATATTTCAAGCACTCTCCAATGGTAGATGAATTATAATGTTTTGAATTAGGTAGCAAAAGTTATACACAATTTACATAATATAATAATTTAGGTTGTTCATTCAAAATGAAACTCTAATTTTCCCTATCCAAAACTCCTGATAGGTATTTAAAATATATGTAGAACTCTATTTTTTATAATATTTAAATTTAAAACTAATGACATGGCAATCCTACGTGGCGCTCTCTATTTCATAAGTTGTCGAACTATATTGTAAATGAATCTTATTTCGAAGTATATTTCGAGCACTATCCAATGGTACAAAAACTATAATATTCCGACTTACGTAGCAAAAGTTATACGCAATTTACATAATATAATTATTTGGGTTGTTAATTCAAAATATTTAGAGCACTATCCAATGGTACAAAAATTATTATACACAATTTAGATAATATAATAATTTAGGTTGTTAATTCAAAACCAAACTCTAATTTTCGCTTATCAAAAGCTCCTCCTATGCATTTAAATCTATGTAAAACTCTATTCTTTAAATATTTTCATGATTTGTGACCCTATATTGTAAATGGATCTTACTTTGAAGCATATTTCAAGCACTCTCCAATGGTAGATGAATTATAATGTTTTGAATTAGGTAGCAAAAGTTATACACAATTTACATAATATAATAATTTAGGTTGTTCATTCAAAATGAAACTCTAATTTTCCATATCCAAAACTCCTGTTAGGTATTTAAAATATATGTAGAACTCTATTTTTTATAATATTTAAATTTAAAACTAATGACATGGTAATCCTACGTGGCGCTCTCTATTTCATAAGTTGTCGAACTATATTGTAAATGAATCTTATTTCGAAGTATATTTCGAGCACTATCCAATCGTACAAAAACTATAGTATTCCGAATTACGTAGCAAAAGTTATACGCAATTTACATAATATAATTATTTGGGTTGTTAATTCAAAATCAAACTCTAATTTTCGCTTATCCAAAACTCCTTATACGTATTTAAATTTTTGTAGAACTCTATTTTTGTAAAAAATAAAAATAATAATTAATGACATGGCAATCCTACGTGGCGCACTCTATGGCCTCGAAATCTTGAGGAGCTCTCTATGCTCCCGAAAAGTTCATCCTTTATATATATATATATATATATATTGATGATTGATTCTCCTACCCAACATATATATATCGTGCATCTAGGATGGTGCTCTCAGAACAAATTAAAATGTGCACGGTTGGTGCCCCTGGGCCTTGTGCAAGGATGTGCACCATTGTACTGGGTGAGCGGAACAATGTACTTGTCAAATTTTTGGAACCATTTCAAACTCACTAAAAACTACTTCGAAGAGTTAGAACCGGTACCTGTCTTTCGCCTCGATTACACGATTTTTTACCAAATGACCAAAAATATCTCATTAATTATTATATATTGTGAAAATCTCACTTGAGTTACTTGGTTGGGGTTTATTTTGATCTTTTTTTACGTATCTCATATATCTATTTACTCGTACAGTTATAATAATATATTAACTTACTGATATGATAGTTATAGGGTCAAATCTAGTGGGTCCTCGTTTCCAAAACTGATTTCAGCATGTAGCCAATTAGTAAATGATTCCAAGAACCTGAGAACTGAAACCATAAACCGATTGTGGCCAACTTCCATTTTTTTGGTCCCAAAATCGGACCTAGTTACCACTTACCACTGTACTCTCTGTGCACAAACTGGTTAGTTTTGGGCTGCTTGGGCACTAAGTGTGAGTGGGTATAAGAATGACATTTATTCTTTATCCAAATTTAGCTTAAATTAATTATGTTAATTGGTCGAACTAAAGATTGTGGGCTAAAAGCTCAAACCGATGGGCGATGGCCCACCCACTAGATGGACCTGTCCGATTTGGGTATTTCTTGACTCGAGTTTAGAGACTGCACGTGACCCAAGTGACTCGGGTCCTAGGCTTGGATGGTTAGGCTCAAGTGTCAAGTCGACCCAACCCATTGTTAATAACACCTCTAACAAGAGTACTCCTAAGGTAAAGGATCATTTTCCCTCCTATATACCAATTACCATGCTTTAGCCTAGAGCCTAGATCTAGGGACTTTGTTTAGACCCCTTGAGATAATACTGATGCTGATAATTGATATGCTTGTAATTATATGGAGGGGAAACTCTCCTATAAAGTTTGGGCCATTTATTATTAATATTATTATGAGTATTAAAGATCCTTTGGGAATTTGCATTTATGAGGAAACTCAAATGTACATGACCATGTATTTTCTCAATTAAAAGTGGTAGGGCATGATACTAGTACTACTACTATTAGCCTATTAGGGGATGGACCTGCCATTTTCTTAGTAGTAAATGCGAGTATGTAGTGGATGAAGGAAATGTCGTTTAGAGGAAGATGATAATTATCACAAATAGTTGTGGTCCATTTTACTGTTTCAATGTGCACATTCATACCTTCTCAAATCTCAAATCTCAAATCTCAAATATAGCAGCAGCATCATTCTAAGTATAATATGGTCAGATTATATTACTTCTTTCAGATTTTGTTATTGGTTCATTTATTTATAATATTGATGATTTTCCTTTTCCCCTCTTTTGCCTGTGAACCTTTGATTTTATTCCCATTTCTCAGGTCTATGTTAAGTCACTATTATGGTTAATGATGAACTCTTTATTCTTACTTCAGACCTCAATATTAATTGGTTTAGTCACTGAAAAATCTCATCACATTTTAGCTTGTCCTTCACATGAATTCTTTTTCTTTAAACCAGAAAATTTTCTTTGATTAACAAACATATTTCATGATGATTATATAGATCAAACTTACGGTTAATTTTTTACCATCACCATAATAGCGTAAGTTTCTCATGTCTATAGAGTGATGAATACATTTTCAAGACTAGGCTAGATAGCCTAGGTAGGTATTCCTAAGTTGGAGCATGAGAAAAAAAATGTCGTAGTTTTGTAACAGTTAATGTGACAAGAAGTTCCTAAGAATGGATCACTTCATTCACTTCAAAGGATTGAGTACAACTTCGTTTGCTGCCTAAACTTAATAAAGAGATTAGTCATGAATCATGATAGTGAGAGACTGTACCTGAAAATAGGTCTACGATCATCTACTTTCTTTTTTTTTTAAATTCTACTATTTCTTTTTTTTTTTTTTTTTTACGTTTGCCGAGACACTTCTTTAAACGTTAATATTTCTAATTGCGTATAAATAAAATATTATAAAAATTTGATACTTCCTCCGCTCTGTTTTAAATAAAACGTTTGCTTTTTCACGCAACCCAACGCACTTCTTTAATCATTAATATCTTTAGTTGTGCACACGTAAAAAAAAAAAGTTATAATTTGATAGTATGCATCGAGACGAATCTAACAAGATCACACTTGACTATGTTTTTCTTTATATAATGGCGATAAATTGGAGTTAAAATTGATCAATGAATAGTGTCATTTCACCCAATGTTCCATTTAAAACGCAACGGAGGAAGTATTTGAAATCCTTACATTGAGACAAATCTAACAAAACCCCACTTGACAGTACCTTTTCTTATATAATGATGCAAAGTAGCTTAGCAAAGTTGTTTAATAAAGGGAAAATTTCATAAAACTACCTTTTATAATCAAAAAATTTCAAAAAACTACCTTTTAAAAATTTTCTTTCAAAAAACTACCTTATATAACAAATTTGTTTCAATATACTACCATTTTATCATAAATAGGGTTAATCACTAATAATTGAGTCACCTTAAATTGCTTTTCTTTCTTCTCCTCTCGTTTCTCTCTTCTTTTCTCGTTACCCCATCGGCAGCAACACCTATGGCGACTGTCATTTATTAATTAGTATTAAATATAAACGTAAAATGGTAGTATATTGAAAGGAATTTGTTATATAAGGTAATTTTTTGAAAGAAAATTTTTAAAATGTAGTTTTTTGAAAAAATTTGGTTATAAAAGGTAGTTTTTTGAAATTTTCCCTTTAATAAACAATGCAAAAACGAAATGGCGCAATTAAAAAAAACAGAGGAAGTATATCAACGCGAATATACCTCATCATGAATAGAAACAGAAAATTCAAAACCCAAAAAAAAAAAGATAAGGGAAGGAGGGTTGTGAAAACCTGAAAACAGGCTGGGCTTGGAGACATTGTCTCAAGAACAAAACATGAATTATCCAAAACATATGGGCCCGCCCAACTAATCAATTCAATAAATTAATAATAATATTAATAATAATTATTATTATAATAATAATGAAAATTATGATAAAATTATAATATTGTCTTTTTCAAAAAAAAAAAAAAAAAAAAATGAAGAAAGTAGTAATACTGTGGTAGACCCATAATCACATTTGTTGATTGTTGTTGGCTGCCAAGTGCCAATTGGCAAACAGGAAATGGAGTTAGGAAGAGAAGGAAAATCATTTGTTGGAAAATACTACAAAAAGTTGCGAAAAAGCCCAAATTATGTGCAAGCTAAAAGGCAAACCCTTCATCTCAGTTCTCTCACTCTCATAAGTCATAAGTAAAGTAATTATTTTTTGGGGGTAGGGCCTAATTGAAAGGCTCAAACCCTCAAATGTCCAATGTCATCTCTCGTGTGGCATCATTGATTTTTGGTTCTTATATCTCTCTCTCTCTCTCTCTCTACAAATTTTGGTACTTGGCTTTGCTAAAAACAAAGATGACCAAATGAAAGGCTTCTTGACCCCACAACCACTCTTTGCCACCAACATAACCACCAAACTATTGACAAATAAATTAAACAATTACAAATATAACCAAATCTCACATCTATAGAAGTATAAGTAGGCTCATTAGTCAAAATAATAGGTAATAGAAAATAATGCAACCATCGCCATATTAATAAATTTTTTTAAACTTGGAAATGTATACGTTTTGAAATCTGGATGAATCATAATGGTAAGTTAGTTGGTAAGTTGCCAATAAGCATGCTCTAAAGTCTAAAAGGTTAGTCTTAAGTGTAATCTGACTTTCGAATGCTCCTAAATAATTAATACTCAATTTTAAATTTAATATGATGTTCATGGTAATAAAATATCATCATCAAAATCTCAAGAAAAATAGATATTTGGAGATTGCCAAACAACCATGCTAAAGCAGAGAAAAAGTATAAGCATATATATATATATATATATATATATATATATATATATATATATATATATATATATATATATATATATATATATACGTGTGTGTGTTTTTTTCGTTGGAATAACAGGATATAAATATACACTAGCGCAAGAATCCTAAAGCATTAACATATTCTAGCCAAATATTCCAAATTGCACAATCTTACAACATGTAGGAATCCTTACATGAGACGAATAAGAAGGAAAAACTTGTATAACTACTATCTACCACATATGCTAACATAAACTTAAAACTAACATTATATGCACTTGATGCATGCGAAAACATGTAGAAAATTAAATTAATTGCTAATTACATCTAATAAAATAAGGATTTTTGAATTTTTAATCAGTTTATCGCACTAAATCAAACATATTTATTTTTAAAAAAAAAATAATAATTGAGAGAGAAGTAACTGACTGTGTTGTAAATATTGACTGTTTTCTTTTTGTATTACCTTTTTTTGTCTTTTTATTTTTTAAATTAATTAGGAAGTTCTACTTTTTCTATTTTTTTAATTAAAGTAGGTAATTACCCCTTTTTCTTTTGTTTCCTACCCCTCTTGACATTATAGAATAGAGATGATCTTGAAACTTATTACTACTGTTTCGTCCGCTTGTCCAACAAGTAAGCTGTAGGCTTAGCTTCTTGTCGAGCAAGTAGAGTAGTATCTTGAGTGTTCTTCAGATGGAGACTTGTGCAACAATGCCCGAATTATAGCTTGATCCCGAGCCTTGGCTTCGCTCCCGAACCTCGCACAAAGGGACCCACCCCGGGAGGTTTGGGTGGTGGTTCCCCCTCCGATGCTTAAGTCGGTTATCGGGAGTTGTAAAGAGAAAGTAGAGATAGAAAGAGAAAATGAGAGAGAATTTATCGAGTAACTTTACACCGTTTGCATTGAATGTGTTTTTCTCCCCGATTTCGGGGGTATTTATAGTGATGATAGCAAGTTGACTAACCTTAAAGACCGACCTACAATAGTGGCCTCCGATTGGCCGAGGAATCGAGTCACGCCACGTGGCGTACAATGACCTGGGGGAATGTCTATTATCCACTCTCCTTCACCACTTGGCACTGTTGGGCTTCGACTAATGGGCCGAACTTGATCCTTTTAACTCAGTGAGTATAGCCCAGAGATTCGGTTTACTCTTATTTTAAAAATAGGGCGACACGTGTACGACTCGATGAGCCCATGTGTCGTAAAGGGAGCCGTAGATATTATGCTACAACATTTGCCCCTAAAAAGGGCTTTCACCGTAGGCCCATCTCGACGGTTAATGCCCTTTTACCCAAGGTAGTTTTTGTTGGCCCATCTCGCTAGTTAGGGCCCGTTTTTACGTAAGGTCGCATATTCAAAATGGAGGAAATGACGAACCTCGGCCTTGTGCTATACCGGTCATATTAGACCGTTTGACTCTTGTTTCGGTCATTCTCGACCGGTTGTGCGAGTTTCTTATTCCTCTATAAATATCCTTGGTGTGAAAACATTCAACCATTTACCACATCGAACAAATTTTTTCTAGAGAGAGAGACTCCGCAATTTTCTAGAGAGAGAGAGAGATCGTCCAGCCGCCGCTCCTCATCGAATTTCCCGGACGTTCTTAGCGGGTATCGTTTCCTTGATCCTTTTATTCTTCTTTATTCTTTATTTTTTCATAAAAAATCAATAAAAATGGAATCATCTTCGTCAAATAATCCTAGTCGACCAAGAGCTTGTCTTGACCCTAGAACCGATACTTCCTCTTCGGCACATTCTAGAGTTGGGCCTCTTCGGCCGAGTACATATTTTTTCATAGTTTTGGCCGAGAAAGTCGGACGACCCAGTCTTTACTCGTGCGGGGTAATCCGGCGCGCGTCAAGCAAACGGCCCGCTTAAGACGAAAAGCAATAATTCCATCGAATAGCTCGGATATGGAGGAATCAATCGGACGAGTGCCGGATGAGGCAAGAGAGGTCCAAAGTGCTCAATCTTTGGGCCGGCCTCCTTTGATCATGATGGAGAAACTTCCGAAATAAGGACCGAGACCAGTACTTCGGCGGGATGCCGATACGGAGGAGATCGGCGAAGGTAATAACGGTAGCGATCCCGAGGCCGCCGAAGAATCGACGAAGCCTCTACAACCTCGTCGAGAGATTAGAAAACGCTTAGGTCCCCTCTCGATCCAGGCTTCATTTTAGTTAACCGTAAGTGGTTAGAGAAACTAGGACCAGACCCTAATTTCTTGTCGTCTTTCATGCCCATGCCGGGCTTCTCCTTTGTCACTCCTAATAATGACGCGACAATCCCGAGTGCCCCCGAGGAGCCATTTAGCCGTTTATAAACCGGCCCTTGACGCTGGGACCGAGGTTTCCTCTCCATGACTTCATAGAACTAGTCTTTGCAGTACTACCATATCGGCCATAACCAGCTGGCGCCAAATGCTTGGCACAACATCCTGACGTTTATTGCCGTCTGCGAGTTACGCGGCCTAGCCCTTTCCCTTCAAGCCTTCACCCATATCCATTACGCGTCTAAGGTACCTGGGGCTATGGACGGCGCCGGCTAAGCATCAGCAACCGTCCAGGGCTTCATGACCGCTGGGGGAAATCGTCAAAGATGCACGATTGGAAAGCCGATTTCATCTTTTACGGGCGGCCGGCGACCATGTCACGTAAAGCTACAGATTTTATAATAGATCCGTCACCAATACCGGACGAAAGCGGTCTTGGCTGGAGCTGGAGGATGAATTTGACGAGGAAGTGGTGGAGTACTTCAGAGTGAAGGAGTACTCCCGGCCCGGCCAGCGATCTTTTAAGGGACCGTCCAACTGGATACCCTTTAAGGAGATGTTTTACCAAGACGACTTCTTGGTAGCTGCCGGCTTGCGTTTGGCCGAGGATAGAGGTATATTTAAAATCATCCAAGTAAAACCCTTCGTCCATAACTCATATGACAGACGTATATATTTTTTTTTTTTTTGTATTTACAGACTCGGCCAGACAACGCCTCGACCCATCTTGGACAGGAGAAATCAGCATGTCCCAATTCACAGATAATTTGTGGAAGGAGTATGCAAAGAGCAGCAGAAAAAAGGGCGGAAACAAGTGGTAATAATAATATATATATATATATTTTTTTTTTTTTTTTTTTTTTTTTTTTTTTTTTTGTGTCCAATTCTTGGACGTGGGTCACTCCAAGAAGGAGAACGTCCAAACCTGGACGGTCATCTCCTTGGGCCCACGCTCGTCCAAGAATTGGTGTCCAATTCTTGGACGAGAATCAACCAAAGAAGGAGGTCGTCCAGCCTTGGACGACCAGCTCTTTATCACCATGCTCGTCTTAGAAGCGGTTCCCAATTCTTGGACGAGAGTCATCCCAAGAAGGAGGTCGTCCCGGACTTGGACGACCAGCTCTTTGTCACCATGCTCGTCCTAGAATCTGTTTCCCAACTCTTGGACGAGAGTCATCCCAAGAAGGAGAACGTCCAAACTTGGACGGTCACCTCTTTGGGACTATGCTCGTCCAAGAATTGTTTTTCAAATCTTGGACGAGGGTCGCCCCAAGAAGGAGAACGTCCCGGACTTGGACGGTCACCTCTTTGGGACCGTGCTCGTCCAAGAATTGTTTTTCAAATCTTGGACGAGGGTCGTCCCAAGAAGGTGAACGTCCAAACTTGGACGGTCACCTCTTTGGGACCATGCTCGCCCAAGATTTGGTATTCAATTCTTGGACGAGGTCACGTCTTTAGTACAATGCTCGTCCAAGAATGGTGTACCAATTCTTGGACGAGGGTCATCTCAAGATGGAGAACGCCCGAGACTTGGACGGTCACCTTCTTGGAGCCATGTTCGTCCAAGAGTTGGTGTCCCATTCTTGGATGAGAGTCACCCAAAAAGGAGAGCATCCAGACCTGGACGTTCACCTTCTTGGGGTCATGCTCGTCCAAGAGTTTTGCCCCAAATCTTGGACGAAGAACAACTAAAGCAAGAAATCGTCCGGGACTTGGACGGTTACCTCTTTGGGACCGTACTCGCCTGGATTCTTGCATCCAATTTTTTGGCGAGGGTCGGCCATAGTAGAACGTCCATATTTGGACGGTCACCTTCTTGGGACCATTCTCGTCTCGTATTTTTACAATGGTAGTTATTTCTTTTTTGTGGACGATCGCCCGATGCCTTAACTTTTGCGAGAAAAATGCTCCTACAAACAAGCTTCCACCCGGGAAGTCGTCCTCGTCCGAGGAAGAGGCCTACTGCAGCCCGCCGACCCGGCCTTTCGCCGAAGAAGCCAAAGGGCTTTACAAGGAAGAGAGCGGATAAGTCGGCTCCTGCTGCCGAGAGTGGGGAGAAAAGCATGCCTCCCCACAAGCGAAGACTCTTAAAAGAGAGCCGTCAATCGCCGGATCGGCCGAGGAGGTAAGGGATGCACACGCACTGTGCCGCTCGGTGTTTTGCCGGGCCGACTCGGCGAGGTCAACCTGCAGTCCGCCCGGCTTTGGTTGCGCCGGGAGCCGATGCCGCCGCCGAGAGCTATCCCGGGTTCGGCGGCTCGGTGGCAAAGCTAGTGCCACGATGCCCCTAGCTGTTAGGACGGCATCGATTTCGTCCGGTGAGTCGTATTACCCCAACATAGTTAGGACGATGCGGGTCGGTGGACGGTCCATGAGTCCGTCCAATAGACAAGCCATCGTCTTCCCTATCAAGATAACTCGACTCTCCCCCTCTTTCGTATAAGGGCAAAGGCCCCGCTATTCCCCCAACTCCTCCCACCGCCGATTCGGACGAGGAGTCTTCTCCCGCCTTTGCCAAAATGTCAAAGCCGGAGAAAGAGCGGCGAAGCAGGAGCTCTTCAAATGCTTCCCCGAATCCTACATCAAGGGATTAAGGGGAGCGTCCGCCGGCATGTGGGCTACATGTCTCACTTGCTGCCGAGGTATTGCTTTATGATCGCCTTGTTTTATACTTGTATAAATTTTTGCTTTGCAAATCGTCTAACAACTTGCCTTGTTTTCCATGCCCCGGCTTTCGGCTCGCAAAGCATGCTAACCGAAGATTGGGCGCGGGAGCTTAGAAAAGAGAATAAACGTCTCGTCCATTTGGCAACTACAGCCGGCGACAAAGCCATCCATGATATTGAGATGGCTAACACTCTCCATCGTCAATCCCTCGGAGGCTTTGGAGAAGAGATCGGCACTCCTGGAGTCTCGAGAACAAGAATCATCTTGTTAAAATCAACCAGCTATATGCCGAGCAGATCGTCTAAGGATGATCATAGACGCTCTCTCGATGAGTTGAAAGGCGAAAGGGATGTCGCTCTTATTGCCGCCGCCGAGCCGAGAAGAGAGAACATTCTCCTAAGGGCAAGGACTCGCCCGTCCGGGAAGGGAGGCGGCCAAGTCCTTCGACGACGCCAAGGAAGGGTTGAAACAAGTCGTCAATACGACCAAGGACCGGGCCGTCAAAGCCTTTGGGATGCTTGGCCGAGGAAACCGAGGTCCCCGGCTTCATTCGTCGTCCGGAGTATCAAGAGAGCGTTCATCGGGCTATGGTATGCGCCGAGGAACCTCCGGAGTTTGAAGAGTCGACGACGAAGCCGCCGCCGAGGTGGAGACCCCTAAAGACGACCAAGAGACCCGTTTCAAGACGAAGCCTAAGCTTAGGTTTATTTTCATGCTTCTTTGTAACTCTTCGCCTCCTACTTTGTAATTCTTCACAAATCATATATGAAAGAATATTTTTGTCAATTCCCCGCCTTTTATCTTTCCGAACACTAATTTTGACCAAGTATAATAGCACCTTCGTCCTAAATCATCGGACGATCTGCTTTTCATGAAAATTTACAAAATTTTAATCTTAAGTAAAAATGTGACTCGTCCTGAAAAATTGGACGGTCTACAATATGAGTTTGATAATTGCATATGCATCCAAGTACCAAAAAAGGTTCGTCTGGACGGCATCTAAGTACCATTGAAGGAGAACGTCTACACTTGGACGATCACCTTCTTGGGGCCATCTTCGTCTGGAATTTGCCTCCAATTTTGGACGAGGATTACCCAATGAAGGAGAACGTCCATACTTGGGACGACCACCTTCCCGGGGCCACCTTCGTCCGGGGCCATCCGGTTTTTGGACGACCTTCGATCAATAGCTCGTCCTATATACTTCGTAATCCCCCGTTCTTGGGCTTAGCTCAATCAAATATCGAAGGGAGCTAAAGTCTAAGAAGGAGAGCGGCCAGACTTGGCTGAGCCTGCTGAAGTTGATGGGCGAGCGTTAGATGCATGTTCACATAATGTTTTAGCCGGCTTCCTTGAGGGAGCAACACTCGTCATTAAGTAGCGATCCCTTACTAGGGTCTGGACTACCTAGCTGTCCGTATTTTTTGAAAGTAAGCATCCTTTACTAAGGGCTTATTTCAGGCCAGCTTTCTCTCAGAGACTATTGACGTTACTTCTTACTAGAGGTTTTGTCAATTCGACGGCCATATATGCATTATTGGCCGGTCTCTTTGAGGGAGTGATGTTTGGCGTAAATGCTAGCAATTCTGACGTTCTGCTTTCGTTTGTATTTTTTTGTCCAAGTTATTGTCACTTTTAGACGAGTAACTGATTTTAATGCCCCAAAGTGAAGCAACTTGGTGAAAATAAACAAAAAGATAAGATAGTAGGAATTGTATTATATGGATTTTGCTTGGCTGAAAGCCAAGATGCATGTATACAATTCTTTTCTTACTAATATGTGCCGTGGCACTTTGGAGTAACTACAAAGTACCCTACTTATATCGACGAGGATCTCGAGCTAGACGTGGTACTTCTTTAAGTTGTCTCGAATTCCAGTACGCCGAATAGGTCGTCCATCTAGACTTTGCAGACGAAAAGTCCCACTGTGTATTTCCTGGACAATCAGATAAGGTCCTTCCCAATTTGGTGTTAGTTTTCCCAACTCTTTAGCTCGTCCAATCGCTTCCATTTTCCTCAGAACAAGATCCCCCACCTTTAGCGGTCGTCTAACAACTCTTTTGTTAAACTCCCGAGCCATACGCAGCTTATATAATTGCATTCTTAGCAAGGCATTGCCCCCGACTTCGGGACTTGGTCCAAGGCCGTACGCAATGCGGCCCGCGGTTGGCTTCCTCTCGTGTATAACATGACTCGTAGGGTGGGCTCCTCGATCTCAATGGGCAAGACGGCTTCAGTACCATAGACTAGCATGAAGGGCGTCTCGCCCGTAGAATTCTTAGCGCTTGTTCTAATGGACCATAATACCAATTGCAGGTTCTTCAACCCATTGCCCTTTGGCATTGTCCAACTTCTTCTTGATTCCATTTGATAGAATCTTGTTGAAGGACTCGACTTGCCCATTAGCTTGTGGGTGGGCGACTCGCGCAAAGTGAGCTTTGATTTCTCTTTCGACGGCCCGGTCTTTCGGCTTAGGCGTTTCGAATCGTGGACCATTATCAAAGACGATTGACCGAGGCATGCCAAATCGAGTTATAATGTTCTTCCGGATGAAGCCCTTGACGTCGCTTGTTGTTATTCCTCGCATGGCTTCAGCTTCTATCCATTTAGTGAAATAGTCCATTGCTACAATCACAAACTTCTTTTGCCCGGCGGCCACAGGGAAAGGTCCTAGGATATCCATGCCCCATTTGGCAAAAGGCGAGAGGGAACAAGATGGGGGTCAAATAGTTGGACGGCTTCGATGCACATTCCCATGCTTCGACAACTGTCACATTTCTTTGCATAGCCTATAGCATCCTCCTTTAAGGTAGGCCAGTAGTACCCCGTCCTTAAAGCCTTCTCGCCTAAGGCTCTTCCCCCAATGTGAGAGGCACAAGCTCCTTCATGGAGTTCTTTCGGGACTTCCGGACCATCTTCTCGGTGACGCACTTGAGTAGAGGCCGGTTGAACGACTTCTTGTAAAGTGTCTCGTCCCATAGTTCAAACCACTTGTCTCTCGGCCTTCACATACTTGGCCTCTACGGGATCCGAAGGCAATCGCCCGTCTTCTTGTATTCAATGATCGGCTCCATCCGGACATTCCCTCGGCCGAGAAACATAACCTCCTCTTGGTCGATGCTCTTTTTGGGTTTGACTTCCCAAAAACTGTTCTTGGTACCTCACCTCGGCCGAGCCGGCCAACTTTGAGAAGAGCGTCGGCTTGATGATTTTCTCGACCTTGGTATCCGGTCGAGAACAAATCGTTTTAGTGGCTCAATCTCATCCTTGATCGGGCCGCATATATTTGCTCATTGATGCTTCTTTGCATTCAAAATCTCCGTTGACCCGGGCCGACAACTAGGAGAGAGTCCGATTTTGCCTCAATTTCTACGGCTCCCCGCCTTGCACATTTTGATTCCAGCCAAGAGTGCTTCATATTCAGCTTCATTATTGGACGCTTTGAATTGGAATCTTAATGCATATTCAAATTTGTCCCCTTCGGGAGATTGACAAATGATCCCTCGCCTCCACTCCCATTGATTGTGGATGATCCATCAACCATGAGCGTCCAATGCTTCCTTCCTTTAGCTGGATCGATATTTGCTTTATGGTTGGCCGAGTAAGCTCAACTATAAAATCGCCCAAGGCTTGCCCCTTAATGGCCTTCCTTGGTTCGAATGATATATCAAACATGTTGAGCTCAATCGCCCATTTTAACATTCGCCCAGCCAGCCTTCCATCTTCTCGAGAACTTGCTTCAAAGGCTGATCAGTATAGACGAGTATACTGTGCGCCAAAAAGTAGGGCCTTAGCTTTCTGCTGGCCATGACGAGGGCCAATCCAAACTTTTCAACATTAGTATACCGGTTTTCCGCGTCCTTGAGCACGTGACTCACGAAGTATATTGGAATTCGGACGGATTCTCTTTCGCCCAACGAGACAAAGACTCACGGCTTGAGTGGATACGGCCAAGTATACAAACAATTTTTCCCCCTCTCGCGGATCGACCAACCTAGGCACTTTGTTGAAGATGATCTTTGACCCGCTTGGGAGGGCCGCTTCCGCCTCGTTGTCCATTCAAACTTGGCTTTTTTCTTGATCGTGGCAAAGAAGTGATGGCACTTGTCGCCTGACTTGGACAAAAATCGTCCAAGGGCAGCCAAACATCCCGTCAGCCTCTGCACCTCTTTTACCTTCGAAGGAGACTTCATGTCTAGGACGGCTTGAATCTTTTCGGGGTTGGCTTCTATTCCCCTCTCGATCCACCAAGAAACCTAAAAACTTGCTCGACAAAACCCCAAAGACACATTTTGGGATTCGACTTCACTTGTATTTCCCGAGAGTTTCAAAAGTTTCTCTCAAATCATCCACATGACTTTCTTCTTGTCGGCTCTTGACTATCATATCATCAATATATGCCTCCATATTTCGTCCTAACGTGGCTGAAAAACATCATTGATCAATCTTTGAAAAGTGGCCGGAGCATTTCGCAGCCGAATGGCATCCTCGCCCCCGCATGTACCCTTTTTCGGTTATGAAGGACGTTTTGTCCCGATCCTCCGGCCACATGGGGATTTGATGAAAACCCGAATAGGCGTCCATGAAGCTCAAGAAAGCATGACCAGCCGTGGAGTCTACTAGACGATCCAACTTAGGCAAAGGGAAACTGTCCTTAGGACATGCCTTGTTGAGGTCCGTGTAGTCCACACACATTCTCCAACCGCCATTGGGCTTCGGCACCATAACCACATTTGCTATCCAAGCCTGGATAGTAAGTTGCTTTGATGAACTTGGATTCCAACAACTTCGGACTTCTTGGTCAACGGCCTGGTTTCTAGCCTGGCCCCAAATGTCTCTTCTTCGACGAACCGGTTTCGGATTTGGGTCGACATTCAAACGGTGGACGGCTACTTCCGGATCAATTCCGGCATCTCTTCGACGCAATAGGCAAAGACATCTTGAAACTCTTTCAACAAGTGGACTAGACGACCCTTCAAACCGGGATCGAGCGAAGATCCAACTTTGAGGGTCCTTTCTGGACGAGCCTCATCCGAGACATACTTCTTCGGGGGCTTCTACCGGCTCCGGACGTTCTACCGATAGTCCCATAATGGCCATTACTTCTTCGGACGAGGAGGGTTCTTCCTTGATGATTTCATATTTCCTCTTCTTCTTGGGGGAGATGTTCGGACGCCTTCCTTGAGGGAGCAAGAGGCGTCCGAGGGCTCCCAATGGTCGGCTTTAATCCAGACGTTTTCCTCTCGCCGGTCATCTGCGGCCTGTTCTTTTTTTCGTCCCGGACGTTCTCCTTTCGCTATCAACCTTCGTCTCGATCTTTCTCTTTTCCAGACGTTTTCCTTTCGCCAAGAACTTGCAGGCCTCGGTCTTGCTTATCGGTTTTCCATGATGATGGTTTCGAGTAGTTAGGTAACATTCCCTAGCCGCCTGTTGGTCTCCATACGAGGAGCCAATCTTGCCGTCATCACACTCATACTTCATCAACATCGGGTGAGTTACTATCACAGCTTTGACATGATTCGGGGTTGGTCGTCCAAGAATGACATTGTAAGCTCGTCAAATCTCGGACCACCAAAAACTTGATAAACAGAGTTCTTGAGGCTTCCTTCTCACCAACTCGGACGGGCAACGTGACCGTTCCCATGGGGTGGATGACTCCTCCCCCAAACCCAATGATGGGATGGTGGACGGGGACCAAGTTCCGTTCGTCAAACCTCAACCCGGACAAGCAATCAGCACTAATGATGTCCGTCGAACTCCCGGTGTCGATCGGGATTCTTCTCACTCTCAAGTTTGCTATTTTCATTTCTACGACCAAGGGGTCATCATGGGGAGTCCTCGCCCTACCCCGATCTTGCTCACTAACTACCACCCTTGGGAAGGGCTCGGCCTTCGTCCGATCGCCTAACAAAACTTGGCCGAGCTCCCTAAGGTAGTTTTTGTGCCCTCGATTAGTTGGTCCCCCAAAGAAGCAAAACCACCCGAGATTACGAGAACAACATCTTCGTCTCGTGCTTGCACTCTCTTTCTTCTTGTTATGCCAATCATCTTTCCTTGGGAACTTCCTTCCCCCTTGCGGCATGTAGGAATTCATCTTTCCTTTTCGGGCCAACTCTTCCAAAGCTCTCTTCAGGTGCTTACATTCATTAGTCTCATGACCACAATCCTTGTGGAAGTGACAAGTATTTGCTCTTATCCCTATTTCTATAAGGTGTTTTCATCTCATTTGGGGCCTTCAACTCATATTGATCCTTGATCTCCATGAGAATGGAATATTGGTCTTTGTTAAACTCAATAGGATTGGATGAGGATGGCTCGGCCAACTTTCTCTTACTCCTTCTGGACGAAGTGGTGGTCGCAGCTATAGCCCAGGTCTCGGCCTTTTTGGGGTTGCTCTTCTTTAGCCGAGCAACCTCTTCAGCTTCTTGGACTCGGGATGTTTTGCTTCAAAGCACACACTTCGGTAGCGTGGATAAACGCTTCCGCCTCTCTCAAAGCTTCACAAGAAGAGTGGAGATTTTCTTCTTAACAAGGTCAAACTTGAAACTTCCCGGCCTTAGACCCCTGATGAAGGCGTCAAAGGCTACCCCAGCATTAAGATCTTGGATCTGAAGTGCTTCTAGGTTAAATCTCTTAACAAAACTCCTAAGGGCCTCCTTAGGTCCTTGGACGACCTTGCCTAGGTGCATGCTTGTCTTTTGTTCTTGCTTGTTGGCAACAAAATGACTAGTGAATAAGAAACCGAGTTCGAGTAAAATTATTGATCGAATTGGGGGGAAGATTATTGAACCACTTTCGGGCTACTCCCTTCAAGGTAGTGGGAAATTCTTACACCAAGTAGCATCGTCCACTCCTTGGACGTACATCCGATGTTTGTAAGCGCACAGTGATCATCGGGATCGGTTGTTCCATCAAAAGGCTCAATGGTTGGGAGTTTTACCTTTGGGAAGGGGGGGCGCCTCCATGATCCTGGCCGAGAATGGGGTAGGCCGGTTGATCCGGAGGGCTCCCACTGTCCCTCAATGGGTATGAACTCCTTGCGATACTCTTTCATTACGGGATTGGATGAAGTGTTGGCTGGTTTTGGACGCCTTTATAAACCATGGGCTGAGCCACGGTCTTCTCCTGTCGTGGATGGACAAGAGAGTGGCTTAAGCTTCGGCCTTCCCCTACGGACGACAACCTCAAAGGAGGGTCTCTCGGGTATGGGGTAGATCCTCGTAGCTGAACGTTGCAAAGCCGCACCCTTTTTGCCTCTAGATACTCCCGGCGTCGGTTTCCATTCTCAGTGCCCACTAGGATGGACATGGTCCTGGGTCCTCACCACCGGATTCCAGTCCATCTTTCTTCTCTGTTCGGTATCCTCTCGTTGCTTTCCTCTCGCGGTCCTTCTTGAGGGTTCCCGACGAACAGTCGACTAGGACCCGGACGATCTACTTGAGAACATCCTCTAGGACGAGGTGGATTGTTAGCAGTGGCTCGGGTGGTGATGAAAAAACAACATATTGCTTTTAATTCGTTCTGGACGACCTCCGCCATCCCGGGTCCGGAAATCATTCAAAACATTCTCCGGATGGGCGAGCCACTGGACGATCTAGATTAACCTGGATGACCAGGTTCTTTGGCTTGGTCCGGGAACATTGACGATGGATGGAGGCCTATCTCTTCCTCGAGGTGGTCTTTCATGCTCCACCGTATCTTCGACATTAACTTGAAGGCTTCGATTTCTTGCAATGTTGGATGATTGACAATCGATCATTGTTACGTCTCCCCACGAGACGGCGCCAAATGTTTCGTCCGCTTGTCCAACAAGTAAGCTGTAGGCTTAGCTTCCTTGTCGAGCAAGTAGAGTAGTATCTTGAGTGTTCTTCGAGATGGAGACTTGTGCAACAATGCCCGAATTATAGCTTGATCCCGAGCCTTGGCTTCGCTCCCGAACTCCGCACAAAGGGACCCACCCCGGGAGGTTTGGGTGGTGGTTCCCCTCCGATGCTTAAGTCGGTTATCGGGAGTTGTAAGAGAAAGTAGAGATAGAAAGAGAAAATGAGAGAATTTATCGAAGTAACTTTACACTCGTTTGCATTGAATGTGTTTTTCTCCCGATTTCGGGGGTATTTATAGTGATAGCAAGTTGACAGCCTAACCTTAAAGATCGACCTACAATAGTGGCCTCCGATTGGCCGAGGAATCGGAGTCACGCCACGTGGCGCACAATGACCGGGGAATGTCTATTATCCACTCTCCTTCACCACTTGGCACCTGTTGGGCTTCGACTAATGGGCCGAACTTGATCCTTTTAACTCAAGTGAGTATAGCCCAGAGATTCAGTTTACTCTTATTTTAAAAATAGGGCGACACGTGTACGACTCTGATGAGCCCATGTGTCGTAAAGGGAGCCGTAGATATTATGCTACAACAACTACCATCCCATATATATGTCCCCCACTATAGTTTATACCATTTTATTGTTCAATTAATAAACTTTATCTATAAATTAATGACATATATATTTATGAGAAAAAAAGACTTGTCAATCTGGTGATTTAATTAATTATATAATAGCTATAATAACCCTATTGTTGGCTGGTTTGCAAAAATGCAATATACCACAGAGCTTGAAACTCACTCAAACTTGATTACCTAACCCCTAAATTCAAATTATATCCAAAATTACATCATTATAATGAAAATAAACCCAACCAAAATGTTATTCGTATTTTTCACCATATAACCCCCGAGTTTATTCGTTATTTTCATCATATGCCCTCCAACTTTTCGAAATTTTTATAATATAGCTCTCGATGTCTCTAAATTCACCATATGCCCTTAATGACTAATATCTATCAACTTTTTTTTACTATTAACTCTAGACGTTGCTATTACATCCTAATCAACTCCTAATTGACCCATTTACCATAATAGACCACCATTGAAACACCACTTATGACTAAAGAAGAGGGAAGAGAATTATGGAGGAATTAGAGATAAAAGTGTCATAGGTCGTGTCTTATTGGTGGTCAATTAAGATGAATAGGTCAATTAGGGTTTTGTAACATAATTAGGGACTAATGACTAAACAATTGACGATTGTTAGTGATTTAGGGAATATGGTGAATTTTAAAGAAATTGAGGGGTATCTGGTAAATTTTAAAAAGTTGGAGGATATATTTTTGAAAAACAAAATTACTCAGGTATATATATAGTAAAAAAGCTGAAGTATTTGATAAAAGCTGAATATTATTTGATTTTCATAATAAGCTCATTGACAATTGAATACAAACCAAACCCACCTAAAATCAAATCTAATGATTTGCCACCCAAATACAACTCATGAAACTAAATTAACATGAACTCAATTTGATCAAACCGACTCATCTATACATGCAATTAAACTAACATGTTTATACAACCTACAATGCTACAACTACAAGGAACTTAGGATTTGCTACTTACAAAATGACAAGTGAGCAAATTATACATTGCAAAGCTATATGGTATACTTGGATACCGTATACTTAAAGAAGGACGAACATGTTGATGATTATCCCATTATTTCTAATAGTAGTAGTACTAGTATCATGCCCTACCACTTTTAATTGACATAAAATTTTAAAAGTTAGTTGAATGTGGATGGAATTTTTGAACAAGGACGAACATGTTGATGATTATCCCATTATTTCTAAAAAAACTCCGGGTTATCCTACTCGTGTCTCTACATGTCCACCACCTTCCCTAACAAACTCCGCTTAAATTCGCCCTACTAAATTAGTGTAAAAAAAGTAGTAATCACGTATTTTATGTAATCCAAAACTAATCAACGACTCTCTAAAGTCCATACCTTCCCCTTTAATCTTCTTTACCCACTAAAATTCAATCTCTCTCTCTCTCTCTAATAATTGCTTGTTTATGTTTAGTGCACGTGTGATGTGTTTTTAAGAGCACACCTCCTTTATTTTCTCCCCCTCTCCCCTTTTTTTCACTTTAGAATTGTTTTGGTGGTGAAACTTTTGCAAATTATGTCATCCAGATATTATGTTTCCGCGTGACAGCTCACATACTCAAGAAAATTGGTGACATTTCTTATTCTCACGCAATATAAGTTAGAGGATTTGACAAAAAATAAAGAGTACGAATTTTAGTCAATAAATACAAGACAATATTTTTTTGCCCCACTAAGCGACCGTAGTAAGATGAAGGGTTACGTATCAAACCAAACTCTCGCGGGTGGTAACCCGACGTGGGTTTATGGGCAGACACTTTGATAGTGGAGGGACGATAAGGGAAAACCCTCTCCCAAAGTGCCCCTGATGGGGATCGAGCCCCCAGCCTTGAGGTTCGAAGTTATTTCCTTATCACTAGGCTAAGCTTAGCTAAATACAAGACAATATGATGTAAGCTAAACTATTTATGTATTAGGACTACCCTTCTTGTAGGATGTCTTTAAATACTCGCTCTTTTTTCTTACCTTCTTAAAAGCTGAGCTTAACTATTTGCTTAGAAGCGACACTAAATTTATGCTTAATAGTAGGTATTGTCAATGAAATATTTCATGAAAATTCCATCGGCAAAACATTGAAAAATTGAAAAATATTTGTATTGTAATTTTTTTTACATGAACTTTATGATTGAAGTTTTCATAAAGAAACATAATTTTTGAACTTTTAGTTTAATATAAAAAAACAAATTATTCTTTTGTCCACAGTGAGCTTCACCAAATTATCTTAACCTTGACCATATTATTTATTAAAAATTATGATAAAAAATATAGTCACATAAGTTACGTTCTTATTAGATTTATTTCAATGTGCATGTTCATATTATCAAAATTTTATTAATGCATAATTACATATATTAGTGGTCAAAGGTGTACTTTGCGGACCACACACGTATATGGAATGTCAAAGCGTTTATTAACACTTGGATCGTACCTTTAAATTAACAAATGAGCAAGATTTGTAGGTAAAGTCATGTGTAGAATGAACGTGTTGATAGCAAGTGATATATGTACACGCCTACACGGTATACCCTGGTGTAGAATAATTTACGGTTGTCGATCATATGCACTAAAAAAGACAGTTGTTTTTTTAAGTAAGAGGAAGTACAACAAGAGACCAATGCTATGCTATACCATTAGAATTGAATGTGGAACAGTTTTGTAAATAAATGTGGTAGGACTGTAATTGTTTTCCCTTTTCTTTTAAAACTTCTTTCAATTTAATTTCCCATTAATATTTGATTAGCTTTAACCCAAACACTGTGCACGTGTAAGAGATATTTTGTCAAAGTTAGACAGAAGGCTATATTCTGCTATCTTACGTGTTAGTACAAGTTGATTCATCATGTACGTAACGTCGTTCCAATTTCATCTAATCCAGTCATCTTTCTAATCAATGGTGATTACGTGATGTGAGATTCTTGGGCACTTTGGGTTTTTAGTTGTTGCTTGCATGTTTACTCTTTTTTTTTTGAGGGGTGCTTGGCTGCTTGCATGTTTACTTCATTTTCGATACTCTAGTAAAAAATAATTTGTTAGAATAAAGCTGATGTGTATGTTTCTAGAACGATATAACTAAACTTTAGTAATTTGAACTAGTTATTGGTTCGATCAAGATTAATAGATGATACTCGAGATTCTTAGATACACATATCATTCGGGTATATATTCAAATAAATAGAATTGCTGATATATAATGAAGAATAATAAAGGAAGTAATTTTGTATAATTTACAGAGTAAAAGAATCGCTAAAGAGGGAGAGTTCACAGATGAAAATTTTCAATTTAATACTCGTTTCACGAGGGAGATGCAATGTGACGGATATCCTAATGTCATAAAGCATTTAAATATATATAGCTTTCTTTTCTCTTTTGATATTAAAATGAAATATAATTTGTCATGAGAACAAAAGAAATCTAAAACTTAAAGTAATTACCTTAAGATAACTTAATTATAATTTTAAATTTATTGTAATATGGAGAAGATTCATCTAAACTTTTCTGAATTTATAATATATATCCAATCAAAGCCTGCCCAACGTAATTCTGTCAAACAAACCATGATTTTATTTTTTGACGATTATCTACTAGCTAGTAGCTAGGCCACATATTCTACTGAGGAATATATAAGTTGATGTACCTCCAATCCAAGGCTTATAAACAGTAAATATACTGCTGAAAAACAGTGTAAAACGATGATGGAAATGAATGATATCACATTATCACTGAAAAGAGTGCATGTGTAATGTGTATGTAAATTGTAATGTAGTTAAGTTGTGCGAAATATTTATAGGAGTACACTGCGCAGCTGTTGGTGTGTGTGTTTGTGTGTGTGTGTGGTGAGGATTAAAGGAGTAGTCAAAGATGATGAGAGAGAAGTAGAAACAGCTTTGATTGGCTCACTGTGAAAGCCCAACTCCTAAAGGCCCAACCTTTATTTTTGCATTAGTAGTATACTTCATTTAAATTCGTCCACGTCATCTGTGACAGACAGCTGCACGTGCTGTTAGCAGATAGTGCCCCACTTTTAATTTCAATTGCATTAATCAATAACAGCATGGATTACGCCATCTGTATTCTAAACGTCTGTTTTGTCTGTGCGCGTTGTTAATGTACTTTATCAATTTTAAAAATCTTTTATTACATATTACTCCTAGTATAAAATTATAATGATTAAATATTAATAAAACATTCATTGCAACGAATTAAATTGACCTTACATGATTATATATTTTCTGGATAAAAGATTAGAAGATTCTCTCTAATTGTAAATAGTGCGAATATTTCAAGTGAGCGAACTAAAGAAGTACATATGGAGTACTTCATATCCCCAATTTTACTTTCAATATAAATTATCCATTTCACAATACTCGTAACTCTTTGACTTTTATGTTTTATTTATACGAATTTTGGCCATAATTTTAATCAATATATATATATATATATATATATATATATATATATATATATATATATATATATATAAAACAAATATAATTATGTACTTATGTTTTTTTACTTCTCACATTGATGAGAGAATTGTCAGTTGCTCATTTTACAAGACCGGGAAGTTATTCATACTATTGTAAAATTAAATTTTGGGTTATAAAATGTCATTTGACCTTATGAAGTGGACATTTTCTCTCTTTATTTATGGGTTGTTAAGCCTTGTACATAGTCTTTGAGCTGCAGGCAAGTAGCCTAGCAGAAATTAATCATTGGATCATATATATCTTCTAATTAAAAAAAAAAAAAGGATATTTTAGATATAATTCTTTCCAAATTACACTCATCAATTATATTACGATTACTACTATTTAAGACCACTAAGGCTGCTAATAATTTAAGCATCCCGTTTAACTGGTTAGAATATCAATTATGAAATCCATGCTAATGTTACGTTTACACGACAAAAGAAGCGAGAAGGGGAAAGTTTCAAACATATAAACCAAAAAAAATGAAGCTGAATTACATTAGTTGCCTAGTGGGGGCCCTACAAGTATGCAGGAACTTAAAGCCAAAAGGCTGACAAAATATATATAACTGAAAATAAAAACAAAAACATAGAGGTAGATTTTTTTTAAAAAAAGAACGCAAACAAAGAAAAAGGTACTTATGTACGTTCTTGCTTTTTCACAATCCAACATGCCAAAAATTGGAGAAGAAATGTGAATATCAAATTGTGTGATGATGTAAATTAACATACAGAAAGAATAAGCTTTTTGCCCTCAAAACAAACCAAAATCACATTATCTATTCCCTAATTATCTTCTTAGCTATAGTCTCCCCTGACCCTCGTGAGCCCAAACCCTAATTCTTGTATATTAATCATGTACTTCGTACATACTTTATATGTTTTATAACAAACTAATACCTAATTAATGATGGTAAATAAAACATGGAAATAAAATGACTCCAAGTACCTTTCGTCTTTTCCGGCCTCTTAACAAATGAAGCTTCAATCTAATACAACAATCATGATTAATTTTGATTATGATTAGTGAACAAAGATGGAGATCAATATAATTACGAATGTACAACACAACAATTGCAACTATTAAATAACGCACACCATTATATTTCCATCATTTAATTTTATTATAACATAACTAATTAGGTGATGATATAGCTAGGAAAATAAAATTAATCGACAATAATATAATAAATGACGCGACCATAAATAGAGAAAAAAAATGGAATCGTAGTATCGTACTATGTGCAGCCCTTCGGACGAGAAACAACGAAAAACAAGGCTTAAATGTTGGACAAACCAAATTTTATACTCATTTGTCACACGAATCTAAGTTTTATATTCATTTGTCACAATTGACAACTTTTACACCAATGTGGTAAAGACTAAAGAGGTGTTAAGTTTTATACCAATCCGGCCTGATTAATTGGCCATAGCCAACAGTAGTGAAAGCACAGCTATAACCCTGATGACTAGAATGTTGTTGGCAACTTGATTAATATTCTCTGCATGTCTGTATATTAGCTAGCTCTTAGACACTCGAGTCCATCCCATCCATTGAAGTACAATCCACCAAACTCCATGAGAAAAGTCACACATGAAAAACAGATGATCAATTGTCTCATTCTCCTTACACTGAACAAACACTTGATCATGATGACACTGAAAGCTAATGTTTAGAAGATTGTCACAAGTAACTAATTTGCCAAGTAATGCTAAGCAAACAATGAAAACAAATTTGGGTGTGGCAAGGATTTTGCATATTAATCTCAGCTCCATGGAACCCGGGCACTACCACCTCGTTTTTCCTTATAAATGTGCTTGATAGAGAAAACAAATTTCTGCAATATACTCAGTCTCTTAGACACAGGTACACAACAATTAACAAGATATTTTCAAAATAATCAAATACTTTCTCCGTTCCTAATTATATGCTCCATGTACTTTTTTGGATTCAAAAATTACAAAGTTTGACCTCCCAATCCGATCCCATTAATTTATAGAAAAATATATCATCATGTTGGATGTTGTTAGATTCGTCTTGACGTATCATTTCGAAATATTAGGTTTTTATATTCAAATTAATGTGTACTTAAATATTTTAATGGTTAACCATAAACATTGAAGTAGTAAAAGTCCAAAAGGAGCATATAATTATAACAAATACTTTATATTCCCAAAGTTGAAATTATTTTAATAAATTATTTTATTTACCTTACCTATTAACATCATTTAAAAACTCCATGACAATGAGCTAGCTATGACTATGAGTACAATAATAGTTCCAAAATGGATCATGTAGTAATACATTCAAATTGAAGCATGCATGTGACTATGTGAGTACTCAACAGTCAAACAAAGACCAAACAATCAAAAGATTAGCATTTAGCACTTAGATTAGATAGATAGCATGGATAGCTTTTAGATGGGGGACCCTTAGAGAAAGAGAGATGGTGACATGTGTGTTGCATATGGATGGATCCATGGTTACTCACACGCACACAACCTAAAAAGAAAATAACATAAAATTGACAGACAAGACAAATAGACAAATAGACAAACACCCCCCCTTAATTTCTTTTCAATATCAAAACCTAATCAATTTAATTATTTTATTCCCCTCGAAAAAAATTATTTAATTAATTAACTACACACCTTCCCTCCAATTACGGGTTACCCAAAATTTTCACACCCTCGATAATTTTTTAATCTGATTTTTTTAACAGTTGAGAGAGGAAGAGAAGTTCAAGAAACAAATTATAGAGACTAGAGAGATAGTGTCACATGGCATGTGAGCACCAGCTGTTTCCTCCACTCCTCCCTAAGTCTTCCTACTCTTAATATATACTCTTCTCTTCATTCTAAATACAGATTTTTTTACCTCTCTTTGTTCTTGTTCTTCTTCTTCCTCAAATTTTATTTTCTTCAAGCTCTCAATTTTCTCAATAATGGCCGACTCTGAAACCCTAACCCAGTAATTATTAGCTTAATGAAACAATACCCAGAAAAAATGAAGCTACTTTACACGCTATTATTGCTGTTTTTTCTCACCCCACCTCTGTTTTCCCCTGTTTCAGCTGCTTCACCTCCTCCAAATGGTAAAAATAGAGATACCCAGAAATTGTTGAGCTTTAAATCTTCAATCTTTAACCCAAATATCCTCAAAAACTGGCAAGAATCAACTGACCCATGTGAATTTACTGGTGTTTTCTGCAAAAACTCGAGGATTTCTTCATTGGATCTCAGTTCTGTCTCTATTTCTACTGATATTTCCTCTGTTACAACCCATCTTTTCTCTATTGAGCTCTTAACTTCACTTTCTCTCTCCTCTTCAAACGTAACTGCTTCACTTCAACCTTTCTCTCTATGTTCTTCTTCTCTCTCTGAAATAGACCTATCTCATAACTTCATTTCTGGGTCTTTCGTTGATTTGTCTAGGTTTTCTTCATGTTCTTCTCTCTCAAGTTTGAATCTTTCTTTCAATTTATTGGATTCTTCTAAAGATTTAAGGGGTGCTCATTTTGGGCTTTCTCTTAAAAGTTTGGATGTTTCTGGAAATCAATTAACTGGTAAACAAGCTCTTCCATGGCTGTTATCTCAAGGGTGTGAAAACTTGAGTCAGTTGGTTTTGAAAGGGAATAAGCTTGAGGGAAGTTTTTCTGTTTCTGGGTGTTTAAGTTTGGAGTATTTGGATCTTTCTTCAAATAATTTCTCAACTCAAATCCCTAATTTTGGGAAAGATTGCCCTAATTTGAAGCATCTTGATTTATCTTCCAATAAATTTGATGGAAAGATTGAGAATGCACTTGATGGGTGTAAGAGTTTGAGTTACTTAAATGTGACAAATAATCAATTTGGTGGTGGATTTCCAATATTGCCCTCTTCAAGTATGGAGTTTCTCTACTTGGGTGCCAACAAATTTCAGGGTTTGATTCCTGAGAGTTTTGCTCAAGAAATTTGCTCCACTTTGCTGGAGTTGGATCTTTCCTACAATAATCTCTCTGGTATGATCCCAACTGGTTTTGAATCTTGCAACTTGTTAGAAAATTTTGATGTTTCTAACAACAATTTCACTGGGGATTTGCCTGTTGATATATTTTTGAAAATGGGTAGCTTGAAGAGATTAGAGCTGGCATTTAATCACTTTGAGGGTACTTTACTTGATTCTTTCTCCATGCTTAGTAGCTTAGAATCCTTGGATTTGAGCTCAAATGATATTGTGGGGAAAATCCCACCTGGGATTTGTCAAAATCCTGAGGGAAAACCCAGCAACTTGAAAGAAGTTTACCTTCAAAACAATTTGTTTAGTGGCCCTATACCACCAACTATAGCTAATTGCTCTAAGCTTGTTTCTCTTGATCTTAGCTTCAATTACCTCACTGGGAAAATCCCAAGTAGCTTGGGTACTCTCACACAGTTGAAAGACTTGATTATGTGGATGAACAGGCTTGAAGGGGATATCCCTTCTGAGCTTATGTACACGCGAGCACTCGAAAATCTGATTCTAGACTACAATGAGTTAACTGGTACCATTCCCTCTGGCCTTATGAAGTGCACAAACTTGAACTGGATTTCGTTGTCGAGCAACAAGTTGAGTGGAGTAATACCATCTTGGATTGGTAAATTGAATAATCTTGCCATCCTCAAGCTCTCAAATAACTCGTTTTATGGCGAAATCCCACGGGAGTTGGGGGATTGTAAGAGCTTGTTATGGTTGGATTTGAATAGCAATAATTTGAATGGGACTGTTCCTCCTGCCTTAGCCAAACAGTCAGGGGCAATGGCTATTGGTCTTGTTGTTGGGAAGAAGTTTGTGTACTTGAGAAACTATGGAGGAAAGGGTTGCCACGGTACTGGGAATTTGCTTGAATTTGCCGGGATAAGGTCCGACGCTGTTGATAGAATCCCTACCATGTGCAAATTCCAGCAAATTTACCAAGGTCATACTCAGCCAAATTTTAATTACAATGGCTCCATGATTTTCCTAGACCTGTCTTACAACAATCTCCAGGGTGGTATCCCCAAGGAGCTTGGCAAAATGTTCTATCTGTCGATATTGAATTTGGGTCATAACAATCTCTCCGGTCAAATCCCCGAAGAGCTTTCCGGGATGAAGAACATCGGTGTTATGGATCTCTCTCACAACCATCTCTCAGGTCTAATTCCATCATCCTTGGGCAGTCTCTCTTTGTTAACGGATATGGATTTATCCAACAACAACCTCTCGGGTATGATTCCTGAATCAGCGCAGTTCGAGACTTTCCCAGCTTCTAGATTCTTCAATAACACCGGCCTTTGTGGGTATCCCCTGCCAGTTTGTGCTAAAAACCAGGCTGCAAATGCATCTCAGCATCATCGAAAGCACGGGAGGCAGGCTTCCCTTGTAGGGAGTGTAGCAATGGGATTGCTCTTCTCTCTCTTCTGTATATTTGGGTTGATCATAGTGGGCATTGAGGTGAAGAAGAGGAGGAGAAAGAAGGAATCGTTGCAGGATATCTACATGGATGGTAACTCTCAAGCAGGCAACACAGCTTCTGCATGGAAGTTTACCAGTAATCGCGAGGCATTGAGTATCAATCTCGCCACATTTGAGAAGCCCCTTCGGAAGTTGACTTTTGCTGACCTTCTAGAAGCCACAAATGGGTTCCATGATGACAGTATGATAGGCAAAGGTGGGTTTGGTGATGTCTATAAAGCTCAGCTCAAGGATGGAAGTGTGGTCGCTATCAAGAAGCTGATACATATAAGTGGGCAGGGAGATAGAGAGTTTACTGCTGAAATGGAAACCATTGGGAAGATCAAGCACCGGAATCTTGTGCCTCTCTTAGGATACTGCAAAGTGGGGGAAGAACGGTTGTTGGTCTATGAATACATGAAACACGGGTCCCTTGAAGATGTCCTGCATGATCGAAAGAAGGTTGGGATCAAGCTAAATTGGTCTGCAAGGAGAAAAATTGCCATCGGGGCAGCTCGAGGCTTAGCTTTCCTTCATCATAATTGTATCCCACACATTATTCACCGGGATATGAAATCAAGTAATGTTTTACTAGATGAAAACTTAGAAGCAAGGGTATCTGATTTCGGGATGGCTAGACTTATGAGTGCAATGGACACTCATTTGAGTGTGAGCACATTGGCTGGTACCCCTGGATATGTGCCACCTGAGTATTACCAAAGCTTCAGATGTTCAACGAAAGGGGATGTGTATAGCTATGGTGTTGTCTTACTCGAGTTGCTTACAGGAAAACAACCGACAGATTCAGCTGATTTTGGTGACAATAATCTTGTGGGATGGGTGAAGATGCATGCTAAATTGAAAATAAGCGATGTATTTGATCCCGAGCTAATAAGGGAGGATCCAAATTTGGAAATAGAGCTATTGCAACATCTAAAAGTTGCGTGTGCTTGCTTAGATGATCGACCATGGAAACGACCTACAATGATTCAAGTCATGGCGATGTTCAAAGAAATACAAGCGGGTTCAGGGCTTGATTCGTCATCGACCATTACAGGAGATGATGGAAGTTTCACTACCATGGGAGGAAGTTTTAGCACCACAGTCGATGTGCTAGATATGACAATAAAAGAAGTCCCTGAAGGAAATTTCAAGTGATAGCTAGCATTTTTCTCCCAGTAAATTCTTTGCAAATTCACCAAGGATCAGAAGATCAAGATGAAGATGGTGTTCAAACTCCACAAAATTTTTCCTATACCATTTGAAAATGGTATAAAAACAGAATTTTTCACTGTATCTTGTAACAATTAATGTATGTATAATCAAAGACGACTTTTTTTTTTTTTTTTTTTTTTTATACATAGGTGGTTTTGTTAAACCTCCCTATTTTGGGTCACTTTGTAGTGTGTACATAATGTATTAGAAATGTAGTTTTATTTTTCTTTGTTTGCTTCTTGCATGGGCAAATGAGCATTGAAGCAGTTGTTTACTTCTTGTTAGTAGATCCGTGACCTCAGTTTGATAGTGACCAAGTGTAGCAGGCTGTTTTGGCCATTTTCTATAGAAAGCACTTGATTTGTATTATTGCCTTTTTTTTTTTTTTTTTTCTATACTGGTATTCCCAATAACTTTCTTTGAAGTGTCATAACTTCATGTCTCTCTATTTTTATGCTATTACTATCTTATCTACCACTTCCATTATAAATTAATGAATTCACTAAAAGATAAAAGGTAAATTTTATAAAAAAAAAAGGTAGATATCTAATCATTAGTAGATTTATACTTCCTCCGTTACAAAATAAGTGAAACTCTTCTTTCAAAAAAATTCTCACATAAAAGAAAAATGCTTCACTTATTTCATAACGGAGAAAGTATGTGAAGTAGAGAAATGGATAGACCTAGTACTAAATCTATATGTGAAATAGAGAAATCAATAGACCCCATTTTAAGTGAGATTACAAAACTGTCTCACACACTCATATTTCAAAATTTAGAATTTAAACAATTTATCTAGTCTTTCTCATAAATATATTCTTGTCATCTTGTATGTGTGTTTTATGTCGTCAAAATTTATTTATCACTTCCATAAATCTCTGCTTTTTATACAATACAGTAGTAGTTAGTTTATTCAATTACTTTTACTGTTGAATTTACCCAGAATTGTGTAGTAGTTAAATAATACTAGAAGGTACTTACCTCCTTATCAGAGACCTGCTGTGTTATGTAGGTTGAGGTATCTCAGATATTGAGACAAGTAAAACAAGAAAGTTTGTGTTTCACCTTCACATGAATCAATCAATCAATCAAAATAAGAAGACAATACCTTTTTCCATGTAGTTGCGCTTTCCCCCTGACACTTATATCTTTCCTTACGCCATTATTACAAATGCACAGACAAGATATAATGTGAGCTGCTACTTTGCTACAGTGAGACGTTGTGAAATGTGAAGAGCATGAAATATGAAGTAAGATGTTTATTTTACCAAAATTTAAGAAAAGTTTTGATATATATAGGCTCACATTAATTTATATAGGGTATTAAAGTTATCTTTCTTTAGAAAATATGATGTCCTTATTGAAAATGTAAAAAAGACCCTACCTTAAAATAAGTTATTACGAGAGTTGAGACAATTATATTAAAACCTAGTAATTAAAAAATTAGATAATGTGAAAATAATAAAATAAGTAAGAAAAAGTATTAAACATGTTAGACAGCTAACATCAGATTAGTAGTCTTACTCTTCATACTATAGTGCCTGTAAAGAGCTATTAGAGATATATATATTTGATCCTTCAAAACATATAAAGATTGTCATGGCATAATATTACGTATATAAGGCCCCGTTTTTTGGACACTACAAGAAAAGTGCAAATTAACGACGGCCTGTCAGCGACGGTTGACAAAACCGTCGGTATATTCATAATAAGCGACGGCTATAAGCCGTCGTTGATCACCGTCTGCTTTTGTATAATTTAACGACGGTTTAGCTGTCGTTGATAAATAACGACGGCTATAAGCCGTCGTTAATTTTGTGGAAGTAAAGCAGAATTTTTTTTAGCTTGGGCGACGGTTAGAAACGGTCGTGATTCTGAAGGGGGGGGGTTTAATTGAATCTGGTGATTCAGTCGGGTTTTATTTTCAACAAAAAAAAGGAGGGAAGTGCGGCGATTTTTGCAGCGACGCAACCACCTCCACCTCGCCTTTCCTCCTTCCTCCGGCCAACGGCAACGACCCACCTCCACCTCACTTCGCCGGCGGTAAGCTTTACTTTCTCCTTTTTTTAAAAAAATTTTTGAGTTTAATGAACCAAACCCTAACAGTTGGGTTTTTTCCTCGTGAGAGAAGTGCACTTCAGGCGACGAACTTCGGCGACGAACTTGGCATCGACTCTTGCCGGACCGACATTTCGCCGGTGGTAAGCAGTGCCAATTTCTTTTTTTTTTTTTTAATAATTTGTGTACTCATGAAACTAAACCCGAAAAATTGGGTTTTTAATAATTCTTGTTATTTCGCTAAAAATTCGAATCTTGTTTTTTCGTCAGTTTTTTACTCACATTTTGTTAGTCTTGCTTTATTTTATGTATATTTCTTCATGTAAGTGTTTGATATTATAATATATCATTTCTTTAATCAAAGTTCATACTACTTATAATTTTTTCGAGATAATTTCATAGTCGAGATTTTAGTGACTTGGTGAGTGAAATCAGTAACAAGAAAGAGCATGTGGGTATTTTTGTTTTCTAACATTTGGTGGAAAAAAGAATGGGTGAAAGTAACCCAAAATTGTTGGACTTAATATCAAAGGAAAAACAAAGGATGATGAATAATGAAGAAAGAAGATATAGTTGTTCATTGATGAAAACAAGCTTGAACTTAGGCTATATAATTTTTTAGTTTATATTACTTTGAAGATTAAGTTACTTTAATTGTATAAGTTTAAGTTACTATATAATTATCACAATAGTTTTTATAGTGGTTCGTTTATTAAAGGTTATAAAAGTTATAAACTATATAATTATCACAATAATTTATTTATTGCACATTCCTTTATTTAGTTTACACTATTTAAATTGTTTATATTGTTTTTGACATATTTGTTTTCGTGGAAATAGTTTGGATGATGTTATAAATTTAATTTAAGTGTTTAAATAAATATGTTTGCATCGTCATGTGCCTAGATACCCGTTCAAGGTATACTCATTAGGAGTATATCTTGAATAGTCCCCGGTTGGGACTGTTCTTCGACGTTTGACCCCACTTAGGTGGTGAATGTATGCCTTTTGTTCTATTCTATGTAATTTTCGGTCATGTTGTTTCTCTATGTCGTTTTCTCTCTGGGTACATATGTAAGCTTTTACGAAGCTCACATTGTGTACTTGGAGAACTCGTGGGAAATCTTTGCCGGAATTTACGTAGAAGCGAATAGTTGGCATACATTCACTAGTGGGGTTAGACGTCGAAGAATGGGTCAAGTTGGAGTGATAAGGACCTTTGGACATCATTTTAGGCCCTATATGTATTTCACACAAATGTTTTAATTGTCCGTATGATGGTTGTTAATGAGTAGTGTGGTTGAAATGCTTTAGAATTGTAGAATTGGTCATCATGAAACGGAAGGAGCGTTGGTGGATGTATGATAGATATGACAATGTGCGTAACTTGAGGCCCGAGTTCTTGAGGGGGGTTGATGAATTCATTGACTTTTGCAAAGTAAATCCCGAAAGCCCAGGTAAGGATGAAGTTAGATGTCCGTGTCCGAAATGCAAGAACAGACGTATGCATGCCGCAGACACGGTTAAAGTGCATTTGTATAGCAAGGGCTTTATACCGATTACTACGGTTGGTATTCTCATGGTGAAGAGTTACCTCAACCCGTGAAGAGCTATCTAATCCATACCGTGAAATGGTTTTCGATGCTCTTGGGAACAATCCAGAACCGTCCACTGTTGAAGAGCCTAGTGGAATGGAGGAGGAGCCTAATCCTCAAGCAAAGGTGTTTCTTGACCTATTAAAGGCTTCTGAGGAACCGTTGTACGACGGGAGCTCCATGTCTGTGTTGGAAATGGCATCTAGAATAGTATCTTTGAAGTGTGAGTACAATTTGCCACATAGGTGTGTTGATGCTTTTGCTTCATTAATGAAAGAAGCAATACCTAACAACAACAACATGAGTGACACATTTTACGATACGAAGAAGATCTTGGAGGGATTAGAGCTTCCCCACGAAAAGATTCATGCTTGCCCGAAAGGTTGTATGTTATTTTGGAGAACTGATGCACACTTGGACAGATGTAGAGTGTGCGATTGCGACAGATACAAGAGGACTTCTAAGGGGTCTTTAGTTCCAATAAAAGTTTCGATTTATTTCCCAATCACACCGAGATTGCAGAGGTTGTATGCAACAAAGAACGTTGCTAAAAGAAATGACATGGCATGCCAAAAATCCAAGAGCCGAAGACAAAATGGCTCACCCTAGCGACAAGTGAAGCTTGGAAGCATTTGGATAGATCCTTTGGCGAATTTGCATCCGAGCCTAGGAATGTTCGACTCGGTTTGTGTACAGATGGGTTTGGTCCACATGGAAAGTTTGGGGGGTCAATATTCATGTTGGCCGGTCATCTTAACCCCGTACAACTTGTCGCCATCGATGTGCATGAAAAAACCCTTCATGTTCCTTTCGTTGCTCGTTCCTGGTCCTAAAAATCCGAAGGGAAACTTGGATGTGTACATGCAACCCTTAATCGAGGAATTGAAGCAATTATGGGATGTTGGAGCAACTACTTATGACATTTCTAGGAAACAAAATTTCAATATGCGTGCCGCCATTCTTTGGACAATAAATGATTTTCCCGCTTACGGTATGTTATCTGGGCTGGTCCACCGCGGGAAAAAGGCTTGTCCTTATTGTATGGATAAATCCAAAGCTTTTTGGCTCGAGCATGGGGGTAAAGTTTCTTGGTTTGATTGTCACCGTCAATTCCTTCCTCAAGATCATCCTTTTCGTAAAAACAAAGTAGCTTTTTGCGAAATAAGGTTGAAAAAGGGTCCGCACCACACATCATGTCTGGGGAGGAGTTGTGGTCATGTGTTAAAGACTTGCCAAAGGCTACAGATGGACCAGATGCACTTAACGCTTTGAAGAAGTTGAAAAATGGGTGGTTCAAACAAAGCTGTCTTTGGGAGCTCCCATACTGGAAAGATCTGCATCTTCGTCACAACCTTGACGTCATGCACATTGAGAAAAACTTCTTCGACCAACTCATTCACACAGTTATGGATGTGAAAAAACGAGACGGCCAGACACCGTTGCATCTAGAAAAGACATTGCTAAATTGTGCAAAAGGCCTCAACTTCATGTCACCAAGGATGCAAACGGAACACTTACCAGTTCACCTTCCACGCGAAGCTAGGCTATGTGGTCCCGTGCAATACCGTTGGATGTATCCCTTTGAAAGGTACTTATCCTTCATTTTCATATATCCTTTTTTATTGTTGTTCGCAATTGTGTAACTCTTTTTGATAACCACCTTCTTAGGTTCCTCAATCATTTGAAACGCAAAATTGGTAACAAGGCTCGTGTGGAGGGTTCTATTTGTAATGCATACTTGTGTGAAGAGATTGCAAACTTTCGTTCAAACTACTTTCAGCAAGGAGTGGATACTAAGACACGAGATTCAGGCCGTAATGTAAATGATGAAGTTGATAGGATGCTCGACGAAACTGTCCCAGAACTATTCAGGGTTAATTGTGGTCGGCCGTCTAATGCAGGTGGAACACGATTTTTAACTGAAGTGGAACTACAACGTGCACACCTATATGTGTTAGCAAATACAGGCATCTTACAAGAATTTGAGAAGTAAAACACTTGTTATTAATCATATTATTTATAAATTTAACTTTCATTTTTAATTTAGACATTAACAATTGTTATGTTTGTAAGGGATTTCGAGGACCACATTCTTCAAATTCGACCTACTCTACGTAGGGAAGATGTGTGGGTGCAACATGAAGCAGAATACCTTGATTGGTTTAGATCGAAAGTGAGTTTGTGTGACTATAGGTTATGCAATAGGTTATTCAAGAAATGTTAATGGATTAACAATATGAATGAATTTTAATAGGTTATTCAAGACAAACCCAATGATGATGTCTTGTTTGCTTTGGCAATGGGTCCTTCGACATTAGTTCGCACTTGGAATAGATACTATGTTAATGGATACAATTTCCAAACAAAAGCATCAAGCAAACACAAATCCACCATGAATTATGGAGTGTGTGTGTCTAATGATGGAGGGAGTGATTTCTTTGGTATTCTAGATGATGTTATAGAATTGACGTTTACCGGTGCTCGTAGTCAATATAGCACAGTTTTGTTCATGTGCAATTGGATGGACAATGTGAGGGGAATGAACATCGATCAATACAAGCTAGTTGAAGTCAACCACACCAAGAAATACCCCAAGTTTGATCCCTTTGTGCTATCATACCAGGTTAGCCAAGTATATTTCGCACCGTACCCAAGCTTGAAAAGAGATCGTGCTCAATGGTGGGCTGTGTTTAGGACAAAGGCAAGGTCCGTGATTGATGCTCCGGTTGACTTCGACTTCCTTCGGGAGACAAGTCTTTGGGAATCCAACGCTTTGTGATCCAAATGATATTCCCGATTATGAAGGTAGTAATGATGTCGAGTGTGTTGAAGGAGATGATGAAGAAATTTTGTTTGAAGCCCCATCGGGTGATGATGAAGAAGAGTCTAGTTTCGAGTCCGGAGAAAGCGAGGATGATGACGATGACGATGATGGTTTTTGGGATGACGATAGTGATGATGAACTAAGTGAGGATGGGAATTCACTTTGATTTGTTTGAGTATATCATAGCTTGTATTAAGGACAACATTTCAATAAAAATATATGACTTTTGTAATGAAATGTTGAAGATTACTTGTTATGACATTTCCATCTCGTAGTTTTTCTTACTTGTTGTTGAGTAACATGATCCATTCTCGCACTCTGTGGTTTTTCTTAGTGTTTTTCTAATATTTAATTAGTACTTGCTTTCTCCCCACTTCCCTTTTCGCATTAATATTAAAATATATGATCGCATTGTGACCACTAATTCTAGTTATTCTAATCGAGAATCTACATGGTGGATTTGTAGCATCTGATTATGCTCTTTTAATTATCAAAGATTACATTTTCCTAAGCATTATGATTTGGCCATGGTCTAAAGAGTATGATCAGTTGTTGATTTCTCATGATTTCATTTGGTTTTGGTATTGGGGTGGGGTGTGCGGGGGGGTCGGGGAGGGTGGGGGTGTGCAAGGGGGGGTCGGGGAAGGGGGAGGGGGGCTGCAGGGGGTCGGGGAGGGGGTGAGTGTGCAGGGGGGGGTCGGGGAGGGGGTGAGGCTGTGGCGGGGGTCGGGGAGGGGTGTGAGTGCGGCGGGGGGTCGGGGAGTGGGGGGCTGTGCAAGGGGGGGTCGGGGAGGAGGAGGAGCTGTAGGGGGGTGGGCTTGCTGTGCAAGGGGGATCGGGGAGTGGGGGGAGGGTGCAGGGGGGGTTAGGGAGGGGGAGGGGCTGCGAGAGGGGGTCGGGGAGGGGAGGGGCTGCAGAGGGGGTCGGGGGGGAGGGGAGGGGTGAAGGGGGGGTCGGGGAGGTGGGGGTTGTGCGGGGGGGGTCGGGGAGGGTAGGGGGTGTGCAAGGGGGGATCGGGGAGTGTGGAGGGGATGCGGGGGGTGTCAGGGGGGGGAGGGGCTGCGAGGGGGGTCGGGGAGGGGGAGGGGCTGGGGGGGTCAGGGAGGGGGGGCTGCAGGGGGTCGGGGAGGGGGTGAGCTGTGCAGGGGGGGTCGGGGAGTGTGGGGGGCTGTGCGGGGGGGTCGGGGAGGGGGGGAGGGGCTGCAGGGAGGGGTCGGGGAGGGGAGGAGCTCGGGGGGTCGGGGAGGCTGGAGGGCGCAGGGGGGGGGAGGGGAGGAGGCGTAGGGGGGTGGGCTGGCTGTGCAGGGGGGATCGGGGGAGTGGGGAGGAGGCGTAGGGGGAGGGGGGGGGCTGTGCAAGGGGGGGATCGGGGAGTGTTTCAAGTGAATATGCATATTCTAGTTTTCAAACAGATGCGATCAACTTCTTATCTTCTTGATCAACTTCTCAAATAATCTTCTATAACACCCACATTTACCAACTTGATTTTTGTCTTCCATAAAGAAATTGGACATATAAAATTGATCCTAACTCTACCTTCATTAGCTTATGAATTTAAGCTTACATATTTGGGAAGAGCTTGTTGATAACCACTTAAGATCCAACGTTCTAATTTCTTTGACATAATGTTATTGGATTATTCATACTTTAATGTAATTTGTTTAATCTTGCGCAGTTTTAATTTCTTGCATTTTAGGTAATCATGTCTAATCCCAAGGGCCGCGGAGGTCGAGGTGGCTTAGGTGGAAGCCAAGGTCGTGGGACTTTGATTCCGATGCAGCTTTTTCAGTCACCAGAAGTAGAAGGAAGCCAGAACCCTGTAGTAGAGACACAGGGAGAAGATTCACAGGCACGTGACATTGGTAGCCACGTACCGGAGACTCCGAACATTCATACGGAGGAAGGTGAAGGTTCTAACCGTGCACCAAGAAAGGTTTTAAGCCCTACTGGATTATGGTAAGTTCGTAAGATACTATATGCTTCATGATACACAAATATGCAATGGTATTCACAATTCACGTGTTTGTTTGGTTTTCAATTCAGGTTCGATGATAACAAGGTTAGTGGGTCCATCACTGACATTTTCCAGGGCCATTTTCGACAACCTTGGTTCAATTACAGTGAGGTCGACAATGCAACAAAGACGCATTGGTGGAACATTTTCACAGTATGTATGAATCGAATTATGAAAAATTTCATTGATTATATTACATTATTAATATCTTTGTTTCATGTTTGACTAAAGGGTATTTACGAATGGGCTCCTGAGTTAGAAGGCCTAGTGAGGAAGGATTACAAGAAAAAAGCTTCATCTCGTCTGAGAGACTTGCGATACTGGGTGGTTAAGAAAGCCAAAGAAAGGCCGAAATGGTTGGGGGAGACGATCTACGAAGACATGAAGAAGAGAAGTGAAGACCCAACATTTCGGGGAAAATCTGAACAGGCTAAGAAGAACCGAAGAGGTGGCTCCCTGTCTAATCCAATTGAGCCGTCACACTTTCGGGGGTTCTATTTCGGCGGCACAACATGCTAGGAAGATGGTAAATATGTTTCACATCTACTACTTAGTGTAATTTACATTTCATTTTCGGTATGAGTAAAAAATTAAGCCTTTGTTCAACAATGTCTACAGGCAAAGAGTAGAGGAGGAGTACTCCCTACTGCTCCCGAGTTGTTCTTGAAGACTCATTTCAAGACTGATCCTGGAAAAGGAGAAATCCCAGCAAACAAGAAAGCAAAGCAAATCTCGGTACATACTTCTAAACATATATTTATAGGCAAATATGAATGAAAAGTTTGGTGCAAGTTTAGTTATAACCCAATTTAGGCCATTTCACTTGAAATTGAATGAATACGAGTAGTTTGATGCTAGTTTAAGTTATAAACACCTCAAACATCATATATATAGTTAGTTTAATGTGATTCTAAGTTGTTTTGATTGAAAATACACAAAATAGGAAAGTTAGAACCAAATATAGGCTAATATAGGCCATTTTAGGCCATTTCACTTGAAATTGAATGAATACGAGTAGTTTGATGCTAGTTTAAGTTATAAACACCTCAAACATCATATATATAGTTAGTTTAATGTGATTCTAAGTTGTTTTGATTGAAAATACACAAAATAGGAAAGTTAGAACCAAATATAGGCTAATATAGGCCATTTTAGGCCATTTCACTTGAAATTGAATGAATACGAGCAGTTTGATGCTAGTTTAAGTTATAAACACCTCAAACATCATATATATAGTTAGTTTAATGTGATTGTAAGTTGTTTGGATTGAAAATACACAAAATAGGAACGTTAGAACCAAATATAGGCCATTTTGGCCAATTTAGGCCATTTCACTTGAAATTGAATGAATACGAGTAGTTTGATGCTAGTTTAAGTTATAAACACCTCAAACATCATATATATAGTTAGTTTAATGTGATTCTAAGTTGTTTTGATTGAAAATACACAAAATAGGAAAGTTAGAACCAAATATAGGCTAATATAGGCCATTTTAGGCCATTTCACTTGAAATTGAATGAATACGAGCAGTTTGATGCTAGTTTAAGTTATAAACACCTCAAACATCATATATATAGTTAGTTTAATGTGATTGTAAGTTGTTTGGATTGAAAATACACAAAATAGGAACGTTAGAACCAAATATAGGCCATTTTGGCCAATTTAGGCCATTTCACTTGAAATTGAATGAATACGAGTAGTTTGATGCTAGTTTAAGTTATAAACACCTCAAACATCATATATATAGTTAGTTTAATGTGATTCTAAGTTGTTTTGATTGAAAATACACAAAATAGGAAAGTTAGAACCAAATATAGGCTAATATAGGCCATTTTAGGCCATTTCACTTGAAATTGAATGAATACGAGTAGTTTGATGCTAGTTTAAGTTATAAACACTTCAAACATCATATATATAGTTAGTTTAATGTGATTCTAAGTTTTTTTGATTGAAAATACACAAAATAGGAAAGTTAGAACCAAATATAGGCTAATATAGGCCATTTTAGGCCATTTCACTTGAAATTGAATGAATACGAGCAGTTTGATGCTAGTTTAAGTTATAAACACCTCAAACATCATATATATAGTTAGTTTAATGTGATTGTAAGTTGTTTGGATTGAAAATACACAAAATAGGAACGTTAGAACCAAATATAGGCCATTTTGGCCAATTTAGGCCATTTCACTTGAAATTGAATGAATACGAGTAGTTTGATGCTAGTTTAGGTTATAAACACCTCAAACATCATATATATAGTTAGTTTAATGTGATTCTAAGTTGTTTTGATTGAAAATACACAAAATAGGAAAGTTAGAACCAAATATAGGCTAATATAGGCCATTTTAGGCCATTTCACTTGAAATTGAATGAATACGAGTAGTTTGATGCTAGTTTAAGTTATAAACACCTCAAACATCATATATATAGTTAGTTTAATGTGATTCTAAGTTGTTTTGATTGAAAATACACAAAATAGGAAAGTTAGAACCAAATATAGGCTAATATAGGCCATTTTAGGCCATTTCACTTGAAATTGAATGAATACGAGCAGTTTGATGCTAGTTTAAGTTATAAACACCTCAAACATCATATATATAGTTAGTTTAATGTGATTGTAAGTTGTTTGGATTGAAAATACACAAAATAGGAAAGTTAGAACCAAATATAGGCTAATATAGGCCATTTTAGGCCAATTCACTTGAAATTGAATGAATACGAGTAGTTTGATGCTAGTTTAAGTTATAAACACCTCAAACATCATATATATAGTTAGTTTAATGTGATTCTAAGTTGTTTTGATTGAAAATACACAAAATAGGAAAGTTAGAACCAAATATAGGCTAATATAGGCCATTTTAGGCCATTTCACTTGAAATTGAATGAATACGAGTAGTTTGATGCTAGTTTAAGTCATAAACACCTCAAACATCATATATATAGTTAGTTTAATGTGATTGTAAGTTGTTTGGATTGAAAATACACAAAATAGGAAAGTTAGAACCAAATATAGGCCATTTTGGCACTTTATATTATTTGAATATGAGTATATTTAACCAAATGCAGGAGACATACAATAAGAAGCTGGATCATTGTACCACTCAGGGGTCACAGCCGAACCCTGATCTGTTGTATTGGGAGACAGTTGGGGGGAGGAACAGAGGAAAAGTTCAGGGGTTGGGTCAGGGAGATCATTTGTACTACAACTCTGCATCAGGGCGAGGAGATGGTGGCTCTTCACAACCATATGAGCCGTCCATTTTTTCTCAGATTGAGGCGCAAGTGGAGGCAAAGGTCGCTGCACGGATGGGAGAGGTGGAGGCAATGGTCGCAGCACGGGTGGAAGAGTCACGTCGGGCCCTCATCGAGGAAATGATGAGGAACTTGTCTAGTTTCGGCCACATGTTCTCAGGTTGCAACCCAGGCCCCACTCCACAACGCAGACCAGAAGATGACCCGGGGTTTGGTGGTGGCGGTAGTGCTACAGAGCCACCCTTGACAGTGTAATTTTTTTTGGATTTGGCAACTACGTAACTAACTTATAGTTGGATATAGTTAGTCTAACTATTTTCTTGTAGTGTAAATACTTATCGGCATCTCGCTTCGTTTCTTGATGTGTCGGGTTATTTTTTTTTCAACCCGACTTCTACTTTATTTCCCGACACCGGGATCTATTTTGCGTACATATATTTAATCTAGGTAGTTTGTCTAACTATAGACATTTAGTGTCTATATTTATCGGCATCTAGCTTATTATTTTCTAGCTTTGTCGATATATATTTCTTGTAAACACCGACATCTACTTTATTTCCCGACATCGGGATCTATTTTGTGTACATAAATGTAATCTATTTCATGTAATTATACAAGTATCTATGTAAATTTTAATATATATCAAAATTGCATAATTTTGTAATTGCAAAAAATTTAATGCGATGGAGAAATAGCTTTAGCGTGGTATATTTAGGTGCAGCTGTGCAGGTACAGGTTTAATTATTATTAAGAACAATAGAATTTTAAATAATATTATTTTGTAAGAACAATGACGGTTGAACAATAAATCAACGACGGCTAGGCGTCATTGTAAGGTTCTCTATGCATCCATTGAAACGAAATCAACGACTGCTTTCACATTTTAGCGACCGTTATAAACAGACGTTGATTATTCGAAATCAACGACGGTTTATAACAGTCGCTGGAACAACGACAGTTTAAAACGATCATTTGGAACAACGACGGTTTAAAACGGTCGGTGATCCGCAAATCGTTGTAAACCGTCGCTGACCTTGGCATCAACGTCGGCTTTAACAACCGTCGCTGATTGTCCATGAACCGTCGTTGAATAAATCACCGACGGCTTAACGGTCGTTGATTCTTGTATCACCGACCATCTTTTTTCCGGCGGCCATTTAACGACGGTTAGCCGTCGTTGATTATTCAGCGACGGCTTTTTAGGCTACCAACGACGGCTAAAAGCCGTCGTTAATTTGCACTTTTCTTGTAGTGGGACTTATATTCAGTTCAGTTTCTCTCAATTCAAAAGAACGGGGCCTAACTGTTTCAATTTGATTAGGTGTAACATTGCTAATTTAAATTATTGTACTGCCTAGGGAAGAGCTTTTGTATGCACGTCTCCCTTGTACATTCACACGCCCTCAATAAGTTAGGCGTATTTTTGGAAAGTTTTTCTCCAATCTTGCCAAAAATAATAAATCATCAATTGGATATTGAATGTCAGTTCAATTTCTAATTCGTCGACCTGCGTCTTCGACGATCACACTCAACAGTAGGTAGTTGTAAGTCGGTGTTTAGTTAGAGTACTGACTAGAAGACCAATTGAAGTCAGATTAGGAAAATATGTAGTTATTTACTGGAAAAAAAAAATCCACTTTTCAATGGAAAGGGTAAATTTTTTATTATTTCTAATCATTTTCCAATTTGGTCAAGAATTGTAAATTTACTACAATATTTCTGTTGAAGGTATGATGTATAGCGCACAATACATGTGAGTGTCCCACATTGATAAAAGAAGAGAGATGAAATCACTTTATAATGCAAATGAGTTACTCCCCTTATTGTCATATGACTTTAAGGTGGAACCTCATTTGTCTTGTGAAGTGAATTCTCTCTCCTTCATATCATTTCATAATGGTCCTCTTTTTGACAAAAGAGGAGAAATCTTCAAGAATTCATGAATAAGCAATTCTATGCTTACGTATCAAATCCTTAGATTGTCAATGAAACCTCAAACCTAATTGTGTCTTTATCACGATGAATGCGCAATTAAGACAAACAAATAATCCTAATTAAGTAGGTTGATTTAAAGATAAAACAATATTCGCCATCTCTAAAGCAAATCTAGTAAAATAAAAGTAGTATATTAATGGGGTTTATATCACGCAACCTCAAAGCTTACGGGAGATACTTTTATTGCAATGACTTGGGACTCATGAGCGTTACTGTTTGGATAAAATGTCAAAGGTGGATTTATTGCGTAGAGTAAGAAGTAAAAAGAGCCAAAATCGAGTAACTATAATACAGTCAATATTACGATTTACGAATGCTCCATGCCTCCATATATATTATACTAATATACATAGTTACCTGTAAAGAACAGCTAAATACCAAGTAAAACTTGGCTTATGCCTTATTGATAAGAGTTTTACCATGGATTCGTAGTAATTGGGTTTTTTTTATCAAGTAGTGGTGCTCGGCCACTCGGGAGGTGGGGTGACTGGGGTCAGTGATTTATTTATCTTTTTTTCTAATTTTGGCCTCGAATATTATAGGACTAAAAAATTATGAAAATTGATGTTTGGTCAAGGTTCTTCCCCTTACAAATCTTAAATTTTTTCCACAAACCATTAGATTTTATTAGAATACTTCACCGTATTGATACTTTATATTCATTCCATATACTACCTCCGTTTCATTTTAATTTACTCACTTCACATTGGGGGAAAACCAAGGAAAAAGTGCAAAAGTATGAGAGAGAAACTGAAAGGGTGGAGAGAGAAACTAAAAGGTGGGTTAAAATATCAAAAAGTAGATGACATGGGTGGAAAAATATGATAAAGTAGATGTGACATGTTACCAAAAATAGAAAAAACAACAGTGTGTAGATTAAAAAGAAATAGACCAAAAAGGAAAGTGTGTAGATTAAAAATAAACGGAGGAAGTATATATATATATATAGGATTATTTGATTTTAATAATGCAACCTTTTAGCCATTCGCAACGAATAAGCTAACATTTTAGTTATTGTTAAATAATGCAACCTTTAACAAAAAATTCCTACAACAAGTCGAATTGACTGGTAACCTGTGAAACAGGTCAAAAAAAAATTTTAACACCCCCACCTCACCCCAGCCCCCCCCCCCCCACCCTCACCCCCACCCCCCCCACCCCCAACCCTCACCCCCCCTCCGTTACCCCCACCGCCCCATCACCCCCTCACCACCCCCCTCCCCACCTACGGTCGCCCCTCCCCTTCCTCCGCTAACTCCCCTCCCCCATCCTTCCCCCGTCGCCGACCACCCTCCCCCCACCCTTCCCTTGTTGTTGCCGACCCCCCTCCCCCTCTTCCCCTGCAGTCGCGAACCCCCGCCCCTCCCCACCTTGCATTCGCGAACCCGCTCCCGGACCAAGTCGGTTTTTTACCCCGACTATTGTCGGTTTTTTGCCGCCATACCCGGACCAAGTGGATGGTTACGTCTTTGCGGGGGGGGGGGAGGGGCGAAAATCGAAGGGGTGGGGGGACGAAAATCAGTAGGGGAAGGGCGGTTGGGGTTAGGGGTGAAAATCAGTGGGGGAAGGACGGTTGGGTTGGGGGCGAAAATCGAAGAGGTGGGTTGTGCGCCGGTGGAAAATAAGGGTGGGGTTCGATTTGGTGGTCGATTTTGGTGGTGGTGATTTGGGGTTGTGAAGGTGGTTGTTGCGGTTTTGAGTGGTGGTGAAGATGGTGGTTGCGGTGGGAGTGGTGAAGGTGGTCCGGTGGTGGCAGTGGTGGGGGGCCGTGGGGGAGGTCGAGGGGGAGGGGAGGGGGGTGGGGAAGAGTTCGGTGGAGATAAGGAAGTGAGAGAATTTTTTTTTTTAAATTCAACAAAAATTAAAAACTAACCAATGAAATTGTGACAAGTGTCCTGGGCAACCTGTTTATCAGGTTGCATCAGGTTTTTACCCATTCAGAGAATTTTTTGTTAAAGGTTGCATTATTTTGGAATAACTAAAATGTTAGCTTATTCGTTGCGAATGGCTAAAAGGTTGCATTATTAAAATCAAATAATCCATATATATATATATATATATATATATATATATATATATATATATATATATATATATATATATATATATATATATATATATATTTTCTATGCAAAGTTTAATCTTTACTATTCTTTTTTTTTTTGACAGGAAGAAAATTATCATTCATTGAAAAGCCATCCGACATCTACATTGATTGATAAATGAGATACCGAAGTAGATATGAAAAGAACAAGTAATACATCATCCAAAGAAGATAACTGAAAACTATTCGTCTACGCATCTTTAACTGAATCTTCACTGAACGTGCTGTAACTTTTTGAATATCAATACCCTTGTTGTAGATCAGATCTTTCATATTCCAAATCACACCTTCCCTTGAAACAACCATAAAACAGAGCAAAAACAAAAGAAAGAACAAACTTCTACCAGATGAGAAGACAAAACTTTTATTGAAAAGGAAGATCACCGCCTCAGGGCCACCACAATCAAACACTTTGCCTCACCTTTTCTAATCAGAATAGATGGGAGGGAAAAACCACAACCCACAATCTAACCAGAGCAAAAAAGATGAGGGCAAAGAAACTATGGAGATGAGGAAATAGATCGGGGCGAAAACACAAAAAAAAAAACAAAAGAAAACACGCGGAGGGAGGGGAGACACACCTTACACCAGCCGTGAGGCTAGGTGGCAAGGGTTTGAGATAGAGTTTGGAGTTTTTTTTTTCTTTGGAGGGGAGAGAGAGAAAGAGAAATCGGATTCTATGCTAATCTTTACTATTCTTCATTATATATTTGTACAAATTACAAAATGTTAATATTTCAAGACTGCAAAGTGAAGCACATAATTACATTTTGATAATGTTTTATCTTAAGTAAGTGATAATTTATGGTCATTATGAAGCTATGTAATCAAGACATTTACATTGAATAAGAAAAGAATAGAAATGAAAGGAGTGATGTCACTTGATAATGTTAACAAGTCATTCTTTAGGAAAATGTCACTTCAAATTACAATGATCGAGTTTGTTACTTTGTTGTGATGCCTTCATTTATATAAAAAAAAAGTCGTCTTCTACAAGAGCTTATATTTACTGAATGCTCTGACAATGATCATAATAAGTATGACCATATAAATCTAATACTCCCTCCGTTTTTATAATTGCTACATTTTCATTTTAGGAAATCAAACTATCAGCTTTGATCAATTATTTGATTTTTTTATAAGTAAAAATATAGTCATATGTGGTTTTGTTAGATGTGTAGATTCATAATATCAAAATTTTAAAATTTTTACTTAAAAGAAATAAGAAATATTAAAGGTTAAAAATATCTTGAAAAACGTGCCTGAATATTGTAGCAATGAAAAAACAGAAGGAGTTGTTAGATATGATCCTTAAATTGCATTGAACTATTTTTTTTTATGTTCATAATAATTATGACCATGTTAGAAAAAGAACAAATATACTTTCCACTACCATTGTGAGAGCCCCTTATTGAAATTTTAATTCTCAAGTTTAGTAGCAACTTGTTAAGTTGATACTCTTTTCGTCCCAAAAAGATGTTCGGTGTTCCCATTTATCCTTTTTACATATGCCAATACATGTTTATTAATATCTTTTATTACATATATTGGAAACATCGTGAAAGTTTGATTTTCGTAATAATGTGTTCATTGAAATGAACCAAACATATTCCCAGATTATTATGTTATTTCTATACGAATCTCTCAACTTTTGAATAGTGTCAAGTTCCAAATAGGAACATCTATATTTTTTTCCTTTATCATCATTGCATCATTTCTATATTAAGCAGCCACTTTCAAGATTTCTTTTCCTTTATCACCATTTCATGCCATATTTAAGAAGTGAGTGCGTTTTGAGTGTAACATGTTACTCCCTCTGTTTTTTTATCTTTCTCACTTGGAATCTTGACACTATTCATACTTAGATAGAATCTTCTCAATTTTTTTCAATTTATAAGAAAAAATATAGTCATGTGGGGTTTTGTTTTATTCGTCTCAATTAGTACATTATTAATATTCAATCGTTATAATTTTTACTAATATATAATGAAAGATATTTAAGTTCAAAGAGGTGCATTAGGATACACGCACAGGAAAGTGAGAATGATAAAAAAATAGAGGGAGTACACCATAATTTATTGTGTAACATGCATAATGACATAAACTTTAACATGAATGACATGTACTGTACAAATAATGACATGAATCTCATGTCATTTTGTCATTTATTTTATGTCATTTGAGTTTTTTTTACAAAAGAAACGATGGTTTGTGGGTTGTTACACCATAAATTTTATGGTGTAGTTACACACAATAATTTATGTTACTATTTTCAAACACTAAATGGTTCCTTAATACTACATTCGTTTCATATTAATCTACACACTTACACTTTTCACGCATGCCGATGCACTACTTTGAGCCTTTATATCTCTAATTTTGTATTTGTAAAAAATATAACAAGTCGATATTCTAAAACTACATATCGAGACGAATCAAACAAGACCCCACATGACTATATTTTCTTTTAACCATAATTCACAAATGATAGTCAAAGGGAAATTTGTGAATAGTGTCAAAAGTGTAAGTGTGTAGATTAATATGAAACGGAAGTAGTATATGTAAGAATAAAAGTCATGAGCATAATAATTAGATTGATGTACTATTATTATATGCGTTTAAGCTGGCTGAACTAAAGATGACCTTATTGGACATGCTAATCGTTTAATTCGGCGCCTCACGACTCTTTGGATCGCCTTAAGTTGTAAACTAATAAATTTCCCAACTACTAATACTTATGTTTAATTAAACCACCAATCCCAATAAGAGAGACTTTCTTTTTAATCATCTTTTTATTGTTTTTGGGGACGAGTTGGTATAATTATCTTAGTACTAATTTTTGCCAGCTAGAATTTGTAAATTTCCCACCAACCACGAATGCAAGTTTGTCCACGGTTGTCCGTTGTGAGAGATTTTGCAATAAATGATCTTTGATCTCAATCTCCATTATTTTTTTTCAATTTTAGTTTCTGAAAGCTGCCGTCTGTCTCATTCCCATCTGCAAAATTTTCTTCAAAATGTTTGAATATTTATTGTTTCCTTTGTATTTCCTCCGTCAAGAAATAGTTGCAACATTTCATGTTTTCACGCTTGCCGATGTATGTTTTCCAACATTATTATATTTAATTTTTTTTTTTGGAAAATAAGTAACTATATAAGCCCAAAACATACCCAATACAGCCTAGGGCAAACTAGACAAGCCTAGCATCCACAACCAGAGCTGGACAGACCCAGCATTTACAAGTCATTTATCCATATCCTATCTTCTTCTTTCATCTTTGTACTAACTATCTGTATGATTCTATGCTTAACAATATATTTGATTTCCTGTACAGTTTTATCTACAGTCATTATGACTTGATCCCAAAAAGCAGAATTTATGTTTCTCCAAATCAGGTAAATTGTAGCAGCAACAGCAGCCAAAATCACCATTTTCCTAGCCTTGCTGCTTTTGTATTTGTTGTTTACATTATTATATTTAATTATCAATAAGTAAAAATTATAAAAAGTTGATATTAAAAAAATAGGAAAAAACTAAATGCAGCCCTAAGGGTTGCATATAAGAAGATAAAAATGGAAAAAAACAAGCATTAACTGATCATTTATTACATAGATTAATGCAAACTTTTGCCATAAATTTACAACTAATTTCCATTTTAAGCAATGTATTTATGTCTTATATTCAACCTTAAAAAAAAATACATTGAGGAGCATCTAACAAGATCTCATATGACTATATTTTTTTCTAAAATATAAATCACTAAAGACAATTAAAGTGTAATATGTAACTAGTAACACTAGGGAAAAAAAGGAAGGGCTGCTGTGGAAGGGCTGCGTTTTTTGGAAAACGCAGCCCTTGGTGTATGAAGGGCTGCGGTTTTCAAGGAAACCGCAACCCTTTTAGTGAAGGGATGCGGTTAACCAGAAAACGCAATCCTTCATACACGAAGGGCTGCTTTTCTGGGCTAACCGCAACCCTTCACATCCCATCCCACATTTTAGTTTTGCGCGCATATACACAGTAGACATCTATCCCAAATTTCCCTCGCTCCCTTACTTAGAAAAATTTGACGAGCGAAAAACCTTTCCCTCTCACTCACTCGCACAACCCTAACGCCCCATCACCGGAGCCCTGACGCCGGAGCACTGACCCATCGCCGGAGCACCGACATTGATGCACCATCGCCGGAACCGTCGCCTGAGCAACGCACCATCGCCTGAGCAACGCACCATCGCCGGACCCTCGCGCTTCTTCTTCTTCTCTTCTCTCCTCCACTGCACCTTGACGCCACCACCACCACTAATGCATTGTCGGTAATTCCCCTCTCACTATCTCTCCTCTTTTTCATTTCTCTAATTAATTTGTTTAATTTCATTTCTCTTCTATTTTGTGTTGTAAAATGTGATTGTAGGGGTAGGGGAGGGGCTGGGGGAGGGTGGGTAGGGGGTGGGGGAGGGCTGGGGATCTTTGGGCGGGGGGGGGGGAGGGTTGGGGGAGGCCGGGCAGGGGGTGGGGGAGGGCTCGCAGGGGGTGGGCACATTATCAATTTTGTATAGTGTATGTATATTTCTTGATATGAGATTGTATGAAAACGCAATGTAATTTAGCTATGAAATCTACAAGTTGTTTGAATCATCATCATATGCCTAAATACCCATTCAAGACTTACTCATTAGAAGTTAGTCTTGAATAGTCCCCTGTTTGGGACTGTTCTTGGACGTTTGATCTCACTTAGGTGGTGAATGTGTGTCTTATTTTCAATTCTGAGGAAATTCTTGGCTTATCGTTTCTCTACATTGTTCTCTGGGTACATATGTAGATAAGCAATTATCTACATTGTGTACTTGGAGAACTGTAGGGAAATGCTGCCGGATTTTCCTTAGAATTGAAAAGTTGGCATATATTCACTAGTGAGATTAGATGTCCAAGGATGGGTTAGGTTGGAGTGATAAGGACCTTCGGCTGCATGCATACATTTGAACATGTCACTATCTTAGCTTGCTCTATACGTGTGTGATTTGAATATGTGAGTGTATGTACTTAAATAATGATTGATGCATTATAATTATTGGTTGTGTTTAATTATTAGAGGTCTTCTTGAATGAGATGGATCGTACTTGGATGTATGGTAGTCTTGAATCGATTGAGTTTGTGAATGGGGTCTCGGAATTCTGTACATCTGCATTACAATATCAAGCATCCTCTGGAGCAGTCGACTTTTATTGTCCTTGTGTCGATTGTAGAAATGTGAGCAAGGTTAGTAGTATACATTTGCTTAGGGAGCATGTCTTTCGCCGTGGGTTTAGGCCTCAATACCACGTATGTGTTTGGCATGGTGATCAGGAGAAGTATATAGGAAGCTCTAGAGTAATGAACGATGTATGTGAAGAAAAGAAGGATGATGAGTTCGGGGATGAGAATTGGGATGATGAGTTTGCAGATGATGATAGCTAGGGATCGGGTAGACGAGATGATACACGAGTTGAAGATCAGTCGTGTAAACGACCTCGTATTTTTGAGTCTATGTCTGAGGCTGCTGAAAAGCCGTTGTATACAGGTCGTACAAAGTGCACCAAACTTTCCGCCGTGATAACACTGTTCAACATTAAGTCGAAAGCTGGTTGGACGGACTCTAGTTTCACATCGTTGTTGGAAGTTTTAGCTGATATGCTCCCTGATGGAAATGAATTGCCAAAGTCGTACTATTATGTGAAGAAACTGATGTGTCCTTTCGGTTTAGAGTACGAGCGGATACATGCTTGTCCTAACGATTGTGTGCTTTATCATAATGAGTATGAGCATTTACATGAGTGTCCACGTTGTGGATTGTCGAGGTACAAGCGTGAAGGAGCTGGAGGTAGTGAAGGACCACCAACTAAGGTGTTGTGGTATCTACCCATAATACCTAGATTTAAGCGCCTGTTCTCAATTAAAGGAGATGCAAAGAATTTGAGGTGGCATGCAGATCGTAGGAAGAAAGACGGTCTGCTCAAACATCCGGCTGATTCGCCTGAGTGGAAAAGTATCAACAGGGTGCATAAGTCATTTGGTAATGAGGATAGGAATCTGAGGCTTGGATTATGTACGGATGGCATGAACCCTTTTGGCAATCTTAGTTCGCAGCATAGTACATGGCCAGTAGTTTTAGTGGTTTATAACTTGCCTCCTTGGTTGTGCATGAAATGCAAGTACATTATGCTGTCGCTTTTTATTTCGGGTCCCAAACAATCTGGAAATGACATAGATGTATACCTCCAACCGCTTGTTGAGGATTTACAGAAGATGTGGAACGAAGGAGTGTTAGCATTTCGAGATGTTCACTCTGCGTGCCATGCTTTTTTGTACTATGAACGATTATCCAGCTTATGGGAACTTATCTGGGTATAAGACTAGAGGAAAACAACCCTGCCCGATTTGTGTAGATGACATGAAGTCTACACACCTTAAGGGCTGCAAACATGTCTATATGCGCACACGAAGGCTCCTCAGGCGCGATCCTCCCTATCGGTTCAAGAAGAAGGCATTCGATGGGACGGTTGAAGAAGAAGTTGCTCGTAGACCATTAACTAGTACTGAAATTTATAATCAGGTTAAGGGCATTGAAACAATCTTTGGTAAAGCTGCTAGTGAGGTTGATCGACCTACAGGATTATGGAAAAAGGAGTCCATTTTAGAAAACTCTCATATTGGAAAGATCTAAAGGTCAGACATTGTTTGGATGTCATGCACATAGAGAAGAATGTTTGTGAAGCTATTCTTGCGACACTTATGAATATGCCGGGCAAGACAAAAGATGTTAAGGCGTCGAGACTTTATTTGGAAAAATAGGGGCTTCGACCAGAGTTGTGGGCTCAGAAAAGGGACGGAAGGAAGAAGAAAGTAGTGGAGGAAAGGGTTGATGATGAAACTCAGAAAAGTAAAAAGAAGGTGGAGGATTCAGAGAAGAATTATTTGCCACCAGCTTGCTACACAATGTCGCATGCAGATAAACGGATTTTTTGCGAGTCATTGTATGGCATTAAGGTTCCAACTGGCTACTCATCGTATATGAAGCGATTTGTTACCTTAAATGGTGAGTTGAAGTTATCGAGTATGAAATCTCACGATTGTCATGTCATGATGCAAGTATTCTTACCGATTGCAATTCGTGGGATACTTCCAAAGCATGTGAGGCACACCATTACAGAACTTTGTTCATTTTTCCATACAATATGCAGCAAAGTCCTAGAACCGTCGACCCTCGATTCCTTGCAGGCCAGAGTAGTTGAAACTCTATGCAAATTTGAGATGTCCCCCCCCGCGCATTCTTTGACATTATGGTCTATCTCATTGTCCATCTAGTTCGAGAATTAAGCTGTGTGGTCCAGTGTTCTTGAGGTGGTGCTATTCTTTTGAGAGATATATGGGTACTTTGAAGGATAAAGTTCGGAATCCTGCACAACCAGAAGGTAGTATAATTCAAGGGATTGTGGGTGAAGAGTTCAGTAATTTTGTGGCTGAGTATTTTGCTAGTGTTGATCCTGTTGGACTTCCGACATCCTGACACGAGGGCAGACTTGAGGGCAAGGATACAATTGGTTCAATATTGATCACACCTTCCGTAGAAAAGCGTACACAAGCTCACTTATTTGTATTGCATCACGTAGCAGCTGTCCATCCTTATTTAAATGAACATATGGAGGAATTACGTGTTAGCAATCCTGGAAAAGGATTAAGGGCATTGACGCAAATGCATAACAAGACTTTCATTGATTGGTTTCATAAACGAGTAGTGAATGATTTGGATGAAAGTGTTCCTGAAACAGTCAAGTGGTTAGTATTTGCTCCTCATGAAGCTGTACGCTCTTATGAGGGTTATGATATTAATGGGTATACGTTTTGGACTGAACGTCAAGATCTGAAGTCAACATCGCAACAAAATAGTGGTGTTTCGCTTGTGGCGTCATCTACACAATGCGCAAGCTCGAAGGATAAGTCGCTTGTACTTGCTGACAGCAATTATTATGGGCGAATACAAGAAATATGGGAGCTGGACTACTGTACTTTTAATATTTGCCTCTTGTGTTGCAAGTGGGTTGACGATAATCGACGTTGCGTAAGAAAAGATGATCCTTACGGATTCACTGTTGTTGACCTTAATCGTCTACGTGAAACTCAGGAGCCATTTGTAATTGCATCACAAGTTAAGCAAGTATTTTTTGTAACTGATCCTGCTGATAATAAGTGGTCAATTGTTGTACCTGGTAAAAGGAGTATCCTCGGTATTGGTGATGTTGATAATGAGGAAGAATATGATGCATTTGAGTACATCCCAACTTTTACCTATCCTGAAAATAGTGTGGAAGATGATGTGAATATGTCGGAGAACTATATGCGTGTAGATCACACGGAAGGGATACATGTACTTGAAGATCCTAAGAAACGGCGGAAGGTCAATAAATCATGAGACGTATACTCAGGTTTGTCTAATTTCTCCACTTCGTAACTATTGTGTAGATTTTTAGGCTTATTTTTGTTGTTGGTTGAATTTGGGAAACGAGAAGGACATTTTAGGCCTACATGGCAATGATGGAGTGCAGTGGGGGGCAGTAGTGGCGGTGGTGGTGGGACTTTGTTGCAAATGTGGAGAGTGAGGTCACATGGCAATGAAATGCTCTCTACATTTGTAACAATTCCCACCATCTCCATCACTACCAGCTGATGGGTATTCCATTGCCATGTGACCTGATTCTCGGGTCATTTTAGGCCTATTTTGGTCGATTCGCATCCGATTCGTACTTATCGAGTCATTTAACCCCAAATTCTTTTTGAACATGATTATATGAGGTATAATGTAACTACTGTGTAGATTTTTAGGCTTGCATTTGTTGTTGGTTGAATTTCGGGAACGAAAAGGTCATTTTAGGCCAATTTTTTCCTTTTCGCATCCCTTTCATACTTATCGAGTCATTTAACCCTAAATTCTTTTTGAACATGATTATATGAGTTATAATGTAACTATTGTGTATATTTTTAGGCTTGCATTTGTTGTTGGTTGAATTTCGGGAACGAAAAGGTCATTTTAGGCATATTTTTGTCTTTTCGCGTCCGATTTGTACTTATCGAGTCATTTAACCCCAAATTCTTTTTGAACATGATTATATGAGGTATAATGTAACTATTGTGTAGATTTTTAGGCTTGCATTTGTTGTTGGTTGAATTTCGGGAACGAAAAAGTCAATTTAGGCCTATTTTGGTTGATTCGCCTCATTTTTTTATATTTTTGTTGATCTAACTCCAAACTTTTGTTGCATATGCCAATATGAGGTAGAATGAAACTACATATTAGGTTTTTGTGCATAAATTTTCATGTAAATGAAATTGGGAAACAAAAAGGTTTAAAGAAAAGGGGGGAAGTTGTGCGGAGGGGAAGCGGTGGGGGGGGGAGGGCTCGTGCGGGGATGGGGGTGTTTGTGCAAGGGAGGGGAGGGGATGGGCGGGGTGTGTGGAGGGGGTGTACGTGTGCGGGGGGATTTGTTCGGTGTGGGGGGTCCGGGCGGGGAGGGGAGGGGTGTGGGGGGGGGGGGGGGGGGGGCGTGCGGGTAGGGGGGCCTATGTAGGGGAGGGAGGGGGTGGGCAAGTAGTGGGGGAGGGTTGGCAGGGGTTGCCAGGGGTTAGTATCTACCTCCGCCAACCCCTGCTAGCCTCCCAAGCCCCCTGCCAGCCCTCCCAAGCCCCCGCACAGGCCCCCTACCCTGCTCATCCCTCTCCCTTCCCCGCACACACCCCCTGTCCGGGACCCCCCCCACTGCACACATCCCCCCTGCACACGGCCCCCCCTCCCCACACCTTGCCCAACCCCTCCCCCCCCTGCACAAACTATAGGGATGCAACTGGGGCGTGGCGGGGCAAATTTTGGCATTTTCATCCCCATTCTCATCCCCGCGGTGGGTCCAGAACTCATCCCCATCCCGCCCCGCCATGTACACAATTAAAACCATCCCCGTCCCATCACCCACTTGGGTATCCATCCCCACCAAATCCCCACCTTCCCCGCCCCACCATCCACTTAATCCTCATTTGAAACTCACTAAATAATACTCATATACCATATATAATTTCAAATACTAATAACAAAAAATATATACATCTAGAAAAACTATTAAAGAATGTTATAGACTTGTAATTTGTTGAAAATTTAATATTTTAAGTGGGTAAGATGTAGGGTGAGTGGGGATGGGGCGGAGCGGGGCGGGGATGGAGCGGGTACACCTTAAAATCCACCCCCGCCCCATCACCCATGGCGGGTATAACTTTCATCCCCATCTTCGCCCCACTACCCACCAAACTAGGATCCATTCCCGCCCCATTGGGGCGGGTCTCCTACTTGACCCTCCCCACTTGCAACCCAACAAACACCCCCTCCCTGCACAGAGCCCTGCCCTCCCCTCCCCTCCCCTGCCTAGACCCCCAACCGCATAGATCCCCCTTGCACACGAGACCCCCCCTCCACTTGCACAAATTCCCCCTGCACACGAGACCCCCCACTGCATACGAGACCCCCCTCACCTGCACAGATCCCCCGCACACAGATCCCCCCTGCACAAACACCCCTCCTCCCCGCACACCCCTCCCCGCACACGAGACCCTCCCCCCCTTGTTGCACTCCCCTTAGTGCCAATGTGATTTTTTTTTTATCTTGAGCTTTATGTATATTATTGCGTATATTTGTACAATTTCAGGGAGATGGCGGAGGTGCATACGGATAACAGCACGAGTGTTGAACACACTACCGTAGATGAGTCTTTCGATGCGAGAAAGGAACGGGGTAAATTGGCTCGACCTCGCCGTGAAGAAATAAATGCACAAATGTCTAGGAAGTCATTGGCGACGAAAAAGAGAAAAGGAAGGGGACCTACAAAGTCACTAGGGATACACACAAATATGACTTTGGAGTACGTTAATATGGGTCAACCTTGTGGAAAGTGGCGTCAAAAGTATGGCATGCAAGTTGGCATTTGCATGCATAAACTCTCCATTCTGCACTCATGGAAAGAGGTGCCCGAGGGGTTGAAGCGGTGTCTATGGGAAGATACTATGGTAAGCTTCACGTACAATAACGTTTAGTTTCTTAATTATTTAGTTAAATATATGTGCAATATTACTGATAGCATATAAATTACAACATTTGAGAAAACTAATTTGTGAACTGCGTTTTTTGTAGAATCAATTCAATATCGAAGATGATGAAGCCAAGAAGAATGTATTTCTATCCGCAGTTGCCCAGAGATTAAGAGATTTCAAGGCTAAGTCAGTGTCTAGGTGGATCACTAAGCGGAGGAAAGTAGTAGGTACAAAGAAGAAGAACATCTACGGCGGATAAACACCATCAGGTCCTGAGGCTTCACCGGAAACATCACCTGAACCCTCCAAATTACCATTTCAGATATGGAAAACTATTAAACCTGAAGTGTGGGAATCATTTGTTGCCAAAAAACCAACCCCACAAGCTATTGTAAGAATATTTTATTAAGATTTACTACACTTAGCTCCAGTATTATTGTATAACACCGTACCTAACCTTTGTTTATAATTGTGTGTTTTAGGCAAGTCGTGAGAAAAGTAGTGCGTGTGCAAAAGCTAGGAAGTATTATCATCATTTGGGTGCTCATTCGTACAATGAGGCGAGAGAGAAGTGGATGTTCAGCCATTACCCCACCATAGGGTCGACAACGACAACGGGGACTAGCTCTACGACGATAGTTGCACAGCCTCGTCAACCCAAAAGAGTCCTTGATTGGTGGTGTTCAATGCATGGGGTTGATGCAAAGGGAAAAAGAGTCTTGCCTGATCCCGGTACAGATTAGATAGCCAACGCCATTGTAAGTACAAAAAAAATGGTTATATATGGTATATATAATATAACTTTTGCGTTCACGAGCATTTCTCTCTTATCCTTATGTAGATTGGCTTGAAGGAAAAAAGGAAACTGGTGAGATCACACCTAAAGGACACATTGATGCATTGCACGAAACTTTAGGAAAGGACCACAGTGGACGCGTGAGGGGCGTAGGAGGCGTTCGCCTCGGTTTGAGAAAGGTATATGGTGATCAATACACTACAGCGACAAAATCAAGTGTAAGTAGTGTGATTTCGGCAGCGTCAGTAGATGTGGAGGTATGAAAGCTGTAATTCGGGAGGAGCTCAGGGAGGAGATGACACGTAACTTCAACGCCATTTTGGAGCAAATGGGTTTACCGACTTTTGCTGCATTCAAGAAGGGTAGTGATATTACACCTAGCCAGCCGACCAGTGATCCACGAACATCTATTGATCAGATGATACCTTTACCTGATCCACCTGTAGTACCCGAGTTGAAGGTAATCACTTAATCCCTTTGCTTTGTTAAAAAACTATTGTTCTTAAATGCATGAAATTCTTACTATAATAATGTTGTTTCATATACTAACTATAAATGGGATTTTTTTTAAAGGAGGGGACACCATGCAATGTGAACTACTAGCTCGAGGAGATGGTTATGATAGTTTCATTCTGGTAGCTTATGGCCATGCATAAACCCCTAGTGACCGAGTACGATTGCATAACCAGTTAGAGGATGGTAATCACTATGTGGTCACACTCAATGAAATTGTGTCTGGTTTCGAAGAAGTACCTCTTCCGCTGCCGAAGCCAGAAGTTGGTCTACATTTACTGAATGATGCCCTTGGCATTTATGTTCTATGGCCGGGTGCATTGGTGCGGTTTTCAGATGAGGTACAATGATTAACATATATATATGCGTGTTTTCTTTTATAATTCCTATGATAGTCAGTAATATCTTTACTTTTAACTAATTACTAGGTTTGGGGAAAGGTCGACTCACATGACAGCAAGGCAAAGAAGGCCTGTTCACCTGATAAGAAGGCAAGTTTACGTGATGAAGGTGAACGAAATGTGTTGAAGGGAAATGTTTCTATGACAAAGAATCCACTTATTATCGAGCCAGAGGTAGTGCGAGGCCTTAGTATTCCATGCTATTGGTTACATGAGTGCGCTAGCGATTTACCCGATCATAGTACAATAGAGGTTCCTTTGGGGGCGCAACAATTCCACTACTTTGAGGAGTCATCAACATTCATTTCTAAGCTCGATATTAAAGAATTCTTATGTGGCGTACAGTTGAATGTTTCCATGATACAAACTTTCATGACGTAATACATAAGTATATAAATTAAAGATACATATACATATGCCTTAAGTAGTTTTCAATTCAACTTCCATAATAAGTAAGTTTACTTTTAATCAATATGATTTCTCAGGTTATTATACAATGAATTGATTGCAACATCAAGTGATAAGTCAGTGTTTGGTTGGTTATGTCCAAACATAATACGAAATGACAATTGCTTAAAAAACAAAGCAGAAGTGAAAGAGTATCTCGATATGAGTTCCAAAGCATCATCTCGTTTTGGATATCATCAGATCATCCTTGTCCCTTATATATTGAACAGTATGCTTGTTAAACTCGCTTTACTTTTATTATTCGATAATTAATTTCACCTATTAATTGTTCTATGATAAATAATAACTATATTTTCTTGTTGTAGGGCTCATTGGACACCGCTTGCGATATGTTTGTTACGTAACGAAGTCTACCACTTTGATTCTTTGCATCGACAACCACCACGGTCTTTACTAATCAAATCATTGTTAAATAGGTAGCCTAATCGAAACTCAATATATGCGCACTTATTAATATTACACATTATTCATCATCTTTATATATATAAACAGTGAGTACATCTAATCTTATAATAATGTATTGATGTAGTGTGATGAAGCATATTAGTGCAACAAGACTTCGAGCACCAAAAGCTCCTGCTTGGATATCAGTCGAGGTAACATGACTAATTTGTTTGTCCTTATATAGAAACACTTTTCGCCACATACTGCACATCTAACATGTCATTGGATGCATCCTTTGGTGAACATTTAGTGTACGCAACAAGATGATGGACTTGCATGTGGCTATTACGTGCTGAGGTACATGTTCGATATCGTCAACCATTGCACTAACGTCGATGATGTTCAAAAGGTATGTAACTTATTAGTATATATGTTAGTTTAGATTAGATCGATTGGTAATAGGTATTAATTGGTTTAGAAACCAAAGTAGCACATGCATATTTTTGGGAACGAAAAGGTCATTTTAGGCCTATTTTTGCCTTTTCGCTTTCAATTCTTAGATTTTGAGTAACTACACTCCAAAATATTTTTCAACATGATAATATGAGGTATAATATAACTAGTGTGAACATTTTTAGGCTTGCATTTGCTGTTTATTGAATTTTAGGAACAAAAAGGTCATTTTAGGCCTATTTTTATCTTTTCGCGTCCAATTCGTACTTATCGAGTCATTTAACCCCAAATTCATTTTGAACATGATAATACGAGGTATAATTTAACTATTGTGTAGATTTGTAGGCTTGCAATTGTTGTGGGTTGAATTTTGGGAACGAAAAGGTCATTTTAGGCCTATTTTTGCCTTTTCGCGTCCAATTCGTACTTATCGAGTCATTTAACCCCAAATTCATTTTGAAAATGATAATATGAGGTATAATGTAACTATTGTGTAGATTTTTAGGCTTGCATTTGTTGTTGGTTGAATTTTGGGAATGAAAAGTTCATTTTAGGCCTATTTTTGCCTTTTCGTGTCCAATTCGTACTTATCGAGTCATTTAACCCCAAATTCATTTTGAACATGATAATATGAGGTATAATGTAACTATTGTGTAGATTTTTATGCTTGCAATTGTTGTTGGTTGAATTTTGGGAACGAAAAGGTCATTTTAGGCTTATTTTTGCCTTTTCGTGTCCATTTCGTACTTATTGAGTCATTTAACCCCAAATTCTTTTTGAACCTGATAATACGAGGTATAATGTAACTATTGTGTAGATTTTTAGGCTTCTTTCATTTGTTGTTGGTTGAATTTCGGGAACGTAATTGTGATTTTAGGCCTATTTTCGCCTTTTCGCGTCCAATTCCTATTTCTCGAGTCATTTAACTCATTTTCTTTTTGAACATGATAATATGAGGTATAATATAACTAGTGTGTAGAGTTTTAGGCTTGCATTTATTTTTGATTGAATTTCTGGAAGGTATATGTAATTTTTAGAACTACTAATTACGGTAAATGATTGAATTCTTATATTATGTGTTTATTCCTTGGTTGTTTTGTAAGGTTTATATGAATAACACACCAAGTTTGAGGGCCTTCACCATAGAGGAATTACATGAAATTCGGGATAAGTTGGCGTCCTACCTTTGTGATGATTGCTTATGATACATTATGGTGGATTTCGCGATATAATTAGCTAGATCTACTAGTTGGTATCAATTCTATGTACACTTTTTACATTATTAAATATATATATGTAAAGTTAATTATTACGTTGAAAAACTTGTCATATATTGCAACTCGATCGGTTTTTTTTTGTCGAAGGGAGGTGTTGGGTGAGGGGGCTGCCACGGTGGGGGTCTTTGCTTATTTGGGCTAGGGGCCTGGGGCGGTGGGGTCTTGGGTGGTGGTGGCAGCAGTGGGTGGAGGGGCTGGCAGCGGGGGTTGGGGATGGATGAGGGTGGGTGGGGTGGGCGGCAGCAGTGGGTGGAGGGTTGGCGGCGGGGTTTGGGATGGCGGAGGGTGGGCGGGGTGGCGGTGCGGGGGCCGCGGGGAGTGCGGGGGGGGGGCGGGGTGGGGGTGCGGGGAGTGTAGGGGGTGGGGGGTGGGGGTGGGGGTGCGGGGGCGGGGTGGGGGGGGGGGGGGGGGGTGCATGGGGTGGGGTGGGGTGGGGGTGCATGGTTGGCGGGGTGGGGTGGGGGTGCGGGGTGGCGCGGGGTGGGGTGGGGGGGTCTTTGGGCTAGCTTATTTTTTTTTTTAAAAAAAAATCTGAATACGAAGGGCTGCGATCTTAGGCCTAAAGCGCAACCCTTCACTTATACAAGGGCTGCGTTTTTGGCCCGAACCGCAGCCCTTCTTTTCTAGTGAAGGGCTGCTGGCCAAAAAGGCAGCCCTGAGGGCTGTTTTGACCGCAACCCGTCCTTATTTTTTCACTAGTGTAAATACTATGCAAATAGCGCAACTATTTCTAAACGGAGGAAGTATTATTGTATTGTATTACTGTTAGGCCCGATTATATCAACGACTAGGGTTCAATTTCTACCCCAAACATTTGCTTGGAATTTAGGAGAGGGGGGGGAGGTTGGGGGTGTATAGCTTGTAATGGGCCTCTGGGTAGGGGCACTGTGCGAGGGCGATCCAGAGGAATTATTCTTACCAAAAAAAATTTTAAAAATATCAACGTATTTTTACTTATTCAAACTTATCTGAACCTATTAGATCTTATATTGTAAGAGTCTCATCTTATATTGTGAGTGTCGACCTTACTGTAGGCTAAGTCATGATTATATATAGTCTCACCTGTATAGGGCCTAACTTAGTTTGGAGTACTACAATTAGGCTCATGTTGGCCAACCTACTATTCGGGCTCGATTCTTTTGGGTTGAAGTTATTGATTATTTCTTTCTTTTGGCTCGATTCTTTTGTTTTTTTGTTATTGCAATTATAAATAAAAAATAATTGATAATAAGTTTAGTCCCAAATCTCATACATGCCGCAGCACCTAAAAAAAACAATGTAATCAATATCTAATTTAAACTTTCAGTAACACCAAATATATGAAACAAATTTTATCATAGCAGGGAAATATATAAATTGTAACATTGATTGAGTGATAATAAAAAAATCACTTTAAAAAAAATTAGAATAATGGCCTAATGGCATGAGAGGATAATGAATTCTCGTACTTCCTCTAATTTTTATATTCTCGTACAAGGACCAAGGAGAATATAGAGATAATTTAAAAAAAAAACTCATGTGCTTGGAGAAAGAAAGAAATAATATAATTGTGAAAAATATAAACGTTACAAGTAATAGAAAATTGCCAAATGGAAAATATTGTAAGTAAAAATGGAAGAAGTATAATTTCTTTCCCCTAAGCCCTAACAGAGTGACTGAGTGGGGGGAAGCAAATGGCCCAACGTTAAGCTGTTATTTTATGTGGAATTTGCAAGTTACAACTTCTTATTTCTTTCCCATAAATCATCATATAGTTAGCTTCTCTCGCTTTCCTTGGTGACTTCCCCACCCCTTTTCCGTCTCCCCCAGTAAAAATGATGACTTAAGTGCGCTAATGTTCTAGCGATTAAAGGTTGTATTCTGTATAAAAAATGTAATATTTCTAGTTTAAGGAATTGATAGGTCATAATAATCATAACCAACAATCAATAAAAAAAAAGTGAAATACAAGTGATATTCAAACTTTGAGATATAAGATTTCTATTTCGTTTTTGCATACCATTTATGATCTAACTTTTGGTTCTACCCCGTCTAAAACTCAAACAACTTGCAACTGAACTGATCAGAAAATTGTTGGTTCAAGCTCGACATGCATTCAAACTGACCCGACTCGGCACCAAATGATGACCCAAAACCCGAAGGAGTGTTGATTCGTAGAGGTATGCAAATTTGGATCGCAAATTCTGTTGTGGTCCCCGAGTCATGAAAATTACATATTCTAGTTTTTCCGGTCCGGGTCGACCACCCGATTTTTTAAAATAAATTAACTTTTTTAACGAATAATTATGTAATTTTTTTTTATGTATATATTAAATTTTAAAATGTTTCATACAATATCGAATTTTATTATATGTTTTTATTATGTAATATGTAATAATATATATATATGTATATATATATATATATATATATGTATATGTATATATATATAGGGGTAAGATCACATGAGAATACATTTTATGTGTTAAATGAGAATGAATATCAACCACATGATTGGATTAGAGTTACAACACTTGTTCATTAGAGTTATACCCCCGAAATACTTCGAGCCCAAAAAAAAAAAAATTTTTTTTTGAATTTTTGTTTTCTAATATTTTTTTTGGAGTTACATCACTTTTACATTAGAGTTACATCACTTGTTCATTAGAGTTATAGCGCGTAAAATCTGTTCTCGTTTCTCATGTAAGTATGCATTCTCATATGAACTCACTTCTATATATATATATACACAATTTAATTTAAATAAAAAAAATGACAAAAATTTATTTTCAAATTTTTAAATCACGAACCGGTTCAAAACTGAATCAGACCTTAAAATACCGGTCCAGTGTGGACCGGAAATTTCGGGTATGGTCCAAGGAAATCCAAATTTCAGTCAACCGGTCCAACCAGTCCTGGACCGATGCACATCCTAGTGATCATAATCGACCCGGCTCGTATCCGACCTGACACTCACAACCCAAAATTTGAATTTGACCCAACTAGAACGACACCCGACTTGACATATTGCGAACCTGATCCACACACCCATGTCGACAACTCTAGGTGAGATGACCCTTTTCCATTTTGTTCCCTAGATGATCATGCTTTGTCTCCGTTGGTTCATGCACGTCGACTCTATATATTTTATAGCGGTTTTGCAAATTGAATAATCAAATATAAAAATATATGTAATAGAGAGTAATATGTGATATATATTAGGTACATCAAACTATGTTATTAAATTTCACGTCTCAAAGGGGAATAAAGAATCAAGATGGAACACGTCAAGGAGGACAATGCAAATTGCATTCCCAACTCAATTCCTCAAAATCCCAACTAGTTATCAGATGCCAATGATACCATGCATGCATATGTACATATGGAGTACAAGTTTAGATATAAGCATAGTACTTAATTCCTAGAGAATCAGGGAGTGGAAGAGTGGTAATTACGGGAGATCTAATATCTATGCTTTAGATTGTGGGGTTAATTGACTTCACTTATAAATAATATTTTTGCAATATTTGCTTATAAAATTTTAGAAATTTGCAATATTACATTAAAAATTACCAATCGACTCCAATAAAATTCTATCAACCCTATTTTGACCACATTAATTCCTTTCCCAGTATAAGCCACTGTCTTGACTAGTGTCGTCTCGATCGGATATTTTCGAGGCCCGGTGCAAAAGCAAAAAAGGGCCCCTAAACAACGGAGACGTATTTGCCGAAATCTGCATTTGACATTATTGGAATTTTGCGCCTTATATTGTTGAAATACTAATCAGAATTGTCGGAATTTTTTTCCGGCCACCATACCAAAACGCCAGCCACCACAAGAACTCGAGAAGGGAGAAAGGGGAGAGGGCAAGACAAAGATTGTTGGCATGGTTGTGGGTTTAATTAGGAAAAATTAGTAACGTTAATTGAGGAATTTTAAGAGTTATAGCTATGAGAATTGGAATAGGAAAAGTTGAGAACTAAATGAAGTGTGAGAAAAAAGGTTGAAAATGGGGGGTTAAATAAAAAGAAAAGTACGGGCATGTTCTCTTCGGTATAAAACTACTGAACTGAACTGAACCGAAAACTTCTTTTAAGAATATTTTTTCTAGATTTTTTTCAAAGAAGTGGGACCTATTAAAAGGGGACCTAAGTCGTCGTTCAGGGTGCTCCTCCTAGATCCTTCATTTTATGATAGTTGGAAGAGCTTGGAATTGTAGTTAAGTGACTTGTGCGAGAGCATAATTTACCCTACCAAATCTCTATAATTAATCATAGTACACTTCCTATCAGTTATCTAGTGTGCAACTTAAAAAATACTAACATACAACGTGACAATGCAAGCATATATATATAACATCTTAAAAAACTTTATAAAGATTTATATGAATGATAGCCATCGTCCATTGTTTATGGCCTTATGGGACATACAGGCCAGGATCATTTGAATTTTGAGGCCCCTACTTGCATGCATGGTCAAACAGTTGACCGTCTGTCTTAAAGGTACCACTCTCTTGTTAATTACTCTTAATTAATCACAATTAATTTCCATTGCATGCACGACTCTATACCTAGCTAATACTCCATTATGACAGCTATTATATATATGATCATCATCAAACTAATTAATCGTAGTATAATGTAACAAGTGGAAGTTGATGAACTATTTTTATTTGATTTATACAACAGATCATGTCGCCAAAGATAAACAGGTGTATAACAAAACAAAAATTATAAACAAAGCACAAGACAAACTGATATCATAAGAAAATGTTCCCTCTTTATAGGGACAAAGGATAAATTAAAAATTATTGAATCTTGGTGTTAATAAGAGATACATTGAGCCTTAAAACAGGCTCAATTTCAGTCTAAAATTAAACCAAAATATCATATTTTAAATAAAGAGTATTGAAAAGAAGTGTAGAAAAGACGCAAAACCTTTAATTTGTTTTGGGAATCGTAAAACATTTTAGTTACATTGTTATCTGGTGTGTGGGGCTTATTGCGCACTCCCACAGTCTTACACAAAAAACATGCACACACGTTTGCATTAATACATGCATGAGATTTTGACTAGACTTCTTTTGTCATAAGTTCAACTTTTGTTTCGTAGAGTAGTGGAGTTTTTTTTAGTCAGGGGATAAATACTAAAGTTAGGCCCTATTCTTATAGATTTATTTTCGATTCAGTTCAATTTAATTCACTTTCTTTCAGTTCAGTTTAATTTAAATTAGTTCAGTTTCTCTCGTGCAGTCCAAAAGAATAGGATCTTACATTCAAGTAGAGGACCCATTTTATAATTCTATCAAAAGAATTTAGAATTTTTTCCTTGAATAATGCAAAAGTGGGTTTTAATTCCAGAAATATGCCGAAATGGAAATTAATTCCCAGCGCACCGTCCACGTAGGACGGCACGCGGGAATTTTTTTTTTCTAGTTAAGTAAAATAGCTACTTAGAATAGCGGTTTACTCCTATAAGCCGCTACTTCAAGTAGCGGTTAGTATAAAATAAACCGTTATTTGAAGTAGCGGTTAACATAAGTTGACCGCGACTTCAAGTCGCGGTTTAATGCTGCCTGAACCCCCAGCCCACAGCTTGGCGTTGACTGATGTAAACCGCTACTTGAAGTAGCGGTTCATTAATGAAGACCGCTACTCCAAGTAGCGGTTTACTGAAATCCCCAAATCCCCCCTAGGTTTCCCAATTTCTCAGTTTCGACGATCATTCTCTCAAATTTGTTTCTCCTTCTCCCCCTCTCTCTCTTACGACTGTCGCCCACCATCCCACACAACACCACCGTCGACTGTGCCACCGGAGCTCAGCCACCAAGAACGTCGCCGCACAACTGACGCCAGGCGATTCGCTGCGTCGCACAGCCGCACCACCAACAGCTCGCCACCGTCCATTAGCCCAGGTGAGTTATTTTTTTGTTTTTTTTTATTTAATTTGCTTAGCATGTCGTATTTGTTATGTATTTTAGCTTTGTAACTGTTGTTAGATGGAAATTGTTTGGTTTGATTAGTATAATTTAGTATTTTGCATAATTTAGCATTTTGTGATGGTTGATTTTGCATGAATTGAATGGTGATATATTGCTTATATTGGTTGGTTAAAAATGGTATTGAGCATTTTGTGATGGTTGATTTTGCATGAATTGTTGTGTATAGGTTGCAAATGCTACTAGAATGTGTTTGGTAGGGGGAGGTTTGGAGATTGATCGACCACTTTTGACGGCATTAGTGGAGCGATGGAGGCAGGAGACCCATACCTTTCATTTGACTGTTAGGGAGGCGATGATTACTTTAGAAGATGTCGCTGTTATCCTTGGACTCAGAGTGCACGGGCCACCTGTTATTGGTGGAGGCGAGGGTAATTGGGCTGCAGTAGTACACGAGTTGTTAGGGGTATGGCCCACCACTCCGGAGAACGAGCCCAAAGTTCTCCAGGGTTCGTCTTTGAGGTTGACATGGCTTCGGCTTCATTTTTTCTTGTTGCCGAACGATGCTGATGAGGTGACAGTACAGCGATTCGCACGAGCTTATATTCTTGTCTTGATGGGGTCCATTCTTTTTGCTGACAAGAGTGGAGATACAGTCCAGGTGCTTTATCTTCCACTTTTGGCAGATCTCGACGTAGCAGGGACATATAGCTGGGGTAGTGCGACCCTTGCATACTTGTATCGACAGCTATGTCGGGCATCACAGAGGCGTGCCAGGGAGTTAGGTGGACCTGTGTTGTTGTTACAGCTTTGGGCATGGGAGCACATACACATCGGCAGACCTCAGATTTCGAGGTTGCGGGACCCACCTCCACAGTTTGACGATGCCGTTCCTATTTTAGGCTCCCAGCATGTTCCGGGGGTTGACCCCTTAGCTGTCATGTAATATGCAGTGTCTCACATTTGTTGACATTATTTAGTTTCATTTTTCAGAAGGATATTAATGTGTATTTCTTTTCAGTTGGCTTCGGGTACACCTCACTAGGTCCTACTTAGCAAGTGGGCTATCTTACTACAGGGATGCACTAGACCATCAGACGGACGAGCAGGTACATAGAGTCTCACATGCCTAACTTATATACATTGGTAGATATCTCTCACATGCCTAATATTTGCAACATTCTTTCTTTGTAGATGACTTGGCAGCCATATACTGATGCGAGACTGGAGTTGTTGCCTGCTATATGTCGAGCTGATCGACATGTATGGCGCACATTGGCTCCACTTATTTGTTTCGACATTGTGGAGTTTCATTTTCTTGATCGAGTTATGCGCCATTTTGGATTCGAGCAGAGGATTCCAGCACCTTGTGATACGAGCACAACCCTTCATGGCATAGATCGGAGGTCGAAGAACAAGAATTATCCGCTCAGACATCGACCTTACATAGCGCAGTGGGATGAGCGCGAGAGACGTGTTGTTCAGGGCACTCCGTTTACTGGTCGTACTCATGCCATTGAGGAGTATATGATGTGGTATCATCGCATCACGAGGTTACGCATGACAGATCCATTGAGGCGACCTCCTTCTACACATTATCAGCCTGCGTCTGTAGATGTAGTACTGGTAAGTGCCATGATTTATAGTTATACTTTTATTTATTTATCCGACTATATAATATGTATTTTTCTTTCTATGCAGGCACATACTTTATCGATGTTGCTCATAGGTGCAAGACCTTGTACTAGAGGGTCTTGAGTCATTGCCTCCGAGATATGGGGCGCCAGTGTTTGCACGATACATTGCAGACCATGAGGGGGACTGTGTATTGATCTTTGTTAGCCGAATTTGGACATGGCCACATCTTACAGGGCGTGCCCACCTCTGCTGCACATACATCGACTTCTACATCTTCTATGTCTGCTGCCCATACATCTACCACGACACCTTTGCTTTCGCCTCCAGTCTGTCAGAGGATCTACCGACGACGTTCTGCCACCACTACATCTTACAGGGCGTGCCTACCTCTGCTGTACATACATCGACTTCTACATCTTCTATGTCTGCTGCCCATACATCTACCACGACACCTTTGCTTTCGCCTCCAGTCTGTCAGAGGACCTACCGACGACGTTCTGCCACCACTCCATCTTGTCTTGATGCCATTGCAGAGTCTAGTGAGACCACACCTAGTTCATCTAGACCTTCACAAAAGAAGAAGAGGGGGGCTTAGCACTTTCATTTATTGTTTGTATAGTTAGTTAACACTATGTTAAATATTAAACTTTGTTTGTGATTGACATATTTTCTTAATCTTACTTCGTAATTAAGAAATTATTGGATAAATTTGAATGTGGATGAACTTGGTGTTTGGTGATTGATGTGTGCATAGACTTGATGTTGTTGGATGGAATTTGGTGTTGGAATTGCAGGTTGGAGAGCTTTTTTTTTTTTTTATGTTTCTGGCATTTTGGCCAGTTATATATGGGGAAGCAGCAATGAGCGGTGTTTTTTTTTTCATAAACCGCCATTCGCAATAGCGGTTTACATATTGCAGAGTATGATTTGTGCTTGCAACATTTTGACCAGGTAAGCCGCTACTTAGGGTAGCGGTTTATATACATAAACCACTACTTGAGATAGCGGTTTATGTGTATAAACCGCTACTTGAAGTAGCGGTTTATTTTAAATTAAACCGCTACTCTGAGTAGCGGTTTACCTGGGATAAAAAAAAAAACTTTTTCTCGCGTGCCGTCCTACGTGGACGGTACGCAGGGAATTAATTTGTACTTGGGCATATTTTTGGAATTAAAACCCACTTTTGCATTATTCAAGGAAAAAATTCAAAGAATTTAACTAGAGATGAAAAAAAAAATATTTCACAACACAAAAACGTACTACGTCCTTGTGGTTTTGATACTCTATAGTAAATTTTTGGAAAATTATAAAGGTAGTTTTAAACTGAGGGTATATTTTTTGAATTTTTTCCTTGAATAATGCAAAATAGGGTTTTAATTCCAGAAATATGTTGGAAGGGAAATTAATTCCCTGCGTACCGTCCACGTAGGACGGCACGCGAGAAATTTTTTTTTTTTGTACTTAAGTAAAACCGCTACTTCAAGTAGCGGTTAAGTAAAAATAAACCGCTACCTGAAGTAGCGGTTAATATTAATTGACCGCGACTTCAAGTCGCGGTTTACTGGTACCTGGACCCCCAGTGGCGCTGACTAAAGTAAACCGCTACTTGAAGTAGCGGTTCATTAATGGAAACCGCTACTTCAAGTAGCGGTTTACTATAATCCCCAAATACCCTAGCTTTCCCAATTTCTCATATTCGACATTCACTCTAAAATTTGTCTCCCTCTCTCTCTCTGACTGCAGTTCGCCCACAACCCACACAACACCACAACACCACAGCCGCACCACCAACCGGAGCTCAGCCACGAAGAACGTCGATCACCGGAGCTCAGCCACGCACAACTGAAGCCACCGCACAACCGCACAACACCACACCACAGCCGCACCACCAACCGGAGCTCAGCCACGAAGAACGTCGATCACCGGAGCTCAACCACGAAGAACGTCGCCCACCGCACAACTGAAGCCACCGCACAACCGCACAACCGCACAACACCACAGCCGCACCACCAACCGCACAACCGTCCATTAGCCCAGGTGAGTTAATTTTTTTGTTTTTTTTTTTAATTTAATTTGCTTAGCATGCCATATTTGTTATGTATTTTAGCTTTGTAACTGTTGTTAGATGGAAATTGTTTGGTTTGATTAGTATAATTTAGTATTTTGCATAATTTATCATTTTGTGATGGTTGATTTTGCATGAATTGGAAGGTGATTTATTGGTTATATTGGTTGGTTAAAAATGGTGTTGAGCATTTTGTGATGGTTGATTTTGCATGAATTGTTGTGTTTAGGTTGCAAATGCTACTAGTATAGGTGAAGAATGGTGTTCATATTGTTTGAATGTGTAGAATAAGAATAACTTTAACATTATGTTTTTTGTATGTAGAATATGGAACAACCTAAATATCCTTTATACCTTTATTGGAATGGTGAACTATCTCAAAATGACGTTGATATTGTGTATAGAGGTGGAAGGAAAAAAATTTTGTTCATCAATTCTGGTATGATGTTTCAAGAGATTCTGAATAGGGTATATGACGTTGTTGGATGTGATCGTATGTATGTGGAACTGAAATTGTTTATGAGATATCCGATGCCGAGGAAATATGTGCCAATTGCACTAGAGGATGACGAGTCACTAAGTGCTATGTGGCTATCAGTGACACAAACGTCAGCCATGGCAATGGAGGTGTACATTGAACAAGTTCCCAAGGAGATAAATCTCCAAAGTAATGTGGGTTATGTACCTACAATAGACTTTAGGGATAGCATGGAGGTACCGGCATCAGCTCCTAGCATGCAATTTGAATCATTTACTAGCATGTTGTCAGACCCAAATTATGTCAATGAGCACATGAATGAGTTCAGTTCTCCTGCTTCGTCTCCCCACATACCATCCACATTCCATCTTGATACTCTACATCGAAATGATGTTGATTTTTTGGGAAATGAGGAGGAGCATGTGGATTCTGATAGGGAGGAGGACGATGATGCAAGGGAAACAGCTGACAATGCAATAAAGTCCGGTGTTCCTTCACAAGATTGGCTCAGAATTGACGAAGTTGATCAAAGGTTAATAGATGCATGGATGACTTGGAAATGCACTGGTTCATTGACTGTGGGTTCTGAATTTGAGATAGGACAAGAGTTTGCCTCATTGCAGCAATTAAAGAATTTTGTGAAAGCCTGGTCGATCTCTAGAAACCAGATGTTTCGGGTGTTAGAGTCAGAGCCCACAAAGTATGTCATTGAATGTGCCCGAAAGGAAGTGTGTCACTGTCCATGGAGGTTGCGTGCAATCATGACTAAGTCGTACTCATTCAAAATTGTACGATATGGTGGTCCACATGCAAGCAATTGTTTGGGAGACATAACATGTGGAGACCATCCTCTCATTTCATCGAATTTCGTTGCTGATCTTATCGAGGATTTCATTAGGACTGATCCTTCATTCAAAGTTCAGTCCATCTTGACTTTTGTGAAGAACCAATATCAATTTTCAATAACATACAAGAGAGCTTGGTTAGCCAAACAAAAGGCAATAACCAATATTTTTGGTGATTGGGAGAAGTCTTATCAAGAGTTACCTAGGTACTTGCAAGCCTTGAAAGAGTCCAATCGAGGCACTGTCGTTTATTGGTGTACGATCCCAACACAAGATCCTAGTACGAACATCTTTAAGAGTGTCTTTTGGGCCTTTAAACCCTCCATTACCGGATTCCGTCATTGTCGACCTCTTATCACTATAGATGGTACTCACTTGTACGGGAAATACAAAGGCAAATTATTGATTGCTATGGGAACAGATGCTAATTTCCAGCTATTCCCACTTGCCTTTGCTGTTGTGAAGGAAGAAAGCACGGAGGACTGATCTTGGTTTTTAGCTTGCATTAGACGTTCTGTCACAGATAGAAAGAATTTGTGTGTCATCTCTGATCGTCATAGGGGTATCCTTGCAGCTATGAACGAGCCTCAAAGTGGATGGGAAGAGCCATATGCCCATCACCGATTTTGTGTGCGACATCTTGCTTCGAACTTGAATACTAAGTATAAGAATGCTGCCATCAAGAATCTATTCGGAAAAGCTGCATATGCTAGGCAGAAGAGGAAGTTTTTGTACTATATGGATCGAATTGGCTAAATTAATGTCGAGGCAGCTAGATATCTGTTGGACATTCCCCTTCATCTACGGTCTCTTCATCATGATGGTGGATGTAGATATGGTGTGCAAACCACGAACATGTCTGAAGTGTTTAATGGCGTCCTAAAAGGGGCAAGATGTCTTCCGATCACTGCTTTGGTAAGAATGACTTTTTATCGTGTCAATTCATATTTTGCTACAAGGAGAGAATTGGGTAGAAAAAGACTTGAGGAAGGCCATGATTATAGTCCAAAGGCGACTACCATCATTGAAAAAAACATGGAGAAGGCAAGTGCTCATGAGGTGATTGTGTTTGACTATGAACGAGGGCTATTTGAGGCCACTACTGGACGTGGAAACCGTATTGCAGGGAAGGGTGGAAAGAAACACACGGTGAACTTAATGCAGAAGACATGTACATGTGAGAAACTCCTAATATACAAGTTGCCGTGTTCTCATGTCCTTGCGGTCTGTCGATACCGGAGTTTGTCATATAGTGGTTTAATGGACGCTTCTTTTATGACTACCGAGTATCGATCTACTTATATGTCCTTTTTCAAGCCTGTGCCTGATATGCATAATTGTTCACCATATTATGGTCCGAGAATTATAGCTGATGAGGGGCTAAAGCGTGGAGCTGGACGTCTAAGGTCCACTCGAATACGAAATGAAATGGATGCAGCTGATAGGCCCGGCAAATATAGATGTAGCATTTGTAAGGCTTCGGGACACAATAAGCAAAGATGTCCTAATAAGAATGATGAAGGAACATCTGGGTAAATCTAATTTTTATTAACTCTCATAAATTTATATTCTTATCATAGTCCATGAATGTGTTACTTACCTGTTTGTTTTTTATTTCCTCAGGTCTGATGGCGCAGTCCATCAATCCCGGCCCCATTGATCGCAGAGTTCTCACCCTCCAGGATAAGCATCGGAGTGAGGATGCCTGGAGGGGAGTAGCGGACACGGTATTATCGTGTCGGTTGCATCATCATAGTCTAACTCATGACTGGGAGGTTCACGATAGAGTTCTTCGGTATGTTGAGCGTGCTGGTTTTCTTGGCATACATCGTTTGGTAGGGGGAGGTTTGGAGCTTGATCGACCACTTCTTACGGCATTAGTGGAGCGATGGAGGCAGGAGACCCATACCTTCCATTTGACTGTTGGGGAGGCGACGATTACTTTAGGAGATGTCGTTGTTCTCCTTGGACTGAGAGTGCACGGACCACCTGTTATTGGTAGCGGCGAGGGTAATTGGGTTGCAGTAGTGCACGAGTTGTTAGGGGTATGGCCCACCACCCCGGAGAACGAGCCCAAAGTTCTACAGGGTTCGTCTTTGAGGTTGACATGGCTTCGGCTTCATTTTTTCTAGTTGCCGAACGATGCTGATGAGGTGACAGTACAACGATTCGCACGGGCTTATATTCTTGTTTTGATGGGGTCCATTCTTTTTGCTGACAAGAGTGGAGATACAGTACAGGTGCTTTATCTTCCACTTTTGGCAGATCTCGACGTAGCAGGGACATATAGCTGGGGTAGTGCCACCCTTGCATACTTGTATCGACAGCTATGTCGGGCATCACAGAGGCGTGCCAGGGAGTTAGGTGGTCCGGTGTTGTTGTTACAGCTTTGGGCATGGGAGCACGTACACATCGGCAGACCTCAAATTTCGAGGTTGAGGGACCCACCTCCACAGTTTGACGATGCCGTTCCTATTTTAGGCTCCCAGCATGTTCCGGGGGTTGACCCCTTAGCTGTCAGGTAATATGCAGTGTCTCACATTTGTTGACATTATTTAGTTTCATTTTTCAGAAGGATATTAATGTGTATTTCTTTTCAGTTGGCTTCAGGTACACCTTAGTAGGTCCCACTTAGCAAGTGGGCTATCTTACTACAGGGATGCACTTGACCATCAGACGGACGAGCAGGTACATAGAGTCTCACATGCCTAACTTATATACATTGGTAGACATCTCTCACATGCCTAATATTTGCAACATTCTTTATTTGTAGATGACTTGGCAGCCATATACTGATGCGAGACTAGAGTTGTTGCCTGCTATATGTCGAGCTGATCGACATGTATGGCGCACATTGGCTCCACTTATTTGTTTCGACATTGTGGAGTTTCATTTTCCTGATCGAGTTATGCGCTAGTTTGGCTTCGAGCAGAGGATTCCAGCACCTTGTGATACAAGCACAGCCCTTCATGGCATAGATCGGAGGTCGAAGAACAAGAATTATCCGCTCAGACATCGCCCTTACATAGCGCAGTGGGATGAGCGCGAGAGACGTGTTGTTCAGGGCACTCCGTTTACTGGTCATACTGATGCCATTGAGGAGTATATGGTGTGGTATCGTCGCATCACGAGGTTACGCATGACAGATCCATTGAGGCGACCTCCTTCTACACATTATCAGCCTGCGTCTGCAGATGTAGTACTGGTAAGTGCCATGATTTGTAGTTATACTTTTATTTATTTATCCGACTATATAATATGTATTTTTCTTTCTATGCAGGCACATACTTTATCTGATGTTGCTCATAGGTGCAGCACTGTACTAGAGGCTGCTGAGTCATTGCCTCCAGATATGGGGCGCCAGTTGTTTGCACAGACATTGCAGACCATGAGGGGACTGTGTATTGATGCAGTTAGCCGAGCTGGACATGGCCACATCTTACAGGGCGTGCCTACCTCTGCTGTACATACTTCGACTTCTACACCTTCTATGTCTGCTGCCCATACATCTACCACGGCACCTTTGCTTTCGCCTCCAGTCTGTCAGAGGACCTACCGACGCCGTTCTGCCACCACTCCATCTTCTCTTCATGCCATTGCAGAGTCTAGTGAGACCACACCTAGTTCATCTAGACCTTCACAAAAGAAGAAGAGGGGGTCTTAGCACTTTCATTTGTTGTTTGTATAGTTCGTTAACACTATGTTAAATATTAAACTTTGTTTGTGATTGACATATTTTCTTAATCTTACTTCGTAATTAAGAAATTATTGGATAAATGTGAATGTGGATAAACTTGGTCACTACAAGAAAATCACAAAATAACGACGGCCTATCAGCGACGGCTAGTAAAACCGTTGGTATATCCACAGTAAGCGACGACTCTAAGCCGTCGTTGATTACCGTCTGCTTTTATATCATCTAACGACGGTTTAGCTGTCGTTGATAATTAACGACGGCTATCAGCGGTTGTTGAATTTGTGGAATTAAAGCAGAATTTTTTTTAGCTTGGGCGACGGTTAGAAACGGTCGTTGATTTCTGAAGGGGGGGTTTAATTGAATCTGCTGTTTCATCGGGTTTTATTTTCAACAAAAAAAAAAAGGAGGGAAGTACTTTGGGCGAGCACAGCAGCGACGAAACCACCTCCACCTGCCTTTCCTCCTTCCTCCAGCCAACGGCAGCGACGAAACCCACCTCGCCGGCGGTAAGCTTTACTTTCTCCTTTTTTTTTTAAATTTTTGTACTCATGAACCAAACCCTAACAATTGGGTTTTTTCCTCGTGAGAGAAGTGAACTTCAGGCGACGACCTTGGGCGACGAAGTTGCATCGACTCTTGCCGGACCTACATTTCGCCGGTGGTAAGCAGTGCCAATATCTTTTTTTTTTTTTTTTTAATAATTTGTGTACTCATGAAACTAAACCCAGAAAATTTGGTTTTTGCTAATTCTTGTTATTTCTCCTAAAAATTCGAATCTTGTTTTTGTCAGTTTTTTACTCACATTTTGTTAGTCTTGCTTTATTATATGTATATTTCTTCATTTAAGTGTTTGATCTTATATTAAATCATTTCTTTAATCAAAGTTCATACTACTTATTATTTTTTCATATAATTTCATAGTCAGATTTTAGTGATTTGGTGAGTGAAATCAGTAACAAGAAAGAGCATGTGGGTATTTTTGTTTTCTAACATTTGGTGGAAAAAAAGAATGGGTGAAAGTAACCCAAAATTGTTGGACTTAATATCAAAGGAAAAACAAAGGATGATGAATAATGAAGAAAGAACATATGGGTGTTGTTCATTTGATGAAAACAAGCTTGAACTTAGGCTATTATTTTTTATTTTAGAGATGATGCATCTATGTGTATTCTCTATGGAAAATGGTTTACATCCATTTGTTTGTTATTTGGTAATGCAAATGTAAACGTTTACGTTTTTTATCATATGCATTGTACTTTCTGGTGAACATGTTGAGAATTTGGAATTAAGTTTGTTCACAGCGTTTATAACCATGCTTGTCAAATCAATGATTTAATTTTTTTATTTTTTTTTGGAATCTTATTTTAAGTCAAAAGGGGTGCTTGTGAACTTAAATTCGTAGTTACTTATTATTGGAGTTGCTCGTTTAGTAGAAATTGACGCTTAAAGGTGCCGTTGAATAATTGATTTTCTACATGATGTAGGATTACGTAGCACTTTGGTGTTTCTCTTTGGCTTAATTGTAAGGTTAGTAGCAATTTTTTACCATATTTTGTCTTCAATTTATATTGTTTTCGTTCATGTAAATTCTATATTTTAATTTGTGTGTAAGTTTTTCATCATGAAATATAATGTATTAAAAAAACGTTTGTTTAGAGAATGTTAAAAACTATATAATTTTTTAGTTTATATTACTTTGAAGATTAAGTTACTTTAATTGTATAAGTTTAAGTTACTATATAATTATCACAATAGTTTTTATAGTGGTTCGTTTATTAAAGGTTATAAAAGTTAAAAACTATATAATTATGACAATAATTTAGTTATTGCACATTCCTTTATCTAGTTTACACTATTTAAATTGTTTATATTGTTTTTGACATATTTGTTTTCGTGGAAATAGTTTGGATGAGGTTATAAATTAAAGTTAAGTGTTTAAATAAATATGTTTGCATCATCATGTGCCTAGATACCCGTTCAAGGTATACTCATTAGGAGTATATCTTGAATAGTCCCCGATTGGGGATTGTTCTTCGACGTTTGACCTCACTTAGGTGGTGAATGTATGCCTTTTGTTCTATTCAATGTAATTTCCGGTGATGTTGTTTCTCTATGTTGTTCTCGGGTACATATGTAAGCTTTTACGAAGGCGACATTGTGTACTTGGAGAACTCATGGGAAATCTTTGCCGGAATTTACGTAGAAGCGAATAGTTGGCATACATTCACTAGTGGGGTTAGACGTCGAAGAATGGGTTAGGTTGGAGTGATAAGGACCTTTGGACATCATTTTAGGCCCTATATGTATTTCACAAATATGTTTTAATTGTACGTATGTTGGTTGTTAATGAGTATTGTCATTGAAATGGTTTAGAATTGGTCACCATGAAACGGAAGGAGCGTTGGTGGATGTATGATAGATATGACAATGTGCGTAACTTGAGGCCCGAGTTCTTGAGGGGGGTTGATGAATTCATTGATTTTTGCAAAGTCAATCCCGAAACCCCAGGTAAGGATGAAGTTAGATGTCCGTGTCCGAAATGCAAGAACAGACGTATGCATGACGCAGACACGGTTAAAGTGCATTTGTATAGCAAGGGCTTTATACCTGATTACTATGGTTGGTATCTCATGGTGAAGAGTTACCTCAACCCGCAGAAGAGTTATCTAATCCGTACCGTGAAATGGTTTTCGATGCTCTTGGGAAAAACCCGGAACCATCCACTGTTGAAGAGCCTAGTGGAATAGAGGAGGAGCCTAATCCTCAAGCAAAGGTGTTTCTTGACCTATTAAAGGCTTCTGAGGAACCGTTGTACGACGGGAGCTCCATGTCTGTGTTGGAAATGGCATCTAGAATCGTATCTTTGAAGTGTGAGTACAATTTGCCACATAGGTGTGTTGATGCTTTTGCTTCATTAATGAAAGAAGCAATACCTAGCAACAACAACATGAGTAACACATTTTACGATACGAAGAAGATCTTGGAGGGATTAGAGCCTCCCCACGAGAAGATTCGTGCTTGCCCCAAAGGTTGTATGCTGTTTTGGAGAACTGATGCACACTTGGACAGATGTAGAGTGTGCGATAGCGACAGATACAAGAGGACTTCTAAGGGGTCTTTAGTTCCAATGAAAGTTTTGATTTATTTCCCAATCACACCGAGATTGCGAGAGGTTGTATGCAACAAAGAACGTTCTTGAAGAAATGACATGGCATGCCAAAAATCCAAGAGTCGAAGACAAAATGGCTCACCCTAGCGACAGTGAAGCTTGGAAGCATTTGGATAGATCATTTGGCGAATTTGCATCTGAGCCTAGGAATGTTCGGCTCGGTTTGTGTACCGATGGGTTTGGTCCACATGGAAAGTTTGGGGGTCAATATTCATGTTGGCCGGTCATCTTAACCCCGTACAACTTGCCGCCATCGATGTGCATGAAAAAACCCTTCATGTTCCTTTCGTTGCTCGTTCCTGGTCCTAAAAATCCGAAGGGAAACTTGGATGTGTACATGCAACCCTTAATCGAGGAATTGAAGCAATTATGGGATGTTGGAGCAACTACTTATGATATTTCTAGGAAACAAAATTTCAATATGCGTGCCGCCATTCTTTGGACAATAAATGATTTTCCCGCTTACGGTATGCTATCTTTGGTCTACGCCGGGAAAAAGGCTTGTCCTTATTGTATGGATAAATCCAAAGCTTTTTGGCTCGAGCATGGGGGTAAAGTTTCTTGGTTTGATTGTCACCGTCAATTTCTTCCCCGAAGATCATCCTTTTCGTAAAAACAAAGTAGCTTTTTGCAGAAATAAGGTTGAAAAAGGGTCTCCACCACACATCATGTCCGGGGAAGAGTTGTGGTCATGTGTTAAAGACTTGCCAAAGGCTACGAGATGGACCGGATGCACTTAACGCTTTGAAAAAGTTGAAAAATGGGTGGTTCAAACAAAGCTGTCTTTGGGAGCTCCCATCTTGGAAAGATTTGCATCTTCGTCACAACCTTGACGTCATGCACATTGAGAAAACTTCTTCGACCAACTCATTCACACAGTTATGGATGTGAAAAAAACAGCGCAGACACCGTTGCATCTAGAAAAGACATTGCTAAATTGTGCAAAAGGCCTCAACTTCATGTCACCAAGGATGCGAACGGAAAAGAAACTCCACCAAAAGCACCTTTCGCACTGGACAAGTCCCAAAGGAAAGTATTATGCAACTGGGTCAGAGATTTGAAATTTCCCGATGGCTATGCTTCCGACTTAACAAGATGTGTGGACATGCAGTCCGGTAAAGCTGCACAAGTATGAAAAGCCATGACTGTCATGTCTTCATGGAAAGATTATTGCCGATTGCATTAAAGGAGTTGCTTTCGGTTCATGTGTGGAAAGTTGTCACTGAGATTAGCCTTTTTTTCCGTGATTTGTGTTGCTCCACCATCACAGTAAGTGACATGGAAAGGTTGGAAAAGGACATAGCCGAGATCCTTTGTAAACTCGAAAAGATTTTCCCACCATCATTCTTCAATTCCATGGAACACTTACCAGTTCACCTTCCACGCGAAGCTAGGCTATGTGGTCCCGTGCAATACCGTTGGATGTATCCCTTTGAAAGGTACCTTATCCTTCATTTTCATATATCCTTTTTTATTGTTGTTCGCAATTGTGTAACTCTTTTTTATAACCACCTTCTTAGGTTCCTCAATCATTTGAAACGCAAAATTGGTAACAAGGCTCGTGTGGAGGGTTCTATTTGTAATGCGTACTTGTGTGAAGAGATTGCAAACTTCTGTTCAAACTACTTTCAGCAAGGAGTGGATACTAAGACACGAGATTCAGGCCGTAATGTAAATGATGAACTTGATAGGATGCTCGACGAAACTGTCCCAGAGCTATTCAGGGTTAATTGTGGTCGGCCGTCTAATGCAGGAGGAACACGATTTTTAACTGAAGTGGAACTACAATGTGCACACCTATATGTGTTAGCAAATACAGGCATCTTACAAGAATTTGAGAAGTAAAACACTTGTTATTAATCATATTATTTATAAATTTAACTTTCATTTTAAATTTAGACATTAACAATTGTTATGTTTGTAAGGGATTTCGAGGACCACATTCTTCAAATTCGACCTACTCTACGTAGGGAAGATGTGTGGGTGCAACATGAAGTAGAATACCTTGATTGCTTTAGATCGAAAGTGAGTTTGTGTGACTATAGGTTATTCAATAGGTTATTCAAGAAATGTTAATGTATTAACAATATGAATGAATTTCAATAGGTTATTCAAGACAAACCCAATGATGATGTATTGTTTGCTTTGGCAATGGGTCCTTCGACATTATTTCGCACTTGGAATAGATACTATGTTAATGGATACAATTTCCAAACAAAAGCATCAAGCAACCACAAATCCACCATGAATTATGGAGTGTGTGTGTCTAATGACGGTGGGAGTGATTTCTTTGGGATTCTAGATGATGTTATAGAATTGAAGTTTACAGGTGCTCGTAGTCAATATAGCACTGTTTTGTTCAAGTGCAATTGGATGGACAATGTGAGGGGAATGAACATCGATCAATACAAGCTAGTTGAAGTCAACCACACCAAGAAATACCCCAAGTTTGATCCCTTTGTGCTATCATACCAGGTTAGCCAAGTATATTTCGCACCGTACCCAAGCTTGAAAAGAGATCGTGCTCAATGGTGGGCTGTGTTTAGGACAAAGGCAAGGTCTGTGATTGATGCTCCGGTTGACTTCGACTTCCTTCAGGAGACAAGTGTTGGGACTCCAACGCTTTGTGATCCAAATGATATTCCCGATTATGAAGGTGGTAATGATGTCGAGTGTGTTGAAGGAGATGACGAAGAAATTTTGTTTGAAGCCCCATCAGGTGATGATGAAGAAGAGTCTAGTTTCGAGTCCGGAGAAAGCGAGGATGATGACGATGACGATGATAGTTTTTGGGATGACGATAGTGATGATGAACTAAGCGAGGATGGGAATTCACTTTGATTTGTTTGAGTATATCATAGCTTGTATTAAGGACAACATTTCAATAAAAATATAGGACTTTTGTAATGAAATGTTGAAGATTACTTGTTATGACATTTCCATCTCGTAGTTTTTCTTACTTGTTGTTGAGTAACATGATCCATTCCGCACTCTGTGGTTTTTCTTAGTGTTTTTCTAATATTTAATTAGTACTTGCTTTCTCCCCACTTCCCTTTTCGCATTAATATTTATGTTTCCTCTGCCTTGCTTTCTCCCCACTTCAAACCTAGTAATTATTATACAGGGGACACAAACTTCTTTTGTTTTTTAGATTAAAAAGCTAAAACATTGATTACATAAATTATATAGGACTACTTCATAATCTACCCCACCGACTTAGTTTGGATTATTGGTACTTGCAAATCTCTAACAAGGCCCATCTTTGTTTGCTTGCCTTTAGCTAAGAACGGACCCTACAAGCCTACCTGTTTGAGTAACCTAGACATTGTTATTTTTGCTTTTGAAAGGTTTATTTAATTACGTAATTAGTATGTCTAGTAATGTGTTGTGTAGACATACAAGGGACTCTATATGAATATGATCTATAATTTTATAACTTTACATTATGTCAATGGATTTTTTTGATAAAATCTCATATATGCTCTTTATTTGTATGGAGTTTATTTGTGTTTATTGGTTCTCCCTATTTCACTAACATTCTAACAAAAGGGGGGAGGGCGGGGGGAGGGAAGGGGGCCTGTAGGCCAGCAGGGGGCAGTGAGGGGGAAGGGCAGGGGGGCAGCAGGCTGTGTGAGGATGAGGGCGGGGGAGGGAGGGGGGGGGGGCGGGGAGGGCCTGCGAGCCGCCAGGGGGAGGGGGAGGGAGGGGGGGGAGGCGGGGGAGGGCTGCGAGCCGGCAGGGGGAGTGAGGGGGAGGGGGGGGGGCCGCAGGCTGTGAGGGCGGGGGCGCAGGCCGGCGGGGGGATGGCAGGGGGGAGGCGGGAGGGCCTGCGAGCCGGCAGGGGAGGGCGGGGGGGGGGGGGGGAGGGGGGAGGGAGGGAGGCCGCGCAGGGGGGAGGGGGGGAAGGGCGCGGGGGGCAGTGGCGTGGGGGGGAGGGCGGGGGAGGGCGGGGAGGGGCGGGGGGGCGCGGCGCCGGGGGGAGTGAGGGGGGAGGGCAGGGGGGTTGCGCGGGCCGCCGGGGGGATGGCGGGGGGATGGCGGGGGAGGGCGGGGAGGGCTGCGGGCAGCCGGGGGGAGGGGGTGGGGAGGGCGGGGCTGGGGCAGGCGGGGAAGGGCGGGGAGGGCCTGCAGCCGCCAGGGGGGAGGGCGGGGGCCGCAGGTGTGATGGGGAGTGGGGGGGAGGGCGGGGGGCAGGGGTGAGTGAGGGGGGCCGCAGCCGCAGGGGGATGGCAGGGGGGGGGGGAGGGCCTGCGAGCCGCCAGGGGGAGGGCGAGGGGAGGCTGCGAGCCGGCATGGGGAGGGCGGGGGGAGGGCGGGGAGGGCTGCGAGGCCGGCAAGGGGCCGCAGCCGCCAGGGGGAGGCGAGGGGGCGCGCAGCCGCCAGGGGGAGGGCCGGGAGGGCCTGCAGCGCGTGTGGGGGGAGGGCGGGGGGCTGCAGCTGTGAGGGGGGAGGGGAGGGGAAGGGGAGGGTCGGTGAGGGCCAGCGGGGGGAGTGAGGGGGGGTTAAGAAATAACTTACATTTTATTGTGTTTTTTTTTAATCTTGCGCGTTTCTACTTTCTTGCATTTTAGGTAATCATGTCGAATCCTAAGGGCCGCGGAGGTCGAGGTGGCTTAGGTGGAAGCCAAGGTCGTGGGACTTTGACTCCGAGGGAGCTTTTTCGGTCACCGGATGTACAAGGAAGCGGGAACCCTATGTCGGAGACACGGGGAGATGATTCACGAGGCACGTGACATTGGTGACCACGTGCACGGAGACTCCGATGACTCATACGGAGGAAGGTGAAGGTTCGAACCGTGCACCAAGAAAGGTTTTAAGCCCTACTTGGATTGTGGTAAGTTCGTAAGCCTTCATTTCATGATATTTGTATGCAATGATATTCACAATTCACGTGTTTGTTTGGTTTTCAATTCAGGTTTGATGATAACAAGGTTAGTGGGTCCATCACCGACATTTTCCGGGGCCATTTTCGACAACCATGGTTCAATTACAGTGAGGTCGATGATGCAACAAAGACGCATTGGTGGAACATTTTCACAGTATGTATGAATCGAATTATGAAAAATGAAATTGATTATATTACTTTATTAATATCTTTGTTTAATGTTTGACTAAAGGGTATTTACGAATGGCCTCCTGAGTTAGAAGGCCTAGTGAGGAAGGATTACAAGAAAAAAGCTTCATCTCGTCTGCGAGACTTGCGATACTGGGTGGTTAAGAAAGCCAAAGAAAGGCCAAAATGGTTGGGGGAGACGATATACGAAGACATGAAGAAGAGAAGTGAAGACCCAACATTTCGGGAAAAATCTGAACAGGCGAAGAAGAACCGAAGAGGTGGCTCCCTGTCTAATCCAATTGAGCCGTCACACTTTCAGGGTTCTATTTCGGCGGCACATCATGCTAGGAAGATGGTAAATATGTTTCATATCTACTACTTAGTGTAATTTACATGAATATGTTCCATAAAGCCTTTGTTAATTCAACAATGTCTACAGGCAAAGAGTAGAGGAGGAGTACTCCCTACTGCTCCCGAGTTGTTCTTGAAGACTCATTTCAAGACTGTTCCTGGAAAAGGAGAAATTCCAGCAAACAAGAAATCAAAGCAAATCTCGGTACATACTTCTAAACATATATTTATAGGCAAATATGATTGAAAAGTTTGATGGTAGTTTAAGTTAGAATCAAATATAGGCTAATATAGGCCATTTTAGGCCTTTTTACTTGAAATTGAATGAATACGAGTACTTTGATGCTAGTTTAAGTTATAACCACCTCAAACATCATATATGTAGTTAGTTTAATGTATTTAAAAGTTGTTTTGATTGAAAATACACAAAGTAGGAAAGTTAGAACCAAATGTAGCCTAATATAGGCCATTTTAGGCCTTTTTACTTGAAATTTAATGAATACGAGTACTTTGATGCTAGTTTAAGTTATAACCACCTCAAACATCATATATGTAGTTAGTTTAATGTATTTATAAGTTGTTTTGATTGAAAATACACAAAGTAGGAAAGTTAGAACCAAATGTAGCCTAATATAGGCCATTTTAGGCCTTTTTACTTGAAATTGAATGAATACGAGTACTTTGATGCTAGTTTAAGTTATAACCACCTCAAACATCATATATGTAGTTAGTTTAATGTATTTATAAGTTTTTTTGATTGAAAATACACAAAGTAGGAAAGTTAAAACCAAATGTAGGCTAATATAGGCCATTAGAACCAAATGTAGCCTAATATAGGCCATTTTAGGCCTTTTTACTTGAAATTGAATGAATACGAGTACTTTGATGCTAGTTTAAGTTATAACCACCTCAAACATCATATATGTAGTTAGTTTAATGTATTTATAAGTTTTTTTGATTGAAAATACACAAAGTAGGAAAGTTAAAACCAAATGTAGGCTAATATAGGCCATTTTAGGCCTTTTTACTTGAAATTGAATGAATACGAGTAGTTTGATGCTAGTTTAAGTTATAACCACCTCAAACATCATATATGTAGTTAGTTTAATGTATTTATAAGTTGTTTTGATTGAAAATACACAAAGTAGGAAAGTTAGAACCAAATGTAGGCTAATATAGGCCATTTTAGGCCTTTTTACTTGAAATTGAATGAATACGAGTACTTTGATGCTAGTTTAAGTTATAACCACCTCAAACATCATATATGTAGTTAGTTTAATGTATTTATAAGTTGTTTTGATTGAAAATACACAAAGTAGGAAAGTTAGAACCAAATGTAGGCTAATATAGGCCATTTTACCCACTTTATTTTACTTGAATATGAGTATATTTAACCAAATGCAGGAGACGTACAAGAAGAAGCTGGATCATTGTACCACTCAGGGGTCACAGCCGAACCCTGATCTGTTGTATTGGGAGACAGTTGGGGGGGAGGAACCGAGGAAAAGTTCGGGGGTTGGGTCGGGGAGATCATTTGTACTACAACTCTTCATCAGGGCGAGGAGATAGCGGCTCTTCACAACCATATGAGCCGTCCATTTTATCTCGGATTGAGGCGCAGGTGGAGGCAAAAGGTCGCTGCGCGGATGGAAGAGGTGGAGGCAATGGTCGCAAGCACGGGTGGAAGCGTCAAGTCGGGCCATTGTTGAGGAAATGATGAGGAACATGTCTAGTTTCGGCCACATGTCCTCGAGGTTGCAACCCACGCCCCCTCCACATCGCGACACCGCACGATGACCCAGGGTTTGGTGGTGGCGGTAGTGCTACACAGACACCCTTGACAGTGTAGTGTTTTTGGTTTCGGCAACTAGGTAACTAACTTTTATGCATTTAGTGTCAATATTTATCGGCATCTCGCTTTGTTTCTAGATGTGTCGGGTTATTTTTTTTGGAACCCGACTTCTACTTTATTTCTCGACACCGGGATCTATTTTGCGTACATATATTTAATCTAGGTAGTTTGTCTAACTATAGACATTTAGTGTCTATATTTATCGGCATCTAGCTTATTAGTTTCCAGCTTTGTCGATATATATTTTTTGTAAACACAGACTTCTACTTTATTTCCCGACTCGGGATCTATTTTGTGTACATAATTGTAATCTATTTCATGTAATTATACAAGTATCAATGCAAATTACAAGTATCAATGCAAATTGTAATATATATCAAAATTGCATATTTTTGTAATTGAATGCGATGGAGGAACAACTTTAGAGTGGTCCACAAGCATGCGGTTTGTCTTTGGTACAGGTTTAATTATTGGTAACAACAAAAATATTCTAAATAATATTATTTCAAAAAAACAACGACGGCTAAACATTAAATCAACGACGGCTAGGCAGTCGTTGTAAGGTATACTATGCACCCAAGGACTTCCACTTCAACGACTGCTTTTACATAATAGCGACGGTTTATAACAGACGTTGATGTGGCCCATACAACGACTGTTTATAACCGTTGGGGAATTACCGACGGTTTACAACGGTCGGTACATCAACGACAGTTCCAAACCGTCGTTGATTTAACGGCTGTTTAAAACAGGCGTTGGTTTGGTGCCAGCGTCGGTTTTTTGGAACGGTCGCTGATTACAAGTAAACCGTCGTTAAATTATTTACCGACGGCTTAGCGGTCGTTGATTCCAAATTCAGCGACCACCTGTGCACCGACTGCCGTTTAACGACGGCTTAGCGGTCGGTGATGTGTTACCGACGGTTTTTCTTATATTACCGACGGCTTTTAGCCGTCGTTAAATACGACCTTTCTTGTAGTGGGTGTTTGGTGATTGATGTGTGCATACTCTTGGTGTTGTTGGATGGAATTTGGTGTTGAAATTGCAGGTTGGATAGCTTTTTTTTTTTTATGTTTCTGGCATTTTGGCCAGTTATGGGGAAGCAGCGATGAGAGGTGCTTTTTTTTTTCATAAACCGCTATCTCAAGTAGCGGTTTACATATTATAGAGTATGATTGTGTGGAAAATCTTGACCACATAAACCGCTACTTCAAATAGCGGTTTATATGTATAAACCGCTACTTGAAATAGCGGTTTATATGTATAAACCGCTACTTGAAGTAGCGGTTTAATTTAAAATAAACCGCTACTTGATTTAATTTAAAATAAACCGCTACTTGAAGTAGCGGTTTACCTGGGATAAAAAAAAAAAAAAAAACATTTTCTCGCGTGCCGTCCTACGTGGACGGTACGTAGGGAATTAATTTCCCTTCCAACATATTTCGGGAATTAAAACCCTATTTTGCATTATTCAAGGAAAAAATTCTTTTTGAATTTTTCATATAACTTTGGATTTTTTGAAATTTTTTAAAATGACCTTGAAGTGTTATATCATTAAAACTATCCTTGTTTGCCATCATATTAAAATATTAGGAATCGGGGTTAGCTTAAGTGGTGAATTTTTTAATCTAGATTCCTTAATAAAGTTTAGAGTTCAATTTTTATCCAAAGTAATTTGCTTGGGATTTAGGGGTGGGGGGGGTTGGGGGTGTCTGCCTTGTAGTGGGCCTCTTGGTAGGGGCCTGTGTGTAATGGCAGCTCAAATAATTTATTTTATTCAGGGTAGAGACATTTATAACAAATGACATATACTTCATCTATTTCAAAATACTCGACACACTTTTTCGGACACAGTTGCCAACACATAACTTTAACTATCAATATTTCTAATTCCCTGCATGTAAAAATTATAAAAAGTAGATATTATCAAAGTATATATCAAGATGAATCTAACAAAATCCCACATGACTATATGTTTCCTTATGTAAAACTCATAAAAATATTGTCAAAGGAGAGTGTGTGAATAATGCAAAAGTCAAACCGTGTTATCTTTTTTAAAAAGGAGGAAATATATCACATCATCATCAAACCATACTTCATTTTAAAAATAGAATTATTTTGTTGAAAATTAAGATTAGTTTGTGAGATATGTTAGCACTTCAGATTTATATGGAAAATTTCCAATAATTTAGAGATATTGTACTTATTGTATAATTCTCCTATAAACAACTCTTGGAATGTTGCAAATAGTTGTACGTTCACTGCGGGTTCACATATATTTTCGTAGGCGGATCTCTTTATTTCTTGTAACACATGAAACTCTTCCCACTTTCATCACATAAATTTTCTTACTAAAGTGTAATTTTTTTTTTTTGAGGGAACTAAGTGTAATATTTCTCAATTTGTTAATTAATATATATATATAAAGGAGGAACTTTTCGGGAAGCGAAAATTAGAGTTTGTATTTGAATCAACAACTTAAATTATTATATTATGAAAATTGTGTATAACTTTTGCTACAAAATTCGGAATATTATAATTTTTGTACCATTGGAGAGCATTCAGAATATGCTTCGAAATAAGATCCATTTACAATATAGTTCTACAACTTATAAAATATACAACTTAAATTATTATATTATGAAAATTGTGTATAACTTTTGCTACAAAATTCGGAATATTATAATTTTTGTACCATTGGAGAGCATTCAGAATATGCTTCGAAATAAGATCCATTTACAATATAGTTCTACAACTTATGAAATATAGAGCGCAATGTAGGATTGTCATGTCATCAATTTTTTTATATTAAAAATAGAGTTCTACATAGATTTAAATACATATAAGCCTATAAGGAGTCTTGTATAAGCAGAATTTAGAGTTTCATTTTGAATGAACAATCTAAATTATTATATTATGTAAATTGTGTATAACTTTTGCTACCTAATCCAGAATATTACAATTTTTGTACCATTAGATAGTGCTCGAAATATGCTTCGAAATAAGATCCATTTACAATATAGTGCTATAATTTATGAAATAAAGAGTCTCACTTAGGATTGTCATGTCATTAGTTTTTATTTTAAATATTTGAAAAAAATAGAATTCTACATATATTTAAATACATAAAATAGTTTTGTATAGGGGGAAATTAGAGTTGTGTTTGAATAAACAACCTAAATTATTATATTATGTAAATTGAATTTAACTTTTGCTACCTAATTCAAAATATTATAATTTTTTTATCAGTGGAGAGTGCTTGAAATATGCTTCAAAATAGGATCTATTTACAATATAGTTTTATAACTCATGAAAATATATTAAATTAAATGAATTGTAAGACATTATTTAGTCTTTTTTTAGATAAATATAATAATAGCTATAAGTATTAAGTATAGTGTATTACATGTGATTATAACATTTGATTATAGGTCCAATTTACAGGATTAAACATATTATCTTTTAAAAAACCTCAACCTTACTCAACTAAACCAAAACAATATAGTATTGCAACAAAATTTATTAAGGAAACTTTGTTGTTACAACAAAAACTAAAATCTATAGCGATAAAGTTACATATATATTAGAGTTATGGATTATGTAAAAATTAGAGTTTGATTTAAATAAAACAACCTTAGAATATTATAAAGAGCTCCACCTAAGCATGCCATGTCATTCTTATTAACTTTTAATTTTTTTTAAGAATATAGTGTTCAACATTTATTTTTTTTGAAAGAAAATGGTGTTCAACATAGATATAAGTACATATAAGGTGTTCTGGATGAGTGAATATTGCAGTCTAATTTTAAATAAACAACCTAAATTATTATACTATGTAAATTAAATTAAACTTTTGCTACATAATTCGCAATAGTATAATTTTTTTTTACCGTCGGAGAGTGCTCGAAATATGCTTCGAAATAAGATCCATATATAATATAGTTTTACAACTTATGAAAATATATTTATTTAGATGAACAATAACGTATTATTTATTCTTTATTTTAAATAATTATAAAAATAAATATAAAAATAGCATATAATATGTGACAATAGTAATTATGTCTTTTAAAATCATACTTTTAAAAATCAAGTCATATGAAGATATAAAAAAAATCATATCTATAGTTTTGAAACGATAGCATTCCATGATGGCATTACATGAAGATCAAATGAAAGTTTGTCATCGAGATTGCAGAGGTATTACGCAACTGGCTAATTATTTTATTCTTATAATATTTATTGTATACATAATTATTTATTTATTTTTCATATATCTATATCTATATCTCAGATCTTATTCTTTTCTCCATTAACTTAATTCTACTAAAACTATTTGGAAATCAAGGTTCGCATTTCTAGACTATTTGAGGTCACGGATCATAAAAAAGGGGGAAATTTGATAAGACTTGATATGGTCATGATTAATGAAGATAAATTTTTTTCTCTTAAATTGTATTTTCGATTATTAATAGAGGTTAGTTTTATATTTAATTAATTTTCTTCATGATACCATCATTATAATCTTCATTTTGGTTTTCTCATCTTCCATTCTATGTGCGTTAGTGTTTATGTGCTATATTAAAAGTTGAAATTGTGGCTGGCACTCATGTGTTTCTCTATTCTTTCTGTCCTGCATCTATTAAGTTATTACCCTCTACTTTCTTAAAGTATCATTCGAGTATTATTCATGTTAAACTGTATTAGCAGTCATACCTGTTATTGAGATACCATTTAATAATAGCTTAACTATAGTATTCAATTGAATATTAAAAATTATAAAATTTATATATCACAATAACAAATCTAGAAATTATAGTATAATGACAAATATTTTCTCCGTTTTTTTTCTACTTCAACAATTGGTTTGGGCATGGCTTTTAAGGAAATCAAAAATGGTTCGTTTAGCATAGAGGTACCTCTTTAGTTAACTAGAGTAGGGGGATAAATAAATCCTTGATAAATTAAACACAACTTTATAAAGCAATTTAGGTAATTAATGATGGTTTTATTAACATAAAGTAAAGGTAATATTATCAACAGTAGTTACTTTTTTTTACCAAAAGTGGAATGGTTCCAAAAGATGAAACTACATAAAGCGGTAATTATTGTAATAGAAAAAGAACGGAGGAAGTATGTAAATACAATGATGTTGAAAAATCTTATTTCACAACAACACAAAATCAACAATAATATTAACAAAAAGATTGGAATAAAATAAAATAAACAGCAACCCGTGCAACACACGGGCTTCAAACCTAGTAGTAAATAAAAAGAGGAAATATTTATTTTGAAGTATATATAAAAATATACTCCTAATTTGTGTAATCAACGTCATACTTTAGATTTTATTTAAAAAATGGAAAAAGTAGAGGAAATATTATATCGAGATATATAAATTATTGTGATTATTACTGTGATTTGAAAAACAAACACTAGCTTATGTTGAAGACTACACCCCGTATTTATTAAGGAATTAGTGTACTAAAAGTAAATGTACATTTGCAAAACTTATATAGTACTTAATACACTTGTCCATATGTTCCCTCCTAAAATTGCTAAATTCCCTTGGTTTTGCTCATTCCACCAATCTATGTGACCCTTGCTTTGGCATACTTAGAACTTCTAAGCTACTTGCAACATTCTATTATTTCCAAGGCAGCAAAGGATAACAGTATAGTGCTCCAACCCATGCCTATGCATGGCCAATATATGCAGAGTTCGAAGTCTTGTGCTGAAGGCCCTAATTAAGTATGGGCAAATAGTTGGTTTGCCAAAATTTGGAAGAGTATAATAGAACTTTTACATAATAGAGTCTAAATACGAAAAAGCAATTTAAATGCATAAGATATTTTAAATCAACAACTACTCCTTTTGTGTCATAATAAGTTACCCATTTGGTTTTTCACCACAATCTCCAATATAAATATGTATTTTTAGCTATTGATAATTCTTTGATTACTTATTGGCAAAATTATAAGAAGTTGATGGTTCGAATATATGCATTAAGACGAATATAATGAGAGATATATCATATTTCACGACTATGGATTTTCTTATATATTGGTGAAAATTTGTGTTAAAGTCAGGTCTTGAAGATGCAAATCACGAGAACCACGCTGTCGGACCACTGGTCCTGGAGTGCCTGATCGACCCGATGGGCCTGGATTACATTGAAAGCAAAACTCCCCGCTTCTTTACGAGGAAGACCAAGCCATCACTTTAAACATACAGTCATACACAAATTTTAGAGGGGAGAATGTACAAAATGTCTAAACCATTAAGAGGAGTTATAGCCAAGTTCAAGTTGATGTAAGAGGATAAGATGACATAGACATTCTGATAGTTTTGTACTCTCACAAGTTACAAGAAATCAACCTCTATAATAAAATTTTGTTCGAGTCTTGAATCATGTATATAATTCTAATCATTTAGTTTCAGAAGGGATGGGGGAATCTAATTATTATCACATAGTCGACCAACCGAGTATACTATGGTACGTAAGAAAAGTAATGACTTCATTTTCACATTCAATCTATTTATGTATATATATATTCTTAGTTTTGTAATACTGGAATATTGTGTAGCAATTACCTTTGGCCGTAAAAATAATTTTCTATATGTAATATTATTTGTCATATTGTATCATAATCTCTTTTATAGATATACATTATTCACCCTAATTTCCTATCATCTATCACTTCATTTTGGTGGAATTATGTTTTTAAATAACCCTATAATATATAATCACATTAATTCTCAATGACTCTAATATAGTGAATGTAATAACTATTAATTCTAAAGAGAATAGTACTCCCTCCTTTCTCTTTTGTTCTTCCTATTTTGACTTCCACGGTTGCCAATGCACGTGTTTGACCTTAAATAACATTCATCGTGTATTAGTAAAAATTATAATGATTAAATATTAATAAAGTACTCATTGAGACGAATCAAACAAGACTTCACATGACTATATTTTTTTATCATATGTTCAAAATAATTTAAAAGATTCTCTTCAATTGTGAATAGTGTCAAAATTCTAAATAGGAAGAACAAAAGAGAACGGAGCGAGGGAGTATTAATCTTTTACCTTTAATTTGTTTTTATTATTTATAGTTATATGTACTATATCATTATTTATCTATGCTCTTAAAATCCAATGCATCTTTATCTTGGAAGTATGTAAAATATACAATGCAATATACTATAGCCTATAAAGTCCAGTATAGTCTTGTACTCTAGTCTATGTTTTTGGAATATATTCAAAGTATGAGGATTATTATACTACTCCTTCCGTCCCAAAATATAGTTCATATTTCTATTTTGGGTGTCCCAAAATATACTTCTTGTTTCCATATTTAGTTCCACATTTTTCCGTAATTTGCCTAGAAAAACCGTGTCGCCATCATTTATTTGCTTCTTGAAATTAGTTTTTTGTTTTGTTTATTCAACCCAAGTGTTACAATTAATGCTCTTTCACCAATTATTCTCCATTCTCTCTCATAAAATCATCTTTTTCCATACAACATTTATATAAATAAACGAAAAATCTTTACTATCTCTCTTAGATTCTACTGACCTTAATTCCCGTGAAAAAATAGAATCAAGAACTCTATTTTGGGATGGAGGGAATACTATATACTAGTAGTAGTAGCAGCATTAAAAGTGAGTGCATTTATGTGGAAAATTTTGGTAGGGTTAACGTGCTATTGCTTTTCTTAACACAAGCAATCCTTTAAAGGAATGCTGCTAATGAGGACTCAGTAACATTATCTTATTATATTTCTCCTGATTACTATTAATTATTAATGCTTTTTTTCTCGATTTTTTCATTCCATTTTACATTTGCTTAGGGTCCGTTCAGTATCACTGTAAGTTTTCAGTTTTTGGTTTTATGAATATAAAAGTCATATGACATAAGGGGTATAATGAACTTAAAATTAGTCATATTTATTCTAAACATGTCAATTTTGAAAACTGACAACAGAAAACTGGAAACCGCTTTTTCTGGTTTCCATATTTTTGTTTTTGGTTTTAAAAAAAACTGAAAACTGAAAACTAAAAACAGAAAACGATAACGAACGAGCCCTTAGCTTTTGCGTTGATCCACATATACTTGTTGCATCTCCAATATGGACCACAATATAGTTGAATATAGTGGTCTATGTTAGATCATTCACCTGACATGGCCTTTGCCAAGAAAGTAGTAATATTCAATAATGCTATTCTAAATTGAATCTAATACCAGATGCCTATCTACTCACAAGATTAATTATCATGCTTGATTGTTGATCCGCCACCAACTTATACGATTGTAATTTAGCCACTTTGAGTGGAATGTTATTTAATTGGGTGCCAAATGACGAAAATATACTCTTTAGTTTATGACAAATCCTATGACTGTTGCTTGAGCTTTTACTAATCACTCCTTTTCCACACAAAAAAAAACACGTTATATAATAAAAAACAGTTGGATAAACTTTTAGTAATAAAGTAAAATTCCACTCTAGGCTCCCCAACAAAAACCCTAGGAGAAACCCTAAAAACACCAGCCGCTCCAACAGGCTCGCTGGTGGCCGACCTTGCGCACGGTCACCGGCGAGCCTGCCTTCACTGCTTTTGGTTTCGTTTTCCATTCCCTGTTTCTTAGATTCGTGTTTCTCCATTCCCTGTTTCAGTACTTAGCTTAGGTTTCCCCACCCCCTTCCCCCATGTTCGAGTCAGTCGGTGACACTCCGCCGCCGCCTTGCAGGTGCCCGTGCAGTGGCTCGTCGCCGGCAAGTTCTTTCCTTCCCCCTCCCCTTCGTGTTTGTTGGGCTTCCCTTCCCCATCCCCTGTGTTTCATGCGTCGGCTTCCCTCCCCCTCCTCTGGTATGTTAATCGGTCAGTGGTGCTTCAGTTTTAACGTTTGTATATTCCACTTCCCCTTCTCGCGTTTGGTCGAGTCTCCTAGTTTCGGGTTTGGTGTTACGAATCTAGTGATGTGCGTTGTTGTTATTTTCATGTTTGTTTCTTTCAGATCTGATGTCCCTTGCCTTTTTATGACTGGTTGTGCTGGGTTGTTCGTTAGTGGTGATCGGTGGGCAGTTCAAGGCTCTTGGTTTCCTATGATAAAGGAAGATCTAGGCAACCTGGTAGGTAGAGCCAATAATCCTGGAGTTAGGCATGAGGTTTTTGCCACTTTAGGAATTCAGGTGTTGGTTAAGATGAGAGGAGTTTCTCTCTTAAGATATGTTGTGCGTCGGTCTTATGGGTTCGGGATTATCAGTTTGGATCTTAGGATCCGTCAGTGGGGCGAAGTTCTTCAATCTAACTCGCCCCAAATTCTCGTGATGGCTTCAGGTGTCATCACACCTAAAAAACACATCTTGTGGAAGGCACTCCAACTTGCTTTGGGGCACGTCAAGACCTCAACTCTTTCGAGTTTCGGTCTAGTGTGACTGAACTCCGGATGCCCTCGCAGCAGGGTCAGAAGTCACTAAAGAACGTGACTTCATTGTTAGTTGAATCAGGAGAATCCTAGGAGGATCATCAAGGACCTTGGGATTTCGCATCTAGTGGACATTGGGATCTACTAGCTGTTGTACGCCAATCTCTCTATGAAGATCGTCAGGGTTTTGTGTCTCAACAGATTTCATCTCATATCCAATCTCACCCGCCATCGCTCAAGACAAACTTATTTCGGATTGGACACATAGTAGTTAGTGTTTTCTTTAAAAAGTATATATGTACGAGTTACTGTAGTTCTTGTTAGTGTTAGTTGTTTCTGTTTGGTTGTATTAGCATTAGGCTGTACTTAAGTTTTAAATTAATGCAAAATTTCTCGATGTCAAAAAAAAAAAGTTATATTAATCATCCTAAAGTAATTAATAACACGATAATTTCGAAATTAATAAGTGATAATCTGAATTTCCATATTAACTTTAGATTAAAGTTTATGATCAAATTCCTGTAATGAAGGAGTTATGCCTAAATAATTAACCAAATGTGTTATTATTTTGAGCAAGAAAGGTCCTTGATTAATATGATAAATTAAGATTTAATGCACTTGAACCTAGATTTTGATATAAACATGTAAAATTATATCGACTACCGAACTACTTAAGTTAAAGGCTTGATTAATACGATAAATTAATTAAGACCGCGACAACGTACATGAATAGTATTATGCTTAAGTATGTATGGCTGGCTAAGCCTATGAAATTAAAATATCTTTTGTATTTTTAAGAGGATTTCTATGACAAAATTTAAAATTATAAGTACGAGGCTTCGAGGTACCGTCCTTTGGACAAGGATCCGCTCTAGTTGGAAACTTCAACCTGATGGATCTAAAAATTCTAAACAAACCAACAAAATTATTGTTACTTGCTAAAGATGGTTTTGGCATGTAATTTGCTGGCTTCGATATTCTAAGATAAAGTGCACTTGAATAAGCTAAAAATTATGTTAATAATGTTGAAGTTCGTACGTCAGTATGTACAAAAAGTTTGGCATTTTCATGCAAAAGAATATACATCATTTATTATAAGAATCTCAAAGTCAGCCCATGATATTTAATTTAAGGATTTTTTTGTCTCAAAATACTTTTAACTTTCAAGTTTTTGCGAGAAACTACCTTATAAAAAAATTATTGTCCCAAACTAACTTACTTTTACCATTTTGTTGTTGACAACTACTTAATGCCGGTTTTCCGCGTTGACTTTTTTTCCAGTTTAAAATTGTTGGAGAAAACAAAATTACTCTTGTGGAAATTGGTTGAGATTCGAGGAGACTAAGAGGGTGATTGTTTCAATTTTAGTTTAAGTAGTAGAAGATGAATTTAATGGTGGACTGGTGGTACAAAGGCTATGTTTAGTTCACCTGAAATTTTCTGATCTGAACTTATCTGATCTGAACTTATTTTTTCTGATCTGATATGATCTGAACTTATCTTTTTTAAAACATATTATTATTAATAATATTATTACTTTGTATTTCATTACTAGTATTACTATTACTATCATTTTATTACTATGCACAACTTTCAATAATAATAATAATAATAATAATGATAATAATAAAATAATAATAATTTTATAATAATAATATAAATAATATAATAATAATAATAACAATAATAATAATAATAATAATAACATAATAATAATAATAATAATAATAATTATTATTATTATTATTATTATTATTATTATTATTATTATTATTATTATTATAGCATAATTAGTTTTTTTTTTCAAAAAAAACACACTAGTATATGAACACACAATTAAAAATAAAAGACTAAGGACTCTTGGGTCCAATTGTATGGCTTCTTACCTCCCACATGGGAGACCAAGGTTCAAATCTTGGTGGAAGCATATATTTCAATATTGTTGTGGGTGGGGGATGGGGGTTGGGGCTTGTTGGGTCTTTAGGTGAGTGACCCTGTGCAAGGGCAGCTAAGAGGAAATTTCATCTTACCACGGGGTTCCCGAAAGGGGCCCAAAAAAAATTAAAAATAAAAGAACACACAATTTAGGTAAAAAAAATAAAACATATTGTTCATGGTAAAGAACACACATATTGTTCATGTTCAAGGTCCGTTAATAATAAGAATTTAGGTAGTAATGAAAAGAATATATAATGATATTAAAAAAAGAACATATACAGAAAGAGCATATAAGATCTATTTAAAGAACATATTTTAAAAATAAAAGATAGATGTTATTTTTATATTGATGACATGATTGGATTTAACTAACAACATGTTCTTTGTTATATCAATAGATTGTTCTTTTTAATTATAAATAAACCTATAAATATATATATTCATATGATCTTCAACAAAATGGTTAAATATTCTTCTTATATCGTTGTCTTAATCTATATAAACGTTGTTTTTAAAGATAAGTTGGAATCCTTTGTAGGGAAAATTTTGAACGTGATGACAACACCATTAGGTTATCCCATGCTACTCATGTTTTATATAAACTAATAATTTATATTATTCTACCAAAATTGTTTCAAAAAATAAACATCATATATTATTGTCATGTTCGTTACATGTACAAAATCAAAAAGAACGTCACATATCAAAATTATTAATTAGAACAAATATAAAAAAGAACACGTACAAATGCCAAAAGAACATTCTTATTCTTGAACACAAATAGCTTCAAATAGTGACATCAATGACATTTATAATAATAGCAACGACATTTACCAATATTAATAATTAATAAGTACAACAACGACAATAATAATAATCTTTTTGAGAAAATGTACTAGTAAATAGTAATATTAAGAGTAATAGTAATTGTATAAAGTAGTAGTAGTAATAATAATAATAATAATAATAATAATAATAATAACAACAACAACAACAATAACAATAATAATAAGTTTTTAAATATAAGCATAATCTGAACTTATCTGATCTGATCTGAACTTATCTGAGCTGATCTGATCTAATCTGAACTGACCTGATCCGATTTGAACTTATTTTTTCTGATCTGATCTGATCTGATCTGGTCTGATCTGATCTTATCTGAAATAAGCAAAAATAAGGTGAATTGAACATAGCCAAAGTGTCGACATAGATATGAGAGAGAGAGAGAGAGCGCGCGCGCACAGGGAAATGGGAAAAATAGGGTGGGGAAAATAAAAAAGGGTTTGAAGAGGTCAAGTGATATTACGTGACATTAAAAAAACTGAAAAAAAAGAGTCAACGGTGTAAACGGGCATAAGGTTGCTGTCAACAATAAAATGGTAAAAGTAAGGTAGTTTGAGACAACAAATTTTTTATAAGGTAGTTTATCGCAAAAACATGAAAATTAAAGGTAGTTTGGGACAAAAAGTCCTTAATTTAACGATGAATTCCCCTAGTTTATTTTGACTTATCTTTTTTGAAAAGTTTCACAAACAGTAAATATAATTTTGATTATGCTATAATAAGTTCATATTAGTCCAAATATAATGTATTTATGAAGAAAAAAAGTGTTATTTTTCCTTAATGCAATTAATTATTTTATCTATTATATAGTTTAAATTTTACGCTAAATATTTACATTAATACGGCCTAACTTTTAGTAGCTATTAGTAGCTAGTAAAAGACATCTAATATATTTAAGAAGGTTACATTTGCCACATTACATTTTCCATATATGCTAATAAAATATTAAGTTTTATATATGTCATTAATCATGGAGACTACCTATTTTATATTGTGAGTTTAAAATTAATTTACAAAAACTTATACTTGAAGCGACTTTGATCTTAAAAACTAAACACAACTTGTAGAGTTAACTTTATTATAAGAAGGTATAATTAGAAATACTCATTTAATATATCCAGAATCAACCAACAACGAACGAGCAATTAACTCAAAAAAAATGTAAATGAGTGCAATAAATCCCTTCCTCTCTCTTCTAACAAAATTTTTCTCTTCTAAATCTAGTTTTAAGATAATGTTCCTCTTAAATTTCCTTAGCTTCTTTCTACACATATATTGAGTTAATTTTATCTTTCTCCTCTTGAAATTTGGAATTTATTAATTTTTTATAAACTACTTATAGGTCTACTACAAACTGATTCCTTCATTAGGATGAATACAACTTCGCAACCTATGTCGAATCTTCGTCTTAAAATAGTTGAATTAAATCAAAATCAACTTTAAAAATACTATAGATCAATTGATCCACTCAAGGAAGATTGTCAAATGAAGTAGCAATATGAAAATATGAATACAAGAGTCTTCAATCCCACCTACAACAATTGTCGTTTTGTAAAGTTGGAGTTTTATTTTATTTTTTTTAGGAAAGTTGGAGTTTTATTTAACTCAATTTTATATGTATCAGCTAAATTAATTTTGATTTCTAATTTTATATTCTCCTCAAAAGAAAATTTTGATTTCTATTGTTGATGTCGTCGTATGATATTCATTTAAAAACTCAATTTTACATTCTTTTTTAAAAAAAAAAAAAAAAACCAACAAGCACAAATTTCTTAGTAATTGATAAATTGATCCAAGTATATTATAATTGGTATGTTTCTTTTAGGTGAAGCATTTGAAATTAATATTTCAGCCGTCGATTAGTACCAGACTTAAGGATATTAACACATTTTTATATGATTTTGTATACTACATAGTACTTCAAAATAATAATGTCCTTAGACTTTAGGATATTTACATATTTTTATGTGATTTTGTATACTACAAAGTACAAACTAGAAACAAGAGGAAGTTACCCTCTAATGTCCGTACAGTAGATATGCTGTATGTTCAAAGAAACAATAGATTATTTCATTATTTGTACTTTATATAATTTTAAACTTGATTCTCTCAACATTATTTTTGGTCTAATTCACCAATGGATTTCACATAAAAAATATCTATTAAATAACAAATAAGTAAATAGTATTTATCGGTTTCTAATAGTTGTCTCGACCCATCCATTTCGAGCAACAACGTCCACAGATTGGTAGGTCATTTCGGAGCACAAAGTCAAAATACACAGACAACTCTGCATTAGTTGGCTGCTTTAGCAAATACAACCTAGTACTCCAAAAAGAATACTGTACAAAGGTACATCATATTAAAATATTTGTTAAACCACTAATTCACATGCATTTTTCTCTAATCTTTAGAGTTAAAGGACAAGTGTCGATATTTATATTTAAGTAATGGTATGATGAGTTTTATACTGTATCTTATAAATCAAGATGCTCCAGTTTTCTAATAGAATCGCGTGAGATAAGGTAAAGGTAGACCGTAGAAAGTTTGAGATTAGGAGTTTTAAGATTTGAATCATATATGTCCATTTATATACACTCCAATAATAATATTTTAATACAACTTTTACCATACATCCGGGTGTACCATGAGCATGGTATACCCAAGACTATTTTTTTGCTCATTGATCATTTCAAACCTCCAAATGAGCAAAATTCACATAATAGGGAGAGCTCCAAATGATGAAAAAAAAGTCTTGAATGTACAATGCACATGATACACCAGGGTATATAATAAATGCTCTCATATTTTTATACTCCTATAATCATTAACATTGATTTTGTTGTAAAATGAGATTATGTGTCATATAGTGGGAAATGAAGTGGGACAAAAGTTTTAGATTATGATTTTTATTTATTTTTTAACCTCTTTTTAGACGCCTGAAAATTTTACAATTTAACTTTTTGTAATAATACTGAATCCTGTCTCTTTATATATTGCTTTCTTTTATTGAAGGGAAGAAAACAATATTAGTAATAATAAGTCCAACGACACATAAAATAAGTCATAACAATTAAAATCCTTGCATTGCAGTGTATTTTTTTCGTACCATGCCGCGATGCCAACATATAAGTTTCTATATTACTACAATAGAAAACATTATATGAGGCAGACCTATAACAATTTTCTGTTTGATTGTGATGACCTTTCTATTTTAAGTGGTGATTTCTTACTATTCTTAAAGATAATTATTTTTTAAATATTCCTAAGTATAACTTTTATGCCTAAATTATTGTAAGTCCACCTTATCTAACACTTCTTGTTATTGTAATAAATATTCTATAATCAATAAAGTAAGATATTTTGTTGTATGTTTGTCCAATAACCTGATTTACCTAATTCTATATAAAAAGTAACTGATCAAAATTATTTTTCTGTCAATTTATAATTATTTTCAAAAAAAAAATATTCTCTCCAATATTAAACAATCATCTCTGAATTTATCTTGAATGAGATTGGCAATTTTTATTTGAATGAGATTGTCATTATATAATTGCTACAAAAAAAAATGGATACTTATAATTAAGTTAATGAAGTATCAAATCGGATATCAAATAAGAACAATTACATTAAATACATATGAAATACTTTGTACTTTGGCACTCTTCACATACTTTACTTTGATCATTGTCTGTGATTTATACATAAGAAAAATTTAGTATTGTATGATCTTGTTATATTTGTCTCAACATGTATTTTCTAAAAATCAACATTTTATAATTTTAATTATATAGAATAAAGATATTAATGGTTAAAATTCTGGATTGACAAATGTGAAAGTCAAACTTTGTAAATTAAAATGAAATAGAGGTAGTATATCTTTTTGATAATTTAAAAGAAAACAATTCATATGGAGGTATCAGATATTCAAAATCAGTAGTACATACTAAGCGTGGTGATTTGTTTTTGATGAAGTCGGTCTGATTAGTTCAAAGGTTTGGGCCTACAAGGCTACAACATAATTGGGTTAGAGTGAAGACTGAAAAGCTAAATAAAGCGAAGTGGTATATAATATCATATGATAACCAGAAAACGGGCCGGACGATATGGGCCAAACTTTTCAATCAGGTCTGCGCACCTTATGATAAAACGACCCAACGTAAGAACAATGTCTTATGGGTCTCTTCAGCCCAGTCCAAAGGTCATGGGCGATATGTCTAACTCTTTCTTTCTTCTTTAATATTATAGTTGTCACTAACAACCTCAATAAGTAGCTCTACTTGTTTAAATTTACTCTAAAACACAGTCCCTGTTATTTTGGGCTGAAATGAACTTAATTGTAGGAGGAAAGTAGCTGAACTGAAACTGTCTTCAAAAGTGCAGGGCCATAATATAATAGTGCCTTTTTTCGGGATTCAAAGAAGTTAGTTGGTTCTTAAAATTAGGAGTGAATGATCAAGAATCTCATATTATTATAGGAACAAGTCGTTTTTATGGATCCCATCGACCCTAATCAACTTGGTATAATTAAGAGCCTTCACAGAGGTATTGGGTTGATGTTTATGTCGAGGTAGATGTGATGTAATACTTGTGCCTGATATATTATGGATTTATGGTTTAGGTGTCCAATCATGTAGAAAATTTCCTTCCACAACTGTTGTAAATCTTACATGGTACAAACTATAACCTAATTATGTGCCCAAAAAAAAAAAAAATTTATAGTGACACACAAATCTATCTAGCTTGGTTCCAACATGTTATTATTGTTTTTACATGTTCTCACTGAATTTCAATGCAAACTTTAACTATTAACTTTTAAAAATCAGCTTTTTATATATGCAACAAAAGTGGTGCATTGAGAGTTTGAGACTATTTGAGTGGCTTAAAATTCTATATGAAGCAATTAATATGGGACAAAAGGAAGTATTAGAAATTCTATGGTAACAAATTGGTTTGTAATCGAGATATACCATTCGAAAAAAATATAAAGGAACTGTGAGAATAATATATAAAGTTGATTAGTCATCCCATTTTGTTCCCATTATTTACTTTGATGCCGCATTTGACGAGTGATACCAAGGGTCTTTATTTCTCAAACTTACTTTTGTTAACTTATTATTTCTAGAATTTATCTTAATAAGTTGATTAGAACAAACCTTGAATCACGTTCATTATCATAGTTTAATATCTGATTTTAATTTTAAATCTAAATGTTCATGGATACATAATTCTGTCTAGAAACCTTTTTATATTACCAAAGAAAACAAAATTTCAATAAGCTTATGAACACTGTTTATTATTTAATTCAATTTTTGAACAATATTTTCCATACCCCTTTAAAAGTATATAGTGAGTGGCGCTAAAATTTTACGAAGAATTAACAAGTATAAGATAGGCACATGTTGTGTCTATGTCTAGCGGGTCGAATCTAGCACGGGCTAATAAAAAAGTTATCTCAAGCTGATTTTCTAAAGGATTTTTTAATTTTTACCACCTTATAAGTAGGTTGTTTTACACTTTACCACTTTTTGGTTTTTTTTTTTCAATTTTACCACCTTAAACTTTCCAACTCACTAAAAACTACCACCTAACTCATGCTCCGACCAAGAATCAGGTGAGGGAGGACCCACATTTCGGATTAAAAACTTTCCCCCTATTTTACTATCTCTCTTCCTAATTTCTTTCTCTTTCTTCCTTCACCATTCCATTTCCTTAAACAATTCACATTCTTATCTTCAATTCCCTATCAACAACCTCTCTGTAAAAATCATCAACTCCTCTTTCATATTTACAAAGATTCTTTTACCCTCTCTCTCCTCCATTTCACCCAAAAATCCAGAATACCAAACTCCTCTCACTTCTCCTTTATTTCAACTTTTGCAGCAAGAGGAATTCCATAGTTGCACTTTTGGTGGTTTTGGGAAGAAAACTGAGACATTATGGGCCTATAACAATGAAGATGAATGAAAACAAAAGCAAGCATTATGCTAAAGAACGCCATAGATGGCCCAATTTACCAAAAAAATTCAATGAATAAGAAATACCCAAAATTGAGGAAGAACCCTAGCCTATTAAATTGGGCGGATAAATCATAAAGTAGCGGAATCTCCAATTTCTCCTTTGATTGAGGTCGAATTTATCAAAAAATGGTAAGCCCTAACTTGGTTTAAATTTTCATCAAAGAAATTTGGGTTTTTAGAGGGATTGAAAGAGAAAATTGGGAATTTAATGAAGAGGCAATGAAAAATCGAGAGTAAAGGGGAAAATAGGGGGAAACTAAACATAAAACAGTTATTTGGGACCCCCCTCGCCGGATTCTTCGTCGGAGCTGAGTCAAGGTGATGATTTTTAACGAGTTGAAAACTTTAAGGTAGTAAAATTGAAAAAAAAAAAAGGTGGTAAGGTGTAAAACGGACTATTTATAAGGTGGTAAAAATAAAAAAAAAAATCATTTTCTAAAAGAGAAGATATGCACAGGCACAAGCCAAACCACTTACCAAGCTAGTAATTTTGTAGATAATTTCCCTAGCCAGCCACCAGGCCATCTTGCTCCTTGTGTCGTGCTTGTCTAGTAGCCGACTAGTCTCAAGTCATACTAACCAATCTCATGATCAACGATTTTTTTTTATGAAGATGCATATAGTACTTTGTTTAAATTCTTACAAGAATGCTTATAAACTCGTACTCGTTAAACCCTACAAAACCATTCATGGGTGAAATATTGTAAAAATAGGGTCCATTTGATTTGATGGAAGACATTTTCCATTTTTCGTTTTAAAGCGCAAATGAATATTAGTTTTCCTTTATTTAGTTTAATGCAAAATTATTAAGCGAAGAAAGGAAAATTGAAGATGTTGGGAATGAGAGAACGGAGGAAATGGTTTTTCTTCGAAATTTGGAGGAAAATATTTACCAAGGGATGAAAAACTCTTTTCCACCTAAGTTTCCTTTTTAGTTCTCTTGTCCAACCAAACAACGAAAAATTCCCTGGAGAACTTTTTCTTCAAAACAAACGGAGCCTTAATCACAATCAAACATTAGTTCAATCAGAATTATTTCCCTAAAAATTGCAAAGAAATCTGCATACGATCTCAAAGTAAGTAGCTATATGATTGAGAGATATAATGTCCCTACGTCTCTCTTCACCCTGTGCGAATAATGCAATTATGCAAACATAAAACAGTACTCTTCAAAAAAAAAAAAACTGTTTTCTTTTTCCATGTAACGTAAAATTACTGTGTGTATGCATGGTTAATTCTTGCGCTGATGTGCCATTTCCATGTTGCTAACTTCTCATATATATGTATCTCAAGCTTTTCAACAACTTATCGTCAAGGATAAAAAGAATAGAAAAGACAGCATTTAGCTGTTCTAACAACTTCACTTAAACCGAGAAACTTTTGAGTAATAGTAAAATTTTACAAGTGTTTTAATTAATCCCATACAAAAACATGCAAAAAGACCAAATTTTACGTACTAGACATTTACATATAAAACACAACTATATGCTTGAAAGTTGAAAATACACTACGTACTAATACTACATGATTTTGGATTTGGCATGGCATATTAAAACAGCACCAGCTCAGTACTTAGGAAAACGTCGATGATTAGTGAAGCTAATTAACTAGAAACTAATACCACAAAGGTCAATTACTTATATTGATCATGTATTATATAATCACCAGAAGAAATTATTAAGTTGAGGTAGGCCGCCTTGGGATTCATCAAGATCATTGGAAGGAGAATGAATGTGTCTACCTTCATAAGTTGTGATTACCATCCTTGGATCTTCAGCTAATCGCTCAACTCTTTTTTTCACCCGGCAGTTGTCTTGAGTGCACCGGTAATAACTCCTGCCACATATATGTGTATATTTTAAAACTATATTAACTAACAGAGTTTCAAACTAAATTCATTATGTTGCAATTGTTATAGAACGGAGGAAGTTGATATTAGCTAGCTTGAAAGTTAACTAGAGGTTTCCATAATTTTTATTTTACTTTGTTGGGTAAATTATGCTTCACAATGCACAATCATTAATATTTACTCCTTTTGTCGTCAAATAATGTCTCAAGTGGAGTATGTTTTACACTGTTACAATAGTAAGATATTACTATATTTGGTAAGTTGAATTTCAACGTGCTCACATTATTCTTATTAACACTTAAACATACACATTATAGCCACCATTATGAGAACAATGATTAACAATACTTTGATATTACAACAAGAATAAAAGAAAGAAAGATGCACCAAATGCTGAGGGGGATTGTTAAACGTCTCCCCCAAATTACTTAAAATCACCCCAACTCCCTCTAAAAATACCATTATACCCTTACGATATTTTTTTTGATTTTTTTCTCCAACTTAACTCCTCCCTTAATTCTTATTATCTCTCATCTTCGCCATCACCACCCACGATCACCATCGCCAATCACCACCGACTAGTACAAAATTCCGACGATTTTTTTTTTAAACGGACCCATGGGGCACAACGTCTAGGCCAGACGTTGTGCCCCATGGGGCTAACGTGTGGCCTGCACGTTGGCCCAATGGGGCACAACGTCTGGCCTGGACGTTGTGTCCCATGGGTCCAATGTACAGGCCACACGTTGGCCCCATGGGGCACAACGTCCAGGCCAGACGTTGTGCCCCATGGGGCCAACGTGCAGGCCACACGTTAGCCCCATGAAATTCGTTAAAAAAAATTGTCTCGTCGGAATTTTGTGCTCGTCGGTGGTGATCGTCGGTGGGTTGGAGAGGTAGCGATTGGTGGTTAGTGATTTTAGGTGGTAGTGGAGAGAGAGTTGTAAAAACAGTCAAGGGTATAATGGTACATTTACATAGTAGTTGGGGGCGATTTTAAGTAATTTCAGGGCGATGAATAGAAGTTCAGAAGACTGAGGGGTGTATATAGTCAGCATGATCTTCACCATTATGAGAATAATGTTTAAAAACACGTTATTACTCTTAACATACTCGTTCTGTTTCATTCTAATGTAATATTATATGATGGTCATAGAAAATATTCACTAATACGTACTGATAGAAAAGTATGTATTGAATTAAGCAAATCAGAACATCAAGAGAAATTAAACAAAGTAAGTGCGCTGTATTAATAACAAAATGTTTTGTTTACTGCAAAGTTACAAACACAAGAAATCAACGTCATTCTATGATCATATAAGTTCCAACGTGTTTTTGATTAATTTTAAGTTACAAGCACAAGATCAACTCAAGAGAAGAAGCTGTGAAATCTTCAATCTAACTAACTCTTCACTCAAACTAATTAAAGCATGGAAAGATTCAAGTTTGGTAAGAAGTTGAGTCGATTATTAATTAAAGCTCATCTCACATATCATTACATCTGATCCCTTAGATGCACTAACTATCACTTTTTCCTGCCCTTTCTTTTTTGTCATAGAGGTGAAAGTTTCATGATGAAAATTAATAATGGTTGCACTTGCACTGAATTAAATGTGGATTAGAGTGAGTGCTAACCCCTTTTTTTTCTTTCATGTGTCAAAATATATATATATATATATATATATATATAGTACTCATGCATACTAAAGAACGAATGAGCTAATTAACTTTGATCATAATCTTGAAATGTTAACTAGATATATAAGTTAAATGTGTGCAAGATATTGCTTATCCTTCTTCTATAGTATATATGCTTGGATTAGTATCAATCATGAAGAAAAAAAAAATGTCTAGCTAGCAACTTCTATATCAGACTATAGTATATGAATGAATAGCCGTCTTTTCACTTCAAATAGGTTACTTAAAAAAGAAAAAATATCTTTCGAGATCGAACTAACATAATCATGTACATGTCAGTTAAAGTCTTGTGTGGGGAGATATGCAAGATTCACAATCAAATTTTATTTACATCAATGTCCTTCGTGACTATTTTTTTACATTAAAATTAAAAAATAGGAACTAAAATAGACTATTATTTCGAGACAAATGGGGGGAAAACATTATAAATGTTATAGGGTCGAAATTATTAGGCATAACTTCTCCAATAATGTTAGTCCACAATAACTAACAATTTTCTCCAGCATACAAACTAAAAAATCACTCCAATTCAGACTTGTAAACTAGATAAATGAAGAAATAAACCTTCAATATAATGAATGCCAAATAAACACAAAGCAATAGAAATTCATCATGAAGCGGCTAAACTAATACATAGGCAAATTTGACTGTATTGCCTCTATCTAATTAACGGCTTAACCAATTAATCAATCGAAAAAAAAGGATGTATAGTACTAGAATAAATATTACTAAATATTCTCATGATTCTTCTAAATCATAAAATGCATTATTGATTTGATCATATATTATGTTTACCTTTTTGTTTCATGGCTTAAAATGTAGCATGATTAGCTGAGGTCCACTCCTTATTACTTTTACCCCTCTGCAAAAGGTTGCCTCACTACTATTTTTTTGGCTTAATGAGGAGGAATCATTGTTTAATTGTTACTCTACATAATTTTTTTGGATCTATCAATGAACAATAATGATAATATTCATCATGTCTTTCTAAATCCATAATTAAATCCTTTTTCCTACTTACATCGATTATCTCGCAATTCATCTACGATTATGAGTGTATAATTAATCATTTATAAATACTGCGAGATCTCATTTTTTTCATAGTTCTTCAAACACTAATAACAATAATGAGAGGTAAAGAGAGTGAGATCATTTCATTGCCATGCATGCATGCTCTTAAAAACTATTCTAAGTACATAATATAGTACTCCACATATTATTATCAATTATGTAGTAGTAATTATCATAGTAATTAGTACTAATTAATTGTATGAGAAAGAAAGGAAATGAAGATGAACGAAATTAATTAAGTGAGGATTTAGATAATAAGTATATATTACCTAGGGTGAAGGGTGTTCTTAACCACTTTCTGACCGTACTTCCTCCATTTATAACCATCATCCAAGACATCCACATCACTCATGGTTTTGAAGCAAAATCTTGGTTCTCTCACCTTTCTTCTTGCTTTAATCTTCTTCATTTTCATGGTGGATACACCAAGAAGTGGATCTTGATCTCCATTACAACTTCTCTTGCTTCCTCCTAATTGGAATTCCTTCCCTTCACCCCATGACCTATAAATGAAAGATTCAACAAAATCAATAACTAAGAAAGTGAATACAAGCAAAACACATAACACATCGCGAAAGGTTAAAGATGTCCTGCTTTGATACCATGTTATAATTTATCTCTATACGCACTCGAAACCTATTGAAATAATTAGTCTTATAGAAGTATATAATATAATATTTGATCCATATACAACTTCTTACCATAGGTTATAATTTGGAGTTGGTCTTTGGAGGGAGAAGAGTGGAGGGAAGTTGTAAGATGATGAGGAAATGTAATCTTCTTCTCTAAGCTTTGGAGTGGTGGAAGAAAGGAGGGCTTGAGTAAGAGTAGAAGTAACATGATCTATAGCAAAGGAAGAAGGTAATAAACTATTGAAGGGTTTAAGATCATTAGATTGATGGTGTTGATTATTGCTATTAACAAGAGGTGAAAAGTTAGTGAAGTTTGTAGAGTTTAGATAAAACCCCATTTGAGAGCTTGATATTCCAAGTTGATGATGATCTTCCATTAAACCTTGGTTCAACATAATTTGAGATATCAAATTAAAAAGCACAAAAAATTTCTTTCTCTCTCTATATCTCTTTCTTTTTTGTGTTAGAGAAGAATGTAGAAAATGGAAAAGATAAGCTTTAGCTAGGTAGGTTTTTATTGTTTTTTCTGCTCAAGGATGATTTTATTCTTTTCTTTTTGAAATTTATTTTAGATCTATAAAAGTGTAGGATAAACTAAAAAGTATATAGAAAATGTTGAGAGGACAAAAAACAATGGGGTTGCAGATTTGATAGGTTACCATCAGAACAAAAGAGCAGCTAGCTTAGCTAGTTGCCACTTTCCCTTTTTATTATTTCTTTCTTTTTTTAATTTATTTTTGAACAGGAAAAAGTAGAAATATAGTGGGAGCGTTGAAATATTTTACAGGTGATAACAGTGCCCTACCTGAGAGTTGACGAGCATAAGCGACGAATAGAAGATAACAAGCATATGGAACTTCTCTACTAGCAAAGTAGCAATACTTGAGTAAGATTTTTTAGATGCACTTTAACTATTCATATAATATGCTTTTTTTTCTTTCAACCCTTTTTGATGGACCATAAGCAAATGAGTTTTATATAATCAAACATATATATATATAGACATGCATAACATACACTATGATAAAATATTTCGTCTATTAAATTATTTTGACTTTTATTTAGAATGTTTTTCCACCTTAAAGGCAGCAAATTTATTATGTTTTCGCGCACATCTAACTCTGAATATATTTGAATAATTGTTTTTGCCCATTTACTTATTTAGGGCCTTTATTTGCTCTTTTAAAGCTATCCAAATTAATGAACAATGAGTAAAAGATAATTTGGGTAAACTTGCCTCTAGACGAAATCAAAAACATTTCCAAATTTGTATTCTAAATGGAATTGTGTAAACCTATCATCTTGTTAGCCGGTAACTCCAATTATGTGTATGGGTAAAAAAACCTCTATGTAAGTTGTCTTATTCAATGCGTCATTAAATCTGGAATATACGGGATTCTAATCTTATCTACCTTCTATATAGAGATTTTCTTATTATACCATATTTCATCATCTTAATCTATCCATGGACAGGAGAAACAACATATAAGTTGGAATCCAAATATAAAATACTGACTAGAAAACCATGCAACACTTTGAGTGAAAATGATGTTCTATCTTAATATATGACGCGATTGAATAGAATTATATTTAATTCACATGTTAGTTGTCAAATGATCAATTCTAACTCCAGCTCAAAGAGACCAAATCCATAACAAAGCGTCTTGGTTGAAAAGAGTTTCAGTTTATGACATTTTTATATCAGTTTAAGCTATATATCTATCGATTTAAGGCATATATTCATCAACTTATATATTTTTTTATAAATTTATGGCATAATTAAACTTAGGAAAATTTGTCAGAAACCACCTTTTATAATCACTTTTTTGTGAGAAACCACCTTTAAAAAAAATTGGTTATTTAGCCACCTTTTTAGTTCTTTTTTTTATTGGAAGCCACCACTTGCCGGAATCCGGCGTTGACCTCGATTTTTCGGCGTTGACCATCAGATTTTCGCCCTTTTTTCCAGATTTTCGTCATTTCTTCCACTTGGGTTCTTTGGGGGATGCGAGGGGGAGAGGGGCTTAGGGTGGGAGGGTGGGGATGGTAGTGGGGGGTGTTTGCCTGGGGGTTGCGAGGGAGGAGGGGGGTTGTCGGGGGTGCGAGGGGGAGGGGGGGTTGCGGGGGATGCGAGAGGGTAGGGTGGGTTCCGGGGGATGCGAGGGGGGAGGGGAGAGAAGGATAAAGGGGGAAGAATGGCGAAATATGATGGTCAACGTCGGAAAATCGAGGTCAACGTCGGATTCTGGCAAGTAGTGGCTTCCAACAAAAAAAAGAACCAAAAAGGTGGCTAATTAACCAAATTTTTTTTAAAAGGTGGTTTCTCACAAAAAAGTGATTATAAAAGGTGGTTTCTGACAAATTTTCCTTAAACTTATTAGTTTATGGCGTGAACAAATTAGTATATGAAAATCCATCTTCATCTTTTCTCTGACCTTGAATATTATCAATTCCTCATTTTCCCTTTATCTTCCTCTCCTTCCTTACTGTCCTTATTTTCCTCCATTTTCCTCCTTATTCTAGATCTCCTTGTTTCTTCCTCTCAAGTCTCAAGTGGTTAACCCAAATTTCATGGCTGACTCGTTCCTTCACCAATTCTCTTCATTTGACAATGAATATATGCACTTTCTCTACTCTCCTCACTATCGACGACATAATCCGTCGGCGTCGCCAATTTTGTCGCTCCTACAACGACTTGTTCTTCTTCCCTCGCTAAATCAAATTTGACACGGCACTAGTTTCTGAAGATAAAGAAGCTACTTTAGATATTGGAGTTTGTATTATTGTGAATAAGTGAGAGAATTTAGTTGGACTGTCTCATTAATTTTGCTTGACTGAGACCATTTTGGTCAAGACTCTACATACCTATAATAAGTGATACTATTATGTAATATGTGTTAGATGTGTGATCAAACAAGGGAACCGGATATACCACTCCAAGGCACGGAAACTACGCTTTCCTATTAGTTTAATTTCGCCCCTCTAGGATCACCGAGTTAACACGAAATAATTAATGAGATACAATGGAGAAAAACAATTCACAAGATGATCTTCTATGTGAATCAACAAGAACTTTGAGTTTGAAGTTTGTGAAGAACACTAGAGAGAAAGTAGCAAGTTTTCTCTCAAGCAAAGCAAGTCAATTGGAATATCAAAAACTGATTTTCTCTCTATCCTCTCATATGAATGACAAGGGTCATATATCAAATTCCCTCTTGATTAGAGCTGTTACAGCATTGATCTCCCTTTAATCCCCTGATTAAGAATACTTAATCATCATTAAACGGATAACGTATGCAATACAACGGTTATAAACCCTCCACGCAAAATTTCACACCCCAAGTCAGAATACACGTCGTGACCCGCGATACAGATCGCAAGTCGCGAAAGGGCGCTGGTCGCGACCCGCGACGGCCTCCTGGTCGCCACCCGCGACCTACCTCCTGACTTGCTTGATTGTTTCACGTGATTTTGCGCATTCTAATCTTAGCATACTAGACCTCCTCCTCTTCTAGTATAGAACCATATGAGCTTATAAAACCCATTACCCTATAAATGTTCCAACAATCCTCCTCCCATTTATAGGGTAATGTTGAAAAGTTTTTCAACTTACTATAAATCACAAACAAAACATGCTCATGCATCATAGAAATATCTTACGATTGAATCTCCACTTAGTAAAAGTAACTTTACAATATATAACATGGTGTTAACCATTTCTTTTAGACCCGAATTAGAATATATAACAATATTTAACAATATATATAACAATATTTAATATATAACATGCAGTTAAAATTGCATCACCCCAAAAACCGTCATTTAGACCCGAATTAGAAAGCATGGTGTTAACCATTTCTTTTAGAACCCTATTTTTCCTTTCCGCTATACCATTACTTTGAGGTGAGTATGGAGCGGTTGTTTCATGAATTACACCAATGGAACTAAAATAACTAGGATTATAGTATTCACCACCCCTATCCGTCCGAAGTCTTTTAACTTTTTCATTAAGTTGAAGTTCCACATCGGTCTTAAAAATCTTAAACTTTTCTAGTGCTTCATCTTTAGTAAATAATAAATATATGTAACAAAACCTTGAATAATCATCAATAAAAGTCACAATATATTTTTTATTTCCCAAAGAAGGTGAACTCTGAAAGTCACACAAGTCACTATGCACCAATTCAAGCAATACCGTTTGTCTAGTCACACAAGGATAAGGATTCTTTGTAATCTTATTTAGCATACATGTCTTACACTTCTCTAACTTTAAATCGAAAGAAGGTATTAAACCTACCTTAGACATGTCATATAATATACGATAGTTTACATGACATAAACGATTGTGCTAGAGGTGATCATGGGCCGGGCCGGGCCGAGCCAAAAAAAATTTGCCCATTGACCGGGCCGGGCCCAAATCCGGGCAAAAAAATTTGTGCCCAAAACCCGTTATTTTGGGCCGGGCCGAGCGGGCTTTTCGGGCCAAAACGGGTCGGGCCAAAAAATTAGCCTAAATGTCTTTTTTGTCTTGTCCAAAGCCCACCCAAAAAAAAAAACCGCGGGCCGGGCTAATGTTGATCAGCTCTAGATTGTGCCATAGAGAAGAAACATCAAGCATGTAAATAGAACTAGTATCATTTGCATTATTAATACTAAATATAAACATCCCATTACAATAAAATCCTTGTCCAACAAAAATACCACCCTTGGAAACAATAAACTTATCCGATTCAAATACAACTTTAAAACCAAATTTATTCAAAAGACCCCCCGACACAATATTCTTCCTAACTTCCGGTACATAGACAACATCCCGGAGAGTTAAAGTCTTTCCCGAGGTTAACAACAATTCTACTTGGCCTATGCCCTTGGCCTTTACCGTAGAATCATTCTCCATATACAAGATTGGACCATCATCCAATTCTTCCAAAGACTTGAAGAAGTGCTTATTATTGCACACATGTCTAGAGGCCCCCGAATCTATCCACCAAGAATCATCAACCTTGGGTTTGAACAACACTAGGTTGTCCATTCTTTGTCTTCTTCTTCTTAGAAGGACAATCCCTCTTGAGATGAGGTCCATTGCATACCCAACAAGTGAGGGTCTTCCTCTTCTTGTTTGCAAAGTTGGTTTTAGAGTTGTTATTGTTGGATTTCTTGGTCCCACTAGACCCACCAACCTCTACCATATTCACGATAGACTTAGGAATACTAGGAGTAGTATCCTTAACCCCATCTTGTGCCCGGATCCCTTCCTCAATACGAAGATCGGTTCCTAATTGCTCCATGGACATATCTTCCTTCCTATGTTTCAAGGAATGCTTAGTTTCTTTCCAAGAATGTGGTAATTTATCAATGATTGAGGCTACGGCAATAGCCTCATCCATCACCATACCATGTGATCTAATTTGGTTCAAAATATGATGAACTTTATGAAATTGCTCTATAATAGGCCGATCATTAGTCGTTTTAAATGTATTAAAATTACTAACAAGAAATTTCTTACTTGAAGCATCTTCCGAAATATACTTGGCCTCAAGAGTATCCCAAAGTTCCTTTGCACTCTCCACATTTTGGTAAAGGTCGAACAAAGGGTCGGTAAGAGAGTTGAGGATGTGACCCCGGCAAATGTAGTCATCATTCTCCCACTTTGTTCTCTTCCTTGTAGTCTCCACGGACTCTTCCTCTCCATCTTTCGGGAATGGTGGCATGGGTGTTGATAGAACATACACCACATTCAAAGTTGTCAACAAGAAGTGCATCTTCTTTTGCCATATTCGATAACCCACCCCCTCAAACTTGTCCAACTTTTGGAAGTTCATAGTCATGTCCTTGAGTGATTGAGCCATATCTGAAAAGAAATAAATTTAAACTAATAGATTGTTAGATGTGTGATCAAACAAGGGAACCGGATATACCACTCCAAGGCACGGAAACTACGCTTTCCTATTAGTTTAATTTCGCCCCTCTAGGATCACCGGGTTAACACGAAATAACTAATGAGATACAATGGAGAAAAACAATTCACAAGACGATCTTCTATGTGAATCAACAAGAACTTTGAGTTTGAAGTTTGTGAAGAACACTAGAGAGAAAGTAGCAAGTTTTCTCTCAAGCAAAGCAAGTCAATTGGAATATCAAAAACTGATTTTCTCTCTATCCTCTCATATGAATGACAAGGGTCATATATCAAATTCCCTCTTGATTAGAGCTGTTACAGCATTGATCTCCCTTTAATCCCCTGATTAAGAATACTTAATCATCATTAAACGGATAACGTATGCAATACAACGGTTATAAACCGTCCACGCAAAACTTCACGCCCCAAGTCAGAATACACGTCACGACCCGCGATACAGATCGCGAGTCGCGAAAGGGCGCTGGTCGCGACCCGTAACGCCCTCCTGGTCGCGACCCGCGACCTTCCTCCTGACTTGCTTGATTGTTTCACGTGATTTTGCGCATTCTAATCTTAGCATACTAGACCTCCTCCTCTTCTAGTATAGAACCATATGAGCTTATAAAACCCATTACCCTATAAATGTTCCAACAATATGAATAATTTTGAGCTTCAATTTCTTCTTTAATGTCGGACAATATACTCTTAATGTGCGTTCACCATGAGTTACATATTGTTCCTATTGAGCGCACTAAAAACTACTTCCTCTGTTTTTTTAGTTGACCCGTTTCCTATGGGCACACTTGCCAATACACTAAATTGAACCTTTATATCTTTAATTATAATTAAGCAAAAATTACAAAAAGTTGATATTTGGAAAATATACATCGACACGAATCTAACAAGATCCCACATGATTATATTTTTCCTTAAATGCAAATCATAAAAGATAATTAAAGTCACATATATCAATAGTGTCAAAAGTCAAAACAAATTATTTAAAAAAATGGAAGAAGTATAGGATAAGACAAGCGGCAATTCAATCATAGAGGCTTGAGCTAAAAAAGAATGTCTAATGTCATGAACTAAGCTGAAAACTCCACAGAGGTTTGGTGTCTAAAAAGAGAAGGGAATGTCGTCCAATGTATTTTCCCACTTCCCAATACCATATCACTAGTAATACACAGTTCACAAAACCGAGTACAACTATTTTTATTGCATAAAACATAGACAATTTCCCACCTCACACTATAACTGGTGCAAATTAAACCTCACCTTGTGGGTCATTTTCTCTTTACAGACAATATTTGCAGGTGTAAGGACACAAGGAGTACTTATGGTTTTTCTCGTTGATGCTTAGAACACAGGGAGTACAGTTTAAGGGCTAGTTGGAGTACTTATGTTTATTTTTTTACATCAAAAAAAATTGCATTAATTAAAACTTGAGTGCTTATGGTTTTTTTCGCTTGCGTATAAAGTTTATAATCTAGAGGTTAACTTAATACAGTACTAATTTGCAAACACATATATATATATATATATATATGGGGTGTGCACAAACCGATCCGGACCGGACCGGAATCCCGGAGATTCCAGTCCACAAAAATTTCCGATTCCGGGTTTCAGGTCCGGTCCGATCCAAACCCGGAAAACTCCGGTCCAGACCGGTTGGATCGGAATTTTTATTATTTTAGTAAAAAAAAAAAGTTTAAAAAGGTAGAAATTTATAAACCTACTATTTATTACTTTAGGATTATTGTTATTAAAAATATTAATTTTTAATATATCTAATTTATAAATATATTTAAATAAAATAAAAAAGATTTTTAAAAAAATATATATATAGATTCCGGTCCAACGGTTCGGTCCGGTCCAAGAGAAAGGCAGATTCTGGTCCACCGGTCCAGCCGGTTCCGGTACGGTCCGGTCCTGGACCGGTGCACACCCCTATATATATATCTATAACCCAAAGCAAACACATATCATGTTGCCACATGTACATCCCCTCCGTAACAAATAATACAAAGTAATTAACAAAAATGTATGTGTGAAGACTCGAACACGCAACCTCTCATTTGAATTACGAACACACTAATCAACTTATCTACAATCTCTTTTTGGTTTTTATGGGGAGAAAAATAGTATAACATACATCTAAGAAAAACATTTAAAGATATAGTAACTTACATCCCACAATATACCCCACAATTATTGGTCAAGAGACCCACCATTACATCCAATTATATCAAAAGTTACGGCCCACAATACCTGGTATAGCTTATGTGGCCCGCAAATATTGTTGGAGCAAAAGTGCACACTACTACCGCTAATAGTCCCTCCTTCATTTGCTTGCTCCATACCTGTCAAAAGATTTAGACCAACCATCAAATACACACTCGGATGACTAATCAAACCCAATATTCTCATAAAAGTCATAATTACAACTGCTAATCTTCCCTTCCCCATTTAGGTGTTGCATACCCATGATGTCACATGTACTTCCTCCCTTTCCAAACAAATGATGCAAAGTAAATATGATTTGTCATGTTGTCACATGTACTCCCTTTCCTAATCAAATGACACAAATTAAATTATAAAAATATAGTGTTTAAGGCTAAACACATGACCTCCCTATATGAAATGCAAATGCATTAACCAACTAATCTACAATATCATATTTGTCTTTATGGGGGAAAAATTATTTATAGATAATATAATATTTGAATTAAAAAAAAAGTATATGATTGACATATCTGGAAAGTTTATAGCCTAATATTCCGTAATTTATAGTTATAAACTACATTGCTTCTGATTTAAGAACCAAATTGTAACTACACCAGGGGTGTTCAGGAGACCCGATATGTTTGACCCGTCATGTTGACTTGTCTACCTGAGAAAAGGTAATAAACCAAAAAAATATGCAAAAATTAGGTCGGTTAATGGGCTTGCTTTTAAGTTAAATGTGTATCTCGGATAAAGACATTGTTATATATTGTTTGTCTCTTTCTTTTTTCACAGTTACATTAATCTCTTCTTACAATAAACAATTGTAAAAATGTATTAAGTTAGCTTATTAGCTACATGATACCACATTGTTGTACTTGTGACTTTCAGAGGGGAAAGAAAAGATAAATAATAAGAAGAATCAACATTCTATAGGAGAAGTTGGATTAGATGAACCAACAATTCAACATTTTAAAAAAAGGATATGATGAATCAACATGTTAATGGAAAAATTAGTTGTGATGCAATCTACAAGTGAGAATATTTACGTTATGCTTGATTGGTAGTAGATCCTTTTGAGAAATGAGGATTAGAGTTGGCATGCAATTGACAGTTGGAACTCATGGTAGTACCCTAAAATACTATAATTATCATGGATCAACATTTGCGAGCATCCGGTTGTTCAGGGTCGAGTCATGGGTTGCTTTTCTTATCTACCCGCAAATGTGGGTACCCACATATTCTGGTACCCGCATATTTGGACACCCGAATAACTTGGTAACCGGTTATGAACACCCCTAAACAACAAACACTCATGAATCGGTTACATTCTTTAAATAAAAACGCAAAAAAAAGAACGGCATTAACCATATTGAATAACTAAAATGTAATACAAAATATAGATCAACCTCGGAGCATCTCCCGGGTCAACAACTAGTTAGATGACTATATCCAAAATTATATATATCTGGACAAAGACAAGTCAAGTTTGATGGAGGCATTCAGGCATCAAGTGATAGTTATAGATAGTAATTAATCACGATGAAATTACCATATGGCCATAGCTTCATGATTAAATAATCATTATTTTGATGTAAGTAAATAATTGGTCCAATATACTTCTTTCACATCCATAATAAACTATGTTTAATTCACCTTATTTGTACTTATTTCAAATCATGCTAAATCGAATAAGTTCATATCAGAAAAAATGAGCTTATAAAATATAAAATAAGTTCATATCAGATCAGATTATTATTGTTGTTGTTATTATTATTATTATTATTATTATTATTATTATTATTATTATTATTATTATTATTATTATTATTATTATTATTATTTCATATTAGAATTATTATTATTATTATTTCATATTAGAATTATTATTATTATTATTATTATTATTATTATTATTATTATTATTATTATTATTATTATTATTATTATTATTATTATTATTATTATTATTATTATTTCATATTAGAATTATTATATTATTTCATATTACAAAGTTCAAATCAAATCAGAAAAATAAGTTCAGATCAGATTAGATCTAGAAAAGAAAGTTTAGATAAGTTCAAATAAGTTCATATCAAATATATAAATCTGAAGTGAACTAAACATAGCCTTAGTTGCAACATTTTCCTTTTCAAGAAATTTCAAGTTATTACTCCCTGTATTCCTTGTTGATGTTCCTAGTTGAAATCTTGACACTATATGGAATAACATAAATCTTCTAACTTTTATCAATATATAAGAAAAAATATAGTCATGTTGGGTCTTGTTTGACTCGTCTCAATAATTATTTACTTTAATAATGTAAACTTTTTTAAAATTTTACAAATACGTAACTAAAGATACTTATAGTCAAAGATGTGTATTGGTAAATGTGTAAGTCAAACTATGAATACCAATAAAAAACGGAGGGATTACAACATTAGTTTAATTAATAGTGGGTTTTCTAACTTTCTCTACCCATCTCCTTATTACATGAGTCTCCATAAATTTAGTGTCTCCTCCAACATTGCAACTAACATGACTAGAAGGAAGCATATATTTCAAAGAGGGGGTGGAAATGTCATTTGGAAAAAGAGTCACAATAATTGAGCTATTTGATTTGAGATTAAGGAATTATATTTCATGCTAACTAGTTAAGTAATTAAAGCATATGAAACTTTGTTTATCTCTATTATATAAGTGAAGGGGGAGGAAGGTGTCCCCTTATAAAAAATCTGATATACCCTTAATGAATTTACATTATCATATATTTAGATAATCTTTTCTTCTTATTCCTACTTGCCATATACTCCATCCGTTTCATTTTAATTTACTCACTTCACTTTGAGGGAGAACCAAGGAGAAAGTGCAAAAGTATGAGAGATAAACTGAAAAGGTGGAGAGAGAAATTGAAAAGTGAGAGAGAGAAATTAAAAAGTGGGTTAAAATATTAAAAAGTGGATGACATGGGTTGAAAAAGAGGAGAAAGTAGATGTGACATGTTACCAAAAATAGAAAAAACAACAGTGTGTAGATTAAAAAGAAACGGACCAAAAAGGAAAGTGTGTAGATTAAAAAGAAACGGAGGGAGTATATTGAACAAGTTAACAATGGAATTGAACTTGAAATTTCAATTAAACATCAAAATTAAGGACAATGATTTCCTCTTCTTACATATGTGTGAAAAAACTCTGATTAAAAATTAAGTGACAATATAACTTAATTGACAGAATCATAAGAAAAAATAAAAACTTGAATTTCATATTAATATGATATGTGAGCATAGCGTGTTAAAAAATGCTAGTAAAGTTATATGGAATTGATTCTCTAAAAAAAATTAGAAAATCTTAAAATGGATTTGGTCCACACTAAACTTAGTGTGGACCTAATACTAGCAGAAGTATAACTATAGGTGGAAAAAGGTGACTATATGTAGAATTTGGTCAGTATATAAAATAATAGATGTACAAGTTAAGAAAATCTATAGGTTAAAAAAAGTGACTATATAAAAAAATGATCATTAAGTTAGAAAATAGTAGATATAAAAAAGGAGTAACTATATATATATATATATATATATATATATATATATATATATATATATATATATATATATATATAGATAGATAGATAGAGAGAGAGAGAGAGAGAGAGAGAGAGAGAGAGAGAGAGAGAGAGAGAGTGAGTGAGTGATTATATGAGAAATAATGTCCACTCAAAAAAATGAGAAAAATTGTTAATATGTTAGAAAGTGAAATTTTTACATGGTATATTTGAAGGATTTATGTCCTCGACTTAAATGCAATTACTAATTATATTATGGATCGTATTATAGAGATAATAAATTCGTTCTATTGGGTCGTCTATACGTCTTACTAGAGAATGCTATAGAACTTTGGGTTAGGAAATTATAAACCCAAAGCCCAATATAATGGATCCTATTAGGTCACACAAAATACTTGGATCAACAAAAGAAACCTAGAGCCCGTAAGGGGCCCTAGGGTGGCCGGCCAAGAGGAAGGGAGAGGAGAAGTGATTCTCCTTCTAACCTAAATGTATTTATATATTTGGTTAGGCAATAAGGAAATATACTAGATATCTTTCATTATTCTTCTCTCTCATATTCTTTCCAAAAAGTCACAAAAACTCCATTAAAGTAGAAGAAGAATTTCTTCCTTCCAACTAGCATTGGTGGAGTGTTGATCCGGGTTGGTGGACCAAGTAGATGAATCACAATTGAGGTTCTTTATCCGGGTTATTCAAGCTTTGTGGAATTCACGCTTCAAAGGTAAATTCCTAACTATTATGTGATCCTTGAATGTATATGCATGAGATCCTGTTTTAAGTGCTTATGAATTTGATTCATGAAATTCCGCTTAGAGTACTTATAGAATCCTACCGTGGTATCAGTTTTAGCCTCATGCATATAGGTTTTTGGTCATAATAATTAGATTTATTTTGATGTGTTCATGACTAATTTTAATTTGATTAAGGGGAGGAATTGAATTATGGATTGAATAAATAATTGGAATTGATTAAATGGAGATTTAATTGCTTAATTTTTCAATATAAAGTGGCCGAAAATTCAACCCTAATTTTTCGAAATTTAAAATTCTGATTTTATTTCGAATATTAAGTTCATATTATTAATCTGATTTTCATGTTTAAATTTGTTTATGTATGAAAATTAATTCATGTAAAAAGCATTTTATATGAATTAGAGATTAATTTATGTGAATAACCCTAAAATTAATTAAAATTGAGATTTTGATTTAATTTTCTGAATTAGGCATAAAAGAGCTTATGTTTAATTTAATCAAGATCACTAAATTAATTTTACAAAAGGTTGTAATTTTAATTTCCTTCCAATAAAAAAAAATTGAAGGATGGAGGAAGAGGAGCAGCCACGAGCCGTGACTGCTCCGGTGGTCTACCGGCGAGAAGCCGGGGAAGGCGACGCAGACTGCCGGCGAGCAGTCGAAGTTGGCGAGGGAAGGGTTGACGGCAGCCACGCGTGCGACGTGGGGTTGCCGTGGTTTGGTGTTTTGTGGGCTGGCGCTGGTTGTTCTGTGGCCAGCGTCGGCTCACGGATAATCTAGCCGACAAATTGCCGGTGAGGTCGCCTGAGAAGGGTGGCCGGTTTTTTTTTTTCTGGGCTTGCGTGGCAGTTTGTGTTGCTGTTCTTCACGGGTTTATTAAAGAAAATTAAAAAAAAAATTAAAACAGAATTTTGAAAAGATTAAGCAAGTTCCAATTATATTAATTATGTTATTTTGACTGGGTCATAAATTCATTCCATAATTTGATTCTTTAATCTAATTAAAATTAGTAGGCTAGATTTTATAGGATAGAATCTTTATGTGATTGGAAATTACTTAAATTCTTTATCCTCTTGCCATAATTAAGAATATTTGATATTTTGATTGATGGCAAGTATAATATGTGATATTATGATGTGGCTTTTATATATTTTGATATAATTGCTATGTATGACTAGTATGGCCCAAATTAAGTTAGAAAATACGATATGCGCATCGTGATGTATTCTTGTAAATTTTAAATACGATCTGTGTATCGTTAAGTATTTTTGTACTTAATTTAATTTAGTTATTATTTAAATTATTTTGATACTTATGTAATCCAAAGACGAAGTCCATCAAGAGAAGGCCCATGGATAAGGTGGATGGAGATCCATGAAGAGTCCAAGAATGAGCCATTGATGCTTAGTTCTTAGGATTAGGGGCCATACTAGATCATTTTATTTTCGCATTTTATTATTCTTTAAAATGCTTATAAGTTTATTGTATGTTGGTTGTTGATGCGCTAGAGTTCACTAATTAATAGTAATAAACTTAGGTCCCGTAAATATTAAGGTTGCTTTTCCAAACATAAAGTACTTATCAAACCCTTAATTAATAGTAATAGGTCATGCCTCCGCAGGGTGTTATCATTAATTTTGGGAAAATAAGGTAAAATTGCGAATTTTACAACTTAGTTTGGTTGTCCTTAACAAAATTATCAAAAGCGTTTTGAATTTTGAAGCAAGAGATAGTTAAACATGCGATGTTTATCAATCTAAACAAGAGTTATAATTTGTTATAATTAGTAAAAGAGTTTACTTACCTTGATAATGTAACGTTAAAGATAAGGCCTCCGTCTGCTTAATGTTGCATGTTGATAGGATCCTGTAAAACACTTATTCAAATGGGACATTAAAATTGAATAAGTGATCAACCTAGAAACCTTTGCATGTTTTAGGTTACTTTATAAACATAAAAATTGAACTTTGCTTTATTTTTCTGTCTGTAGATACTATGTCTAATAACAACAACAACAACAACAACTCCGGTTTCAACATTCGTCCTTTTCTGGAAAAGGACAGACTGAATGGTGAAAATTTCCTTAATTGGGAAAGGACCTTAAGACTTGTTTTGAGGTCTGAGGGTCGAGAGGATGTCTTAGAAACCCCACTTCCTGTGATTACTGATGAGTCGACTGAAGCAGACAAGCGTCGTGCTAAGCAGGCCAATGATAGGTTTGTACCGATCACTTGCTTGATGATAGCAGCCATGGAGTCGGACCTCCAAAGGAGGTTCGAAACCAAGGATGCTTATACCATCATGCAAGAGCTGCGGGCTATGTTTCAAACACAAGCCCGAGTTGAGCAGTATGAGACTAATAGGGAGATACTTGAATGTCACATGAAGTCGGGTCAAGCTGTTGGCCCCCATGTTTTCGCGATGATGGGTCTTTTCGAAAACATGGAACGACTTGGATTCCCTTATAGGGTTGAGTTGGCTACTGACATTATTCTCCACTCATTACTTGACAGTTTCAATCAGTTCAGAATGACCTACAATATGAATGAGTCTGAAAAGACTTTGCAAGAGTTGCATGGATTGTTGGTCAACGCTGAAAGGAACATCCCTAAGGTTGAACCAAAGAAATAGGTTTTGATGGTTCAAAAGGGAAAGGGTTTCAAGAAGAAATGGGCAGGAAAGAAGGACAAAGGCAAGCAAGTTGCCACTGTTGCTGAAAAACCTAAGCCAACCGCCAAGCCAAAGGTCGCTGCGGAAAGCAAGTGCTTCCACTGTCACAAGATAGGACACTGGAAGAGGAACTGCCCGGTATACTTGGAAGAAAAGAAGTCTGGGGCTTCCACTTCAGGTATATATGTTATAGAAATCAATTTGACTTCTACTTCTTTATGGGTATTTGATATCGGCTGTGGTTCTCACATAGTTAATGATGTGCAGGGACTAAAAAGAAGTAGGAAGCTGGCAAAAGGCGAGGTAGAGCTACGCGTTGGAAATGGAGCACGAGTTGATGCACTTGCCATAGGAAGCTATAGTCTACACTTGCCATCTGGGCTTATTTTAGAACTAAATAATTGTTATTTCGTTCCTTCAATAACTAAGAACATAATTTCTGTTTCAGTTTTGGATTCTGGAGGGTTTTGTTTTAAAATAAAGAACAAGTGTTGTTCCATTTCTTACAATAATATGTTCTATGCCAATGCTAAATTGATAAATGGCTTATATGTGCTTGATAGGTCGTTACAAATCTATAACATAGATAGCAAGAAACAAAAATCAAATGATTCCAACCTAACCTACATTTGGCATTGTCGAATGGGTCATATAAACCAAAAGCGTATTCACAAGTTACAAAAGGATGGTATAATTCCATCATTTGATTTTGAATCATTTGATGTATGTGAATCATGCTTAATGGGGAAGATGACAAAATCACCATTTACTGGAAAAGGTGAAAGGGCCAGCGATCTTTTAGGACTCATACATACAGATGTGTGTGGTCCTATGAGCACAAAGGCAAGGGGAGGGTTTAACTACTTCATTACCTTCACTGATGATTTGAGTAGATATGAATATATATACTTAATGAAACATAAGTCGGAATCTTTTGATAGATTCAAAAAGTTCCAAAATGAAGTACAGAATCAACTTGGTAAGACAATAAAAGCACTACAATCCGATCGTGGTGGTGAATATTTGAGCCAAGAATTTGATGATCATCTAAAGGGTTGTGGAATTCTTTCACAATTAACTCCACCAGGAACACCACAATTGAATGGTGTATCTGAAAGGAGGAACGGAACCTTGCTAGATATGGTTCGATCAATGATGAGTCTTGCTGATCTTCCGATTTCTTTTTGGGGATACGCTCTCGAAACTGCTGCACACACACTAAATAGGAGCCCGTCAACGGCTGTAGAAAAGACTCCATATGAGTTATGGAATGGAAAAACTCCAAACTTGTCTTTTCTTAAAATCTGGGGATGTGAGGTCTATGTAAAGCGGTTACTATCAGACAAGCTTGCACCTAAGTCAGATAAATGTCTCTTTGTGGGATACCCAAAAGAGACAAGGGGTTATTACTTCTATAACCGTCAAGAGAACAAAGTGTTTGTTGCTCGTGATGGTGTCTTTCTTGAAAAGGAATTTGTTTCTAGAAAGACAAGTGGGAGTAAAATAATTCTCGAAGAAATTCGAGATGAGCAACAAATAGACGTGGCTCACACCATGTCAGAGACGGCCCGACAAGACGAAAGTCTAGTTCAGGAGATGATGTATCCAACGCATGAACCTCCTACCGTCCCACTTGAATCAAGTGAAGATCTTCAAGGAGTTGAAGAGAACACTTCTCTTGATGCTCATGCCCCGCGTAGATCTAGTAGAGAAAGGATTCCAAACAAGAGGTTGGTTGATAACCTGTTAACTGAAAACTCTGAAATTATGATTTTGGAGAATTCAGAGCCTACTACCTACAAACAAGCTTTGACGAGCCCAGACTCTGAGAAATGGCTTGAGGCCATGAAATCCGAGTTAGACTCCATGTCTGAGAATAAAGTTTGGACCCTGGTCGACTTGCCTAATGGGGTTAGCCCTATTGGATGCAAGTGGGTGTTCAAGTTGAAAACAGACAAAGATGGGAATGTCTATGTATATAAAGCAAGACTGGTTGCAAAAGGATTCAGACAAATTCATGGTATAGACTATGATGAGACCTTTTCTCCAGTAGCAATGCTTAAATCAATTCGGATACTTTTAGCGATTGCTGCATTTTATGATTATGAAATTTGGCAGATGGATGTCAAAACTGCATTCTTGAATGGGTTCTTGAATGAGGATGTGTACATGACATAACTTGAGGGTTTTGAGGATCCAGAAAATCCGAAAAGGGTTTGCAAGCTTCAGATATCCATTTATGGATTGAAGCAGGCATCTCGGAGCTGGAATCTTCGATTTGATGAAGCAATCAAGAAATTTGATTTCATCAAAAGCGAAGAAGAATCTTGTGTCTACAAGAAGTTTAGTGGGAGCAGCTTAGTCTTCTTGGTATTGTATGTAGATGACATACTACTCATGGGAAATGACATACCAATGCTTGAGTCAGTCAAGGAATGGTTAAAAAGGTGTTTCTCTATGAAGGACCTGGGAGAAGCTGAGTACATACTGGGAATCAAAATCCATAGAGATAGGTCTCGAAGGATGATTGGACTAAGTCAAGAAACTTATATTGATAAGGTTCTTACAAGGTTCAACATGGAAAACTCGAAGAGAGGTTTCTTTCCCATGTCACATGGCATATCGCTTAGCAAGAGTCAGTGCCCTACTGAACCTGATGAGTTAAAGCGAATGAGTAGCATTCCTTATGCTTCGGCTATAGGATCTATCATGTATGCCATGATAAGTACTCGACCAGATGTTGCATATGCCTTGAGCATGTGTAGCAGGTTCCAAGCAAATCCAGGAGAAGCACCTTTGGACTGCAGCTAAGAGCATCCTCAAGTACTTGAGAAGAACTAAAGGCATGTTCTTAGTCTATGGGGGACAAAGTGAGTTGGTTGTTGAAGGTTACACGGATGCAAGCTTCTAAACCGACAAAGATGATTACCGCTCTCAGTTAGGGTATATCTTTCGTCTAAATGGAGGAGCAGTGACCTGGAAGAGCTCAAAGCAAAGCAATGTAGCAGACTCTATGACAGAATCAGAATATTTAGCAGCGGTTGAAGCGGCTAAAGAAGCAGTTTGGATCAAGAAATTCTTGACAAAGCTGGATATCATACCTAGTGCTCTGGAAGGGATTGAGTTGTTCTGTGATAACAATGGTGCTATTGCGCAAGCAAAAGAACCGAGATCACATAACAAATCCAAACATGTAATGAGGAAGTATCACCTCATTAGGGAGATTGTTGACAGGAAGGATGTCAGGATCTGCAAAGTTCACACGGATGAGAACGTGGCTGATCCGCTCACTAAACCACTACCTCAACCCAAGCATGAGTGTCACGCTAGGGCTATAGGCTTGAAGCAAATGTTAGAGTGGCTTTAGATTGTACTAGGTTTAGAGAAACTTGTTACAATGTAAAGACATGGTTTTGCTATTTGTGTTTATAAGAATAAATTTTGTATTATTTAATTATTGGTTTGGTATTAAATAAAATGTCCAAAATATATCTTGAATTCTATGGTTTTGTCAAATATGTGATTTGATAAATGAAACACCATAAGTGAACAGAATTCATAGAATATTAAAGTTCCTAATCTAAGTCATTAAACTGGACATATATGACTTGTTAAAAGGATTAGAATATAAGATTGATTGATAGCGCAGTTTCATGGGCTATGGAAACATAAAGATGTTTAATCAATCATATGGATATGTATAGTTGATACATAGTCGAACTAGACCTGCTTAGAAGTTTTATAACTTCGAAATTATATTAGTAGATTCCTTAGACATGAGTGGAACATTACTTAGCCCAATGATTGGTATAACTTTGATACTGTCAAACGTCATGCCGTAAAAGGGGACTATAAAGGCAGCATTCAGGTTGTGCCATAAATTGAGTGGGAGTATTGATTACCATAAGATTGAAAAGGTCCTCCTATATGAGATAGGATAGGTGTCTTGGCCCCTTGAAGAGCGAAAATTGAAAAAATGCATGGCCGTGCTCAAATGGATCATTCGATGATAATTTGCTTGTCAATTCGAACTCGGATTTCAAGGATTAATTTGAAAACTAGTATGGATGATATGTAAATATGATCATACTATCAAATTAAGACATTAAGAGACTTGAGGAAATTAAACATTGCACACTCGTCTCGGACAAGTGGGAGATTGAAGGATTTATGTCCTCGACTTAAATGCAATTACTAATTATATTATGGATCGTATTATAGAGATAATAAATCCATTCTATTGGGTCGTCTATACGTCTTGCTAGAGAATGCTATAGAACTTTGGGTTAGGAAATTATAAACCCAAAGCCCAATATAATAGATCCTATTAGGTCACACAAAATACTTGGATCAACAAAAGAAGCCTAGAGCCCGTAAGGGGCCCTAGGGTGGCCGGCCAAGAGGAAGGGAGAGGAGAAGTGATTCTCCTTCTAACCTAAATGTATTTATATATTTGGTTAGGCAATAAGGAAATATACTAGATATCTTTCATTATTCTTCTCTCTCATATTCTTTCCAAAAAGTCACAAAAACTCCATTAAAGTAGAAGAAGAATTTCTTCCTTCCAACTAGCATTGGTGGAGTGTTGATCCGGGTTGGTGGACCAAGTAGAGGAATCACAATTGAGGTTCTTTATCCGGGTTATTCAAGCTTTGTGGAATTCACGCTTCAAAGGTAAATTCCTAACTATTATGTGATCCTTGAATGTATATGCATGAAATCCTGTTTTAAGTGCTTATGAATTTGATTCATGAAATTCCGCTTAGAGTACTTATAGAATCCTACAATATTAGTAAAAAAGAGTGAATATATATACAAAGGATCACTGTGTTAGTAAATAGCATGTATAAAGATGAGTAACTATATGTTGTAAATGATAAGCAGCACACTCTTTCCCTAAACCCTAAACTCTCTTGTTCTCTCTCGCATCCCCCTTCTTTTCCTTTTCCCCCTCTTCATTTGTGAGGGGCTACCATGAATATTCTCATCTATGGTACTCCCCTTTTTCCTCTTTTATTTTCAATTTTCAATTTATCTTCTTGTTTTTTGAACAAATTAATCTCTTTATAAGAGTTTCTCGAGCCCTGCTATGAGGATTTTTGTCTTCTCTGTTTTGGTCCTTTGGAAGTCTTCTTCTCCCTTGTGGGAGTTGTGAGTTTTGTTCTTTTGTTTGTAGGTATGAGAAATTATTCTTATTTGTTGAAGTTCAAGACTATCAACATGAAGGTATTGGAAGCTCGGATGTGGTTAACATTGTTAAATTAAAAATGTTACTCTCCAAACTATGTCAAAATGATAGATGGTTCAGTTAATAGCTGCAAGATTCAGCAAATACAAAAGGCATACACTACCTTGGCCAATCTGGTTCATTATAGTTTCATCGAACACGAGTTAATTTGATTTAATATTATTTTTTTGTATTTTGTTTTTCTATAGTATATACCTATTGTAGTTGTCGTTTGGCATTTAATTAATAAAAAAAGTCTTTCAAAAAAAAACTATATGCTGAAAAATGAAAATGATCATTGTATGGAAAAAAAAAGGAATCACTAAGTTTGAAGGTTGGACAAGGCTTATGATCCACATTAATATTAGTATATTGTGGACCAGCTCCGCACAAGTCGTTTTGAAAAAAAATTACTTGCAAGTTGGGTGAATCTTTATTTAATCTAAATGCACATACATATATATTCCTTACCAAAACGATTTACAACCTAACTCTTAACATCCAAGTGAACCATCTAGGGACTAGGATGGACCCTAATGTAGGAGAGAAAATCTAAACATTTTATATTATAAATAAAGAAAAAGGATATCACAGAAGAGGGAAAAAAAGCAATGATTGTAAATCTACGACACAAATCTCTTTCTCAGCATCAAGGAGTGAAAATCTAGGGCCTATTGACTTTTATGTATAAGGAAAAAAGTTGTCAATAATCTTTCTACCTTTGTGACATCCGTTGGCCATCTTTGGTTTACGATAATTTAATTCATCTAACCCGTCCCCAAATGGCCAAATCTATGCCCACCACTTTATATAATCTGAATTCTAAAGTTTATTGGTTCGTTAGAATAATGAACATCTGCTGTTATTATCGTTTAAAACTCAGATATTAATAATATGATTTTATAAGCATGTAGAACATGCATGTTTTAGGTTTCTAATTTGTACACAGTGTCGGCATAGGTTGAGAGGTGAATTCTGGATTTCCTCTTATCGTCTTCACACCTAAAAGCACTTGAGCATTGTTGATTTATTCTAATATATTTCCTTTATTAATTTTTTTTAAAGGTAAGATGAAGGGGACTCACTTGAGGGGGATAAGGGGAAATTCTCAAATGAGTCCCATGAGGTTTTATCCCTAGACATCAGGGATATGATGTGGAAAGCGATGCCGCTACTCCACCACCTCAGCCTCTAACATACTTCCTTTATTGTATGCACTCCTAGTTGATTAGGAAATTAGTAGTAGTAGTATCCTAATTGTATTAGGAAAATATTATGATAAGATATTGTGAGATGTACTTTCCTATCATCTTGTTGAGTTAGAGTTGGAAGACCTCTATAAATAGAGGAGAAGCATTGAACGTGAAAGTGCAGCATAGAAGAAGGAAGAAACTCAAGAGTGCTCAAGAGAAAGGAGCCGTGAGAGAGCACAAAGTGTGTGGGGGCTTCGGCCCGAGGGGGAGCGTCTCCTCCAAGTATGCGGTTTGTGACTTGTCCATAAAGTCTAACGTAGTTTGTGTGGTAGTCAGGCGGCGTGTCCCGTTGGTTGTAGCGGTGGTATAAGACGAGTGTTGTCTTGTATCGAAAGTCCTCTTGGTTTGAATCGTGCACTGGTTCGCGTAGTGGTTTGTGTAGCATCCATAGATGTTCTATGGTGAGAAGCCGAAGATGAGTTTGTTGGAGGTTGTTTACACCAACTAGTAATCTAAGTAGTTGGTGTCGACATATATATTGTTGTAACTCTCTTCGTTAATGATAGTATAGTATTTGTGGTTTTTTACCCTCATTGAGGAGGGATTTTTCCACGTAAATCATCTTGTGTTCATTTTATCTTTATGTTTATTGTGCTTCCGCTAGTAGTGTTAGTAGTTTGGGCCTCTTAATCCCTAACACGTATTCAAATGAATTTAACAAGATCTAACTTGACTGTGATTTTTCTTATATTATAATAGTAAAAGAAAGTTTGTCAAAGTTGGTTGATGAACAGTACCCAAATATCAAATAATGTAACTAAAAAAAAGAGGAAGTAATTACTCTAAAAATTGGAATATTAATATAGTTAACAATTTATCTAGCTAAATGGTCAGAAAAGTCAAGAACTATACTAAGGAAATTTTTAAAAATTACATATCCTTTTTTACTTTGTTTAGGTGGATAATGGTTAAAAGTATCGTTTAAAATAGTGGGGATTCAAGATAATATATTAGTGAGTGCGAAATTAAATTTAAAAAATATTTTAGTGCGTGGATCAAATGGTCGTTTTCTTAGAAGAGATTACTACAAGTTTTCGTTTTTATCTAATAAAATTTAAGAAAATCAAAATTCAAGTGGGATCATATAACCCAACACATGATTGTAACATAGGTCTATCCCTGGTTTAAAAAGGTGTGCAAACTACATGATTTTTAACACTCGACCCCTCATCTTGGAGGATTCAAAGATCTAAAATATTTTGTTTATTATAATCACATTGTTGCAACCGAACTCTATAATTTCAATGTGTCATTTTGTAAAATATTTATCTTAATTCAATAATATTTTTAGAATAATTACATTAATCGGATTTTCAATGTAAAAAGGTGTATTAATCTTACGGTTTTTTCACCAAATTCCCCCGAGTTTTCACGAAATTCACCGGGTATCCTCGCACTTTTGAAAATACACCTGGTTACCCTCAATTTTACGATAATACACCCAAATGCCCTTAATGACTAACGACGTTAACCGCTGTTAGTTTTAATCCTAATTAACCTAACTTCTAACCCTAAACCCTAAACCCTAACCACCTTCCCCATCACCCCACCCTCCCACCACCACCCCCAGCCCCCCACCATCCCCACCACCCCAGCGAGACCCCTCCCCCTCACCCTCGCCCCCTGCACCCCCCCCCCCTCCCCGCCCCCCGCATCCTCCCCGCATCCCCACCCCCACCCCCTCGCAGCCGCCCACCCCACCAAGCCATCCACCGGAATTTCGCTCCCCTCTCCCCACCCCCGACGAGTTTCGCTCCCCTCCCCTCCACCCCCATCGATATTCGCTCCTTCACTCCTCGCAGTCGCCCACCTGGAAGTGCCGATTCGAGCCCATAAATTCGAAACCGGACGGGGGTGGGGAGCGAAACTCGTCGGGGGGGGGGGGGAGCGAAACTCAAGTGGGGGGCTGCAAGGGGGGGGGGGAGGAGTTGCGAGGGGGGGGAGGGGGAGCGAAACTCAAGTGGGGGGCTGCGGGGGGGGGAGGAGAGCTGCGAGGGGGTGGGGGAGGGGGGGGTGGGGGGCTTTGGGGGGTTGGGGAGGGGGTTTGTTGGGGTGATAGGGGGCTTCGGGGGGTTGGGGAGGGGGTTTGCGAGGGGTGGTGGGGGAGGTTGGTGGGAGGGGTGGGGTGGTGGGGTGGTGGTTAGGGTTTAGGGTTATGATTAGGATTAGGGTTAGGGTTAGTGGTTAATTAGGGTTGAAAACAACAAAATAAGGGTTAATGACTAACGGCGGTTAACGGAGTTAACCGTCGTTAGTCATTAAGGGTATTTGGGTGTATTATGTTGAAACTGAGGGGTACCAGGTGTATTTTCAAAAGTGCGAAGGTACCCAGTGTATTTTGTGAAAACTCGGGGGTATTTGGTGAAAAAACCGTTAATCTTAATTAAAATATTTTCAATGTAAAAGTGTGTACGTGCATGGTTGAAGGTTTTGGACACTACGTAAATATTATGTTGGGCGGAGACTATTTTTTTGAAAATAGAAAAGTCTCATTTTCCTTTTTTTGGTTTGGAAAGAGTGGAGAACAGTTCTCTAAAAAATAGAAAGTAGTATTCTAGAGGTGGAAAAAAGTTTTTGTAAATGGTGAAAAACAGTTGTTAAGGGTGGAAACAATTTTGTTCTCAGAAAATGGGAGATCGCATATTCCTCCTCATTCTTCATCTTACTTTTTCCTTCCTCCCATCCATCCTCCCATCCCTTTTCATATTTATTCAATTATTGTTCCTTTTCTCTCTAATATTTTACGAAATGGAACTAAATAAAGAAAATTTAATTTATTATTGTCTTTTCCATTAAATTATTTTTCATGACAAACCATTTTACATTGAAAATATTTTGATTCCGAACAATTAAGCCAAGACTAAATGAAGTAATTGAGATTTAGTAGTAGTATAATCTCTATTACATAAGGGGAATGGGGAAGAATTAGTGTACATCCTCTTTTACAATCATACCCTCCAATTTATTATTACGCAATTAAGTTTTCTATTTGTTTTCACACGCATCGTATGTATATATAAGGTTAGTTAAAATAGCGAAAACTACTTATATACTTCCTCCGTAACAAAATAGATGTTACACTTTGACTTTCACGCTTGTCGATGTAGTATTTTGACCATTAATAACTTTAATTGTGTATTAGTACAAATTATAAGAAGTTAATATTATGAAAGTATACATTGAGACAAATCCAACAATATATCATATAATAACGGTTGATTGTATTTAAAACTAAAAATTGCATGGTCAAATGTAGTAGGTGAATAATGCAATTTTCAAAGTCTAACATCTGTTTTGTTACAGAGGAAGTAGTTATATTTCAAACTTGAAGTCACAATTTCAATGAAATTAGGGTAAAAGAATGTTATTTACTTAATAGAAGTGTTAGAAATCAAAAATCTTGTCTATGTCTTTATGATTACATATAATTATAAGACTTCATTATGTTTTACTTTGATACATTAAGCATTGAAATTATAGTGGGTTAGTGGTTGAACTCTCACATTTTATTCCAAAAATCATGTGTTCGAATCCTAGTAACTACATATTGTTAATATTTTTAAATGAGATTATAAACACGTGTATTAGAAGTTTGAGCAGAATGTCACGTGGCATCGTTCATTTGATATGACGCCTTTTAATATATTTGTATAGATGAACGAAAAACTTAAAAAAAGTTAATTTCAGCATATGATGAAAGCACTCCCTATTCATATATAGTCAGGTACTCAGGTTAACATAATTCAAACATATTGGGTTAATTATATGGGTGGATGTTTAAGCATGGTGAAGGCACTCTCAATTCATGGTCAGCTTACCAAAAATCGAACATATATTATAGGGTTAATTATATGGTGGATGACTATTGGTAGGTTAAGGTATATACTGATGACTGATAGAGATTTATTCTTGGGGAGCGCAGGGGTATATTTCAATGACAGATAGGTCTATTCATGATAATATTCTCATTGTTCAGGAAGTACTCAATTCCTTTCACAAGTCCAAAAAAAAACAGGGTGGTGCGCCCTCAAGCTGGATATGGAGAAAGCTTATGATCGCATAGAGTGGGACTTTCTTCAAGAAACTCTCCAAAAGTTAGGTTTCCCCGCTCAATGGATTTCGTGGGTCATAGAATGTGTAACTAAAGTGTCTTATTCTATCAAAATCAATGGTTCAACCTCACCTTGGTTTCGACCTTCGAGGGGACTTAGGCAAGGGGACCCTCTCTCTCCCTATCTTTTCATTTTATGCATGGATGTTCTCATCAAAAAGCTATACACCCAAAGCAATGTTTCTAATTCAGGGATAGGCTTCAAGCTGTGTCCTGGTTCACAAAAATTTCCATGTCTAATGTTTGCGGATGACAGCCTTGTTTTCTGCAAAGCTACTTCTTCAGCTTGTCGTAATTTAAAATATGTGCTTGACTCTTTTTGTCAAGTTTCAGGGAAACTAATTAACTTCCATAAATCGTCCATCATTTTTTCAAAAATGATTCCGCATAGTCGCAAAGCGGCCCTGGCCAGCTTTTTTAACATGACTCTAAAGTCATGTTTAGGCCGCTATTTAGGAGCCCATTTCAGTACTCATTTTCCGGCAAAAAGGGACTACCAGCATATCCTTAATAAAACTCAGGATCGAATTAAATTATGGGAATCTGGTTTTTTATCTAAAGCTGGGAGACATACCCTTATCCAGTCAAATCTTGAAGCCCTTCCGGCTTATTCATGCTCATCCTCCCTCATCCCTAAAGCGTTGTGTCATTCTATTGACACTCTCCACATAAATTTTTTCTGGAATCAACATAAAGATAAAAATGGGCCTCCTCTCATTGCATGGTCTAAAGTTTGTATGCCCAAAGCCCTCGGTGGACTTGGTCTTCGTAGAACCTACCCCCTAAACCAAGCTTTTCTTGCCAAGCTGGGTTGGAAAATTCTCTCGGAACCTGATAACTTTTGGGTCAAACTCATTAAGGCTAAATACCTTTCTAAGCAACCATTTTTTCAATACACCCCAAAATCTAAAGATTCTTACATTTGCCGAAAAATTTTAGCTCAAAGAGAAATTCTAAGGAAAGGTATTCGTTGGAAAGTTGGTAATGGTACTAACATTCTTTTTTGGTTAGATAACTGGGTAACGAACCAACCTCTTGCTCAAAGTATCAACCTTCCCGAAAGCCTTTGTGATCCAAATCTCAAAGTAAATGCTTTTATCCTGCCCAATGCTACTTGGAATATATCTAAGCTGTTGACGTTGCTTCCTCAAAGCATTGTTAACCAAATCAAAGGTATCCCTCTACCGTCTTCCGACATGTTGGATATGCCTATCTGGGGCCCAACTTCCAGTGGAGATTTCTCGATTAAATCTGCCACGTGGTTGGCCCACAAACTCCCTCCGGTTCCGCCCTGGCCTTTTAAGTGGATTTGGACTCTTAATCTGCCACCTAAATTTCTTATTTTTCTTTGGCAACTATGCCACAACAGCCTTCCTTTGAGGGATACGCTTCACACTAGGCATATCATCCCTCTCAACCAATGCCCCTTATGTCATTCATATGCGGAAACAATTGACCATCTGTTGTTGAATTGCCCAAGCTCCTCCTCTTTATGGAATCTTGACAAAGTCCACTCTTGGCTCCACTTTTCACCGCAAATTCCAGCCCTTCTTCAAATTTTGACTAATCTAAAAAACAATAAGTCCCTAGTTTGTAAAATGGGTTTTCTTATTTGGCACATTTGGAAAGAACGCAATGCTATCATTTTTAACAACGACTCTTGGAATCCATTAAGAGTCTATTATAGGGCGTACTTTGGGTATAATGAGTGGAACACGCGCTTCCAGTTGGACACCAGCCTTCAGCTTGGTTTTCCCCTACGGGAGCTCCACCCCAATCCCCTCTCCCCCCAACCTTCTCTCTGGTGGCCTGGGAGCCACCCTCTCCTCATTTCATCAAGCTTAATTTTGATGGGTCCGTTAGAAAATCTTCAGCAGCAGCAGGAGTAGTCCTTCGCAACAACGACGGTGAGCTCCTCCTAGCGGCTACTTTCAATCTCGGCAGCACACAAGCTTTTGGAAGCTATGGCCTTACATCATGGAGTACGACTAGCGCTACAACATCAGATTACAAATCTCTACATTGAGGGTGATTGTCTTTTAGTTATCAACGCTCTCAAACAAGCGTGGGCGACACCTTGGCAGATTGATCTCATCATCAAGGATACTATTCTACTCCTTCGGCAATTTCATTCTGTTCATGTTCAACATGTCTATCGCGAAGCAAATAGGGCAGCAGACTGGGTGGCTAATGTTGGTCACTTAGTGGATGATTTTTTTCAGATTACCCCGTGTAACAATTCTGTTTTACATCAAATTCTTGTAACTGATACATTGGGAGTTCCCCTCGTGAGGAGGGCCTCCTAATTTCCTTTTTTCCTTACCATTTTAAAAATATATATATATATATATATATATATATATATATATATATATATATATATATTTCAATATGTTGATATATCGTTTTAGTTTGTCCTTTTCACCTATATGTTCTTAGAATTTCAATTGTACCTGGGATTACCAATTTACCATATACTTTGGGGCACACACAAAATTATTTATTTTCTTGTCGGTTTGTTTACTAAGGGTTTCACATAAATGGTATGTATAATGATGAAAATTCAAAATAAGAGCATAATTTTCCTTACAACTCCCCCTCCTTCCAGGTGTCTGGGCCTCTAGATTGGTCTCTGTGCGAGGGCAGTCCAGAGGTTATTCATCATACCAAATCCAAAAAAAAAAATATTGTACCCTGCAAACTATACATCTCGATGTAGAATTAGTGCACCGATTTTTCTCTATTAACTTGTTAGAGAAATTATAGGAGTTTGGACCAATAATAGTAATTGGAATCAAAGGAATCATCTCTAACATCCAATTTTCTGTACAGAATTTGAGTATAATTCAAATATTTTATAATTTACAAATGCTTTCTAAATTTTAATTCTATTGTTTCGGTTGAGGTCAAGCCCATGAAGTAGTATATTTGTGATAGATTAGCAAAGGGAACAGGTCAGAAATCAGTCCCTGTATGTGAATAGTCTGGAGTTCAAAGGCAGCTAGTTTTATGGTGTCATAACATCTTGGAGATATTTTAATGCCTCCTAATATTCTAGAATTATTGTGGAGGATATTGTAGATTTGCAAGGATATTATTTCATGGTATATACTTCTAGTTCAATTAGGAAAGTAGTAGTGTAGTATCCTAATTGTCACTAGTAGAATAATTATTTATTGCTGCGGTTTTAGCTATACGCAACAATAAACCGCGAAAAATAAAGAAAAATTCGAAAATTAATCTATTGCTGCGGTTTTGGGTGGAAACCACAGCAATGTACGTCAACGGTGACATTTTAAATTGTCTTTGATCAGGTCTGACGAAATCTATTGCTGCGGTTTCTTCCAATAACCGCAGCAATAGCTTTTTTTTATCAATATATGAACCTATTGCTGCGGTTCCTACAAAAAACCGCAGCAATAGACTGTTTTAAATAATAATAAATGGCGCGGCTTTGTTAGGGTTTTATTCCTCTATCTCCTTTTAACTCCTCAGCCGTTTTCACTCACCTCCTCTCTCCTCTCTCTCTCTCTCTCTCTCTCCTCACTCTCCTTTCCCATCTCCTCTTTATCCTCTCTCTCCTCTAACTCCTCGCCGAGATCTACTCGTCCTCCCGGAGTTTATGGTTCTTCGCCGAGACCACGCCGTGCTCCTTCTTCAATTTTCGCACCTTCAATGTCCTCCGTCGACGTCGCCTTCATCAACGAACGTCGCCTTCGTCGCCATCAACAAACTTGGTAGGTCGTCGAAATCAACGAAGTCCTCCATCGCCGTCTGTACTTAGTCCGCCTCGTCACGCGCCTTTATCAGATCTATTTTCATTTTCATTTTTTTTATTCTTCACCTCGTCATTGTATCAGATCTATTTTTCTATTTTCATTTTTTTTAAAATTCTTTTTCCTTTTTTCTCTAGATCTTCTGTATTTTTTAGTTCTCTTGTTACTGGTTCTTTGATTAGTTATTTTTTCATTTATTTTTTATTTTTTTGTATTATTCGGTTTTTGTATATATTTTTATTTGTAATTAGTGATTGCAAAATATCATTATTATTAAATAAAAGTTGTTTTTATATATTTTTTTGTAATAAGTGTTTGTACATATCATATATATGTAGAACGAATAAATATTTAAATTTTTTTAATTTTTTTTTCACCACCCTATTGCTGCTGTTTTGGGCCCAAACCCGCAGCAATAGGTCAACATATTGCTGCGGTTTTGGCCCAAAACCGCAGCAATAGGTTAGCATATTGTTGCGGTCAAAAACAGCAGCAATAGGTTAATTACCTATTGCTGCACCCTTAATTGCTGCGCGGCCGGAATAGGCCACTTAATTACCGCAACAATAAGCATTTATTCTACTAATGTGTATTAGGAAGATATAGTGATAAGATATGTGTGATGTAATTTGCTAATTATATATTTGAGGTAGGGTTTTGAATTCCTCTATAAATAGAGGAGAAGCATTGAAGATAGAAGTGCGCGAAAGAAGCCAAAAGTGTGAGAAGCAAAGAGAGAAGATGTAGTTTCCTCTTGTAGTATGTTGGGGGAGGGGGTTTCGGCCCATGGGAATGTGTCTCCTCCATAAGCACACGGTTGGTCATTACATGTCTATTAAGCCTCAAAAAGTTATTGCAGCCCGGATTCTAGTGAATTGTACCATGTGATGGTTTATGAGATGGTTTGTCGAAGCGATTTGTGGCTATATCCTATAGAAAAAGCCTCGATATGATGATATGTAATCTACAAGGGAAGTGTCTTCTCTTGTGCTCGTGGTGCCATAGATATTATATGGTGGAAGCCAAAGATGAGTTGTTGGAGTTTGCCTACACTAACTAGAGGAAATAAAATAGTTTTGTATTGATTTATATTATGCAACTCTCTTTGTTATTAATAGTAAAGTAATTGTGGTTTTTCCCCCTTATAGAGGAGGTCGGGATTTTCCTGCATAAATCATCTTGTGTTCATTTGTCTTTGTATTTGTTATGCTTCCGCAAGTTGCGGGAGTAGTTTAGGGCACGTTGATCCCTGACAGTTTCACATTTTAATTAATAGTATATGATGATAAATAGATACAACGTCACCTTTGGTGAATAAAGAGTTATAAAGGACAATGATATAATACGAAATTTAAAATCTCAAGTCTTATTAGATATCTCCCCCTACAAGCCTTTATAACTGAGCTAACCAGGTATTAATTTGCACGTCCATGTAATATTCTTTGTCCGTATAAACGTATATACCAATATATACTATCCAATGACAAATAATTTATTATATATATATGTACAAAAATATGCCATGATGCCACACACTCGCCCTTCCCCCGCACAATCAAATTGAGACATATTAAACAATAAAAATGTATGTTTTAAGATCGAACCTATAACCTCTCATTTGAGATACAAATGCACCAACCAACTATTCTACAATCTCGTATTTGTGAGAAAAAAAACTATTTAAACACAAGATAATATTTATTTTTTAAAAACAATAAAATAGAAATTTATATGTTAATGCTCATTAAGCTAATGCTAATAATAGTATGTTACCCTTTTAGTACTCCTATATTAGAAAAAAGGAAATATCATTATAATAATCCAACCTTTGAGTCCTTCAATCAAATTAATCCCACCTTTTGATAATTTTTTAATAATTCAACCTTTTAGCATGATTTGTCCATTTTAAACCGTGAGACTGATAATCTACTGAAGTTCTAAATTATTATTTTTATTTTCTTTTGGGTTTCAACATGGGGTATAGTCCAAAGGTCTCACAACCAAGTTTTACTTATATTTACTTGTTAATCAACTTTGATTTGTACTCGCTTCATTTTTTTGTTATCTCCTCTGTTACTTTTGTGGTTAAAGTTTAACTTTGACTATACAGAATATATATATATATATATATATAGTACCCCTCATGATTGCTTTAAAGGGATTTAGCAGGCTATTCATTCCAACAAGATGCATCTTTCTTTTAGAGAGCTCATTTCCTTAGTTACTCCACACTTAAGCGTGCTTGGCTGGAAGTAGTCCAGGGATGGGTGACCTCCTGGGAAGTTTCTCAGGGTGCGCATGAGTGAGGACAAAATGCGCCGGAAGAACTTGTGTTGGTTATTGAGGACAGTTGTTGGCCCTGGATGCGCATTGGTGACGACGACCCCGGATGGGTTGGGTGTTTTATATATATATAGGAATGGGATCTTGTGAAAACACCCATAAAGTTGAAAACTGAAAATAGAAGATCTAGGCCAGTGAATAACTTAATTAGATGATCCGACGGATGTAAATTCTTGTGTACCATTACTATCCTCATGTCCTGCACGAGACCACCGACACAACTTTTGCAATTCCCATTCTCTCTCCAGACCACAAATTCATCATACAACATGGAGAATCTCCATTTTCTCTCTCCTCTCATCATTTGATTTCTAGGAACTTAAGCAAATTCACGGTGGGTGTGCATAATTCAAAGGCAAAATCTGCCATTTTGGATGAATTCATGTATTCTAATGCTTGAATTCGAACCCTAGAGAACTTATGGGTGAAATTCATGGATAAATTTGTGGGTTGAACAAACCAATGGCGCAAACGAAGAACACCGCCATAGCAACAACGAGCTCCCATCTCGTCAATGGAAACCTTTCTTCTAATCGAGGTTTCTTACTCGACGGAGAATCCTCGAGTTTCGCGCTCTCTTCATCTCTGAACCTCGCTGCATCTCTTCCACCTCCAATCAGAATCCTCGGGCCACCATTGTTTAGTTCTTCAATTAAGTCCAAATTACCTTCATTCCTGAATCGAATTGCATAAAATCGACATTGCAATTGAAATCTAAGCTTTAATTGAATGCACTAATTGACTCAATCGTATATGAAGCACCAAGCGCTAATTTTTGGGGAATAAATCGAACACGGTATCATATGATGCCTTGATTCGATGAATGTATTTCTCTCTGTATCGATGGATTTTTGGTGTCCAGATTTTTTATTATAAGAGTTGAGAAAGAAAGAGAAGGTTGAAGAAGATGAAAGTTGAAGAAGGTGGGGGAAAATATCAAGACTTAGAAGTTACTGTAATATTAGTTGTAATATTAGTTAAAGTTACACTTATAATACTCAAAGTTACCCTAGAAAGATGAAAATTAATTACAACATAATAAAATTATCCTAAAAGTACTAAAAGTTATCCTTATAATATATGAAATTGCCCTTGAAATATATGAAGTTGCCCTTGAAATATATAGAGTTATCCTTAATATAATGAAGTTACCCTAAAACAGGAAAAAGTTACCCCTAAAATATATAAAGTTACCTAAAAGTGGTAAAAGTTACCCTTATTTTCAGTTTTCAGATTAAGAGTTGTTTTCAACCGATCACCCATATATATATATATATATATATATATATATATATATATATAGAGGGGCAGGTTCACATGAGGATGCTCCTTACATGAGAAATGAGAATGAATCTCAACCACACGATTGGATTAGAGTTACAACACTTGTTCATTAGAGTTATACCCTCGAAATAATTTCGAGCCCAAAAAAAAAAAAAAAAATTTTTTTCGAATTTTTTTTTTTATTTTTGTTTTTTTGGAGTTACATCACTTTTTCATTAGAGTTACATCACTTGTTCATTAGAGTTATAGCGTATAAAATCCATTCTCATTTCTCATGTAAGTATCCATTCTCATATATATATATATATATATATATATATATATATATATATATATATATATATATATATATATATATATATATATATATATATATATATATATATATTTACTAGATTTGTCTCGATGTGTATTTTTAGGTTATCGACTTTATATAATTTTTACATGTTTACGATTTAAGATAGATATTCATGGTCAAAGTTGTACATTGAAAATCGCACAAAGAAGATAGGGGAGGTAGAATAAAGAAAAACGGAGGGAGTATAATATGAACGTGAATTTTTAAATGCAAATATATTTTCATTATCATCTATCTATATCTATATCTACATCTATATCTATATCTACATCATATATATATATATATATATATATATATATATATATATATATATATATATAAACCTAGAAAAATGAGCCTACGTGTCATTATTTTAGGGCCTCACGTCATTTGTCATCAACTATCATCGCTTCCCATCACTCCGCTGCCATGTGTCATTGCTTCCTTATCCATGCTGATGTGTCGCCCAATTATGCTTTGCAAATAATTTGCCATTCATTCAGCTCTTTGCTTTTATGGAAAACGAATCAATTGCAATCTTAATTAATATTTGGTTACTTTTAAAAACCTTGCTTAAATTATGGATTATGGTCAAATGTCATCTACCCTAACATATGCCACGTCTTGGTCACTTGACGATCCGATGATGTGTTGCTTTGCCAATGTAATTTAGCAAATGATGATGTAATTGATCATGATAGCCTTAAATCATGCATGGTATCATTTCTTTCCATATTATGATCATTATCAGATCAATTAATTTCTAAAATTGCATAATCAAATGATATTTATTGCAAAATCAAATAAGTTTCTTCCTAAAATTTCTCCACCCACATTCTTTTTCTCCCAATAAAATTTCATCAATCAGCCATTTTACTCTCTCCTCCAGTTTTCTACCAGTATGAAATCTTAATTGCTGCTACCATTTAGTTAGTTGTCGTTGCATCATCTTTCTCTGCTGCAAATGTGATTGATTCTAAGAAGTTGCATGGTGGGGTTTTTTTGTAATTCAATTCAAAATATGGGTTTTTGAGCTCTCATTGATGTTAAAAAAACTTTGATGGGTTTGATTCCTTGGGTGGTATAAATCTGGGTCTTTTTATTCCAAATTAAGAGGAATTATTGAGCATAAGAAGATCAAGTTCGAGCAATGGCATTGAAGTTCGAACAATATATATATATATATAGGGGCAGGATCACATGAGAATGCTCCTTACATGAGAAATGAGAATGAATCTCAACCACACGATTGGATTAGAGTTACTTGTTCATTAGAGTTATACCCCCGAAATAATTTCGAGCCCAAAAAAATTTCTTTTCAAAATTTTTTTTTATTTTTGTTTTTTTGGAGTTACATCACTTTTTCATTAGAGTTACATCACTTGTTCATTAGAGTTATAGCGTGTAAAATCCATTCTCATTTCTCATGTAAGTATGCATTCTCACATGAACTCATATATATAGATATATATTTACTAGATTTGTCTCGATGTGTATTTTTAGGTTATCGACTTTATATAATTTTTACATGTTTATGATTTAAGATAGATATTCATTGTCAAAGTTGTACATTGAAAATCGCACAAAGAAGATAGGGGAGGTAGAATAAAGAAAAACGAAGGGAGTATAATATGAACGTGAATTTTTAAATGCACATATATTTTCATTATCATCTACATCTATATATATCTACATCTATATATATATATATATATATATATATATATATATATATATATATATATATATATATATATATATAAACCTAGAAAAATGAGCCTACGTGTCATTATTTTAGGGCCTCACGCCATTTGTCATCAACTATCATCGCCTCTCATCACTCCGCTGCCATGTGTCATTGCTTCCTTATCCATGCTGATGTGTCGCCCAATTATGCTTTGCAAATAATTTGCCATTCATTCAGCTCTTTGCTTTTATGGAAAACGAATCAATTGCAATCTTAATTAATATTTGGTTACTTTTAAAAACCTTGCTTAAATTATGGATTATGGTCAAACACTAGTGGAAAAAAACGGAATGGTTGCGGTCAAAACAGCCCAAAGGGCTGCGTTTTTGGCCAGCAGCCTTTTTCGTAGCAGCCCTTCACTGAAGGGCTGCATTTTTAAACCGCAGCCCTTCACAATGAAGGGCTGCATTTTTAAACCGCAGCCCTTCACAATGAAGGGCTGCGGTTGAGGCCCAAAACCGCAGCCCTTCCAATATGGAAGGGCTGCGGTTTTTGGCCTAAAACACAGCCCTTCTTTGTACAAAGGGCTGCGGTTTTGACCAAAACCGCAGCCATTTTGACCCAAAAAAAATAAAAATAAAAATTATTTTTTTTTGCATTTTTTTACTCCTAAATATATCAAGAAATTTACAACAGGGAAAATAAAAAAAACGAATCAACAACATAATCGAAACAAAATATAAACAATGATCAATGCTCCAATCCTGCAGCCTATACATTTCAAAATCCCAAACCCTCTCCAAATTATGCTAACTTAACTGTAACAGTGAAAAATTACAATTTTCAGATCGAAAAAGAAGGCTAAAAGATACAGAATTGATGGAAGACACCAAGTCTTTTTCTAGAAAAACTAACAGTGACACAAAAATAAAAAGATATTAGATGATCCGAAAACATGATGCCCAAAGATGTCTCTTGAAATTTGATGTTCGATATAAGCCTCTTGCTCAGCCACTCAATTAGATTATTGTACAAACTGTTGAATGGTCATGCTTTTTTGTTCATCTAATATCTTATCTGCATAATTACAATTTACAGTCAAAAAATAAGAACGAAAATACAAAAAAAGAGAAATAATTCTAGATCTGAAATTACAGTATAAAAAACGAACGAAAATACAATTTACGAACGAAATCTACAAGAAAAAAAACGAAAAAAAAAGAACGAAAATACAATTTTATGAACGAAAATACAAAAGAGAGAAGATATTATAGATTTGAAATTTCATGAAGATTAATCAAAACAAAGATCAAGAAATTATAGATCTGAAAACGAAAAATTCTCACTTGTTGTTGTCGTTGCTTGGCGAATTGACGACTCGTTGTTCAAGTCAGGGATGATCGGAGTTCGACCGACGGCGACGAATTGAAAATGGAAGACGAAAATGGTCGTCGTCGTCTTCGTGATGTTGCTGTTGTTGCGTCGTGGTGCTGCCGGAAGGAGGGAGAAGGGAGGAGGGTGAGTGGGAGGAGGGTGCGAGAGAAGGGAGGAGGGTGAGATTTGTTGCATACGTGAGATTTGTGAGAGGAGATTGTGAGATCCCTAATAAGTTGAGCCCCATAATTTCTTTTGAAAATAAAAAAAAAAGCCCATAAAGGGTCAGGTTAGCCCAAAACGCAGCCCTTTATTACTTATAGAGCTGCGGTTTTGGGCTAACCGCAGCCCTTCACTAAAAGGGTTGCGGTTTTTGCATTGACTGCACTGCGGTTTTTGGGCTAACCGCAGTCCTTCACTATTAAGGGCTGCGTTTTTCAAAAAACGCAGCCCTTGCACCGCAGCCCTTGCACCGCAGCCTTTTCGTTTTTTTCCTCTAGTGAAATGTCATCTACCCTAACATATGCCACGTCTTGGTCACTTGACGATCCGATTATGTGTTGCTTTGCCAATGTAATTTGGCAAATGAGGATGTAATTGGTCATGATAGCCTTAAATCATGCATGGTATCATTTCTTTCCATACTATGATCAACATCAGATCAATTATTTTCTAAAATAGCATAATCAAATGATATTTATTGCAAAATCAAATAAGTTTCTTCCTAAAATTTCTCCACCCACATTCTTTTTCTCCCAATAAAATTTTATCAATCAGCCATTTTACTCTCTCCTCCAGTTTTCTACCAGTATGAAATCTTAATTGCTGCTACCATTTAGTTAGTTGTCGTTGCATCATCTTTCTCTGCTGCAAATGTGATTGATTCTAAGAAGTTGCATGGTGGGGGTTTTTTGTAATTCAATTCAAAATAAGGGTTTTTGAGCTCTCACTGATGTTAAAAAAACTTTGATGGGTTTGATTCCTTGGGTGGTATAAATCTGGGTCTTTTTATTGCAAGTTAAGAGGAATTATTGAGCATAAGAAGATCAAGTTCGAGCAATGGCATTGAAGTTCGAACAATATACAAAAGTCTTTGAAATATAGAGAGCAAAAAAAAACTAAGCAAGAGGATCAAAATTTCAGATTTTATTAATTGGTCATCTATATGAAGGTAAAAAGGTAAGAGTTGTTCTACCTTTGAATTTTCTGAGATTATTTTGTTTGTTTTTTCAGCTATTATCATTTTGAAAATCAAGTATCAATCTTTGATAGCGCTTTATAGAAAATAATTGATTTATTCATTTGAAAATCAAGTGTCTTCAACTCCTTAATTCATGTTTCATTGATTTTGTTTGCTTTGAATTGTATATACAAGAACTTTTTTTATTTTTTTGAGTACTAACTACACCATAGTAGCATCGCAGACACAATAGCCGGTCAGCAGCAAGGCAAAGGCTAGAGAAACGGATCATCAATGCCAGCCGTGGGTTTTCCGTATTTTCTCTGGGTCGATATTAACATAGGAAAATCGGGGCACCAACTACGCCAGTGAGGAATTCAGTTGCAGTCCATGATGGAAAATCTTTTAATTTACTTTTTTTCAATTTTTATTGAATTGTAATTTTCAACTCCCCAGCTTATTTTTTCGTTCAACCCGCCCGCTTCAATTCAGTTCGGTTGCTTCGGTTCAATTCAATTCGGTTCGCTTGATTCGCTTCGGTCGGTTCCTAAATGATAATCATTACTATTAATTAGTTATAATTTAATTCGGTTCGATTCGCTTCGGTTCAGTTCAATTCGGTTCGTTCGGCGTTCAACTCGGTTCGGTTCAACTCGGTTCGGTTCGGTTCGGTTCGATTCGGTAGTTTTATGCCGAAGAGAACAGGCCCTTAGAATTTAAATGAAGCAAATTCAGATGATAAGTAAAATATTTTGTGTTTTCAAAGATCCATTTTGTAAAAATATAATCGTGATACTATAATATTTTGAGATAATCTAATTAATTATTAAGATTGAATTTTTTTCAATGGGTTTATTTTTCATGATTAGAACAGGGAATAATCTAATTACATTGATTTATTAGAAAGGATCTCATAGCCTAAACCAAATAATTAATGTGATTTACGTCATTTTCATACAATTAGGTATGAAATAATCAATGTAGGGGTAGCTAAAAAAAGGAGGGACCTTCATAAGAAGGCAAAATCGCAAAAGGAAATGAACAAAGTTTCTTAAATTATTTGGTTGATATATTCCTAAATTATTTGAACCCGTGCATGCGCCTACTTCGGAGTATATTGGTATCAATGATCTATAATTGTTGTACATGGTTCATAACTACAAGGTCTACAACCCTTTTATCTTATTACTTCCTCTTAGGCCATTTCCCCTCCCTTTCTATTTTGTTGTTTTTCGTAGATCTAAAACTATAGACTGCATTACATTAACCCTCCATTTTTATAAATTAAGGTATTGTTACATGTATGATTAATAATACAATGATGCTAATACTTAGGAATCTGAAATAGGGGGATAATTTAATAAATAATACTATAGGTATAGGAAACATAAATACTATTATGGTCTACTACCATCTACTTGAACCATTTTCATTGAGTACCGCTTGCAAAACTCGATAAAGTACATGTATGAAAATTTGAAGTATACAGAAGACTAAAAACATTGTATTATAGATTAATTATTAAAGATAAAATTTGAATTATGCTATAGGATCACTTAACATGATTTAGAAAGATATTCAACTTTTCAGTTTTATGTGAATGAGCAAACTAAGCGTAGTGAGGTAGACGAAAACAACTAAAACAAGATGACATCCAATATCTTCATTTTTTTTATTTAGTAATATATAAGCATCATATACATAAATAATGATATATTGACTGCTATATATATTCTTTAATTAGGATCTTAATAATACTGGATCATATCAATTTTTTGTATAAGTTATTCTAATTTGAATTAATGCTATAATATCATATTTTGTGTGCTAGAGAACGAATAAACGCAATGATGTTGATTAGATTTGATCTAGGGTACTACCTCCGCAACATTATTTACCAACTAAACTCAATAACATCCGTTTATAATGCTATAAGATCAATATTAAATTACAAACTAAAGGTATAGAATCATGTGAGATATCTTTTGCTCATAATATATTTATAGAAAACTTTATATGATCTTATTACTGAAGCCGTTTATGTACGGAAAAAAAAAATATAGATCAATAAATAACATAAGCAATAATCATATTTTCATCAATATATGATCGTATTTTCTCTTTACTTTGATTATATCATGTTTAGTACATAGCTTAATTAATTATAAATCGCTACTTTATATGTCTCTACTATTGCGTTAAATATTTATGAATTTCACACTATGATTTCGGGAAAACTATCATAAAATTAAATTTATTAAACTAAAATTTTTTCGTGCAATTTGCATGGGTCAAAAACATATACTAATAAAAGTTTCCCGTTCAAATTTATTATCAGCATATATTTTTTCCACCCACACATGAGAACCATGGTATTGAGTGAGACTATACTTTTTTTTATATGTATCGAAATTGATATAAACATTTAAATTGACTATAAGGAACAATGGCATAAAAATTTACGTGAGTTTAAAGTGTGTATGAGATGAATTTGACTGCTAAAAAGTTTGTTAAAGCTAAATAAATGACCCTAAGTAGGTACGTGTGTTTTTAATTTAGGGTCCATTCTAAGAAAATAATGACATAATAATATTAATTATATATAATAATTCATAAGTATAATAATCGTGCAACACAAGGGTCATAAGCTAGTTTTAAACTATTCTCATTACTAGATTATAAAATTCTAAATCATAACACCATACTGTAACACCCCATAATTTCAAAGGCGGAAAAGAAAGAAATAATAATATATTTAATAGGACGATGGCGGAAACATCGTCTTCTGGGAATGTCACTACTACAAGAATAGTGTTTAAATAACTAAGTGATAAAAACAAACATAAGTAAATACTATAGGTAAATTAATTACTTAGATTAAAATCGAAATGAGAAAACTATCTCAAACTAAAGAGAAGTCTGGAACTAAACCCCTAATAGATTATTTCTCGCATCTCAACCCGAGCCCAAAATCAAAGAAAATCCCCATACAAAACCTGCAAAATATACAACAGATATCCACAATCAGTGGGAAGTAACTAGCAGTTCTCCCAGAACAAAAGCAATCAAAGTACGATTCAGACATAGATTAATAAGAAAGGAAATAATTAAGTCAAGTTAACTACAATATGCATCCACTTCCATATAACTCACAAATAACGCAAATGAATAATAAATAGCAAGTGAGTTGGATAAAAATAAATAAATCATCTCAAGAGTACTTTTAGAAAAATAAAAGTATAGGTAAAACAAGTGACTGAGACGGAAACCGAACGCTAGTGAATCGCAATTCACTTCCTAAGGTTTGTCAGATCGCAATCTCCAGGTCATTCTATGGGCTTACGTTCCCCACTGCCTGTGTCTAAGAATGGCCAAACTCCCGATGCAGGGTAGAACACGCAGAACTCCCTGACCTCTCGGACGACAACAATTAACCCAGGTGTACCCCTAGTTCGCAAACCAGGTGGTTGGCATGTTCTTCACCGGGGACTACATCTATCCCACCGGATGTTCTTATCTCAAAAATAAAATCATAATTCATAAATATCATCAAAGTATCATTCAGCTCAAAAATATTCGTCAAAAGGGATGTCACCCCGCCTTATACCCATAATTCATCAAAAGTAATTTTTCAAAAATCTTCAAAGTAGTAACTTACAAATTTACAACAAATATCTCCAACCACAATACTTTAAGCATCAACAATGATAGTGAAATAGTTTTTTTTTACAGCACTAACAACATCAATAAAAAATGCATCACCAATTAACTCCAAGGCTTATTAAATAAATGAATAGTACACAATTAATCATTTTTACATAAATCAAACATAAACATAATGATACCAATAATACTTACAGCAACCTACTAAACACCAGCATCCAAGAACATAAAAGATCACAAATTATTTCTGATTAACAAGCTCTCAAATAATTTAAAAGAGTATCCTCAATTTCACAACAAAAACTCAATAATAATTATTAAACTAATAAGTTCGAGCAGTAAAATCACACAAAAATTATCATATGACCCTAATGGCTCTAATGACATGGTAAAAATTTTATTTATAATTTTCAGACTCCAAAAGTAATTTTAAAAGTTAATATACAGATAACTCAATAAAGCCAATATAATAACTAAAAATATAAATAAATGCCCAAAAATTACCAAAAAATTACACAACATGCATAAACTCACGTAAATACATATTATACAAAGAAATGAATTTTTCAGCCTCCAGAAATAATTTTCATGATTTATATACTGACATAAACGAAATTGCAAAAACAGATATATCAATTAAATAAACCAGTACACAGTCGGAAAAAATTATTCGAAGACATGGAATACATACTACGCATACAACATGATCTAAGAAAAATAATTTCAGCAATTTTAACATCCGTTTAATAATTATTATGCAATTTAGCCAAAAACGTACAAAACACCAATTAAATCAAATAAATACCAAAAATCATACGAAAATTATTTTTCTCTTTACGATAAACACACAGCATGCATCAAGTATATTCATGTCAAATATCGTCAATAATTTCATTCAAAAAGTATTTTAAATAATTCCTAGCGTAATAATCTAATACCGAATAATACTCTAATCACTATGGTTCTAAGATAACTACTAGTTACCTGGAACGTCAGGAGGAGAGCTGAGTCTAAAGAGATAGTTAAGAGTTATGCATATAATCCAATTCCTCTTCTAACCCCAAGGCACAACGAACGAGAATTGAAGTAACCAGTCACTAGGCATTTTCTTCTTGAACATTGAAAAAAAATCTCATTTCACACTGCTCTGTTCCGACCATGATTCCCGGTGATCAAAAGCTCAGATTCTAAATCTCTCTGGTCATAATGTAGAACAAGATGTTATAAACGTTCTGTACAAATTTGAAGACGATCCAACGGTTAGATCTCCGGCTACGGTTATTTTCGTGAGGGTGTGACAGGAAAAACCGGGTTGAACCTTTCTATTCTTTTCCTCTTCCTTTTCTCTCTTTCTTTTCTTGAAAACGGTGAGGGTTAAATGCAAATGATGCTGAACTTCCTTTAATAAAAATCAGAATTTTATGGCAAGGAAAAATCAAGGGTTTAGGAGAAATGATTAGGGGGGTTATGGGGGTTACAATCTACCAAGAGTCACCAATTAAATGAAATGAAATAAAAGAGGAGAAACTTCTTCCTTCTCCCACCCCATAGCCGGTTGTCCAAGCCCAAGTACACCAAGAAGATTTCGGCCCAAGTCATGAAAGGTCCATGCATCAAAAGTCCGTCACGCTATAAATCGATAAATTCCTAAATCGCGCCTAAACTTTGAAAATAATTAATAATGAAAATAACTCTAATAAATTATATTATAAATATAAATATAATAAACACATTAACACGCCACATGCGATGCAACATTTCATCACCCAAGTCGGTCCAACAACGTTACAAAAACGTTACGCGACAAAACAGCATCCTAAACGCCTAAATAAATAACGACACTAATATATCCTTTAAAATACTTAACTATAAACTTTAAATAAATATATCACAACATATAAAAATATAAACACATTTTCACAACACGTTCCAAAATAATGTAAATAATAAATTATTTATTTTTATGAAAAAAAAATATCATTTTAATGTAAACAAACACCAAAAATAAAGAGTGAAAATTACGGGGTGTTACAATACACTTCTTTAATTTTAAGGTCAAAATCTTAAAATTTTGATATAATTTTATCTTAATATCGTGTAAGGTATGTCTATATTCATTTGATAAGGTATAACTAAAAGATCAATGATCAAATGTGTGTCTTCAAGACCATACGAAAGAAAAATGAGAACAACTTCAAAGAATGAAGTGAGTCACCATTTCTCTGATTAAGTAAATAATCGGTCAACCATTTATTTCCTATTCACTACTACTCAGGCTTTAGAAAATATGTACATGGGTGAACTTCATAGATTAATAACAGTTTGACATTTTCTTTCTCAAATTTATCTGGATTTATCTTATGTAATTTTAACTTCTAATTCATCACTTATATAGAACCATATATAGGCGTGTTTTGTGACACAATCATAGACAATGGTAATGTTGGTGTAACTATAAGTACTTAAGAGATTTCTTCAGACAATCTTATATTGCAAAGGGGATAATACATAGTGTTAAGAGATTTCTTCAGACAATCTTATTTTGCAAAGGGGATAATACATAGTGTTTTATGATCATGGCATGGGCGTGTCCTATGCATAACATCCATAGAATTTCCAATACAGGGAGGTACTGTATTGCTCTAATAGTTTAATGCCAAACTTAATTTATTAAAACCCAAGAGATCAGAGCGGTTGAGCGGAACTGCCGAAAGGGGGAGCGGAAGTGGTAGTGAATGCATGATTGAGTACCATTAGTGGTGTGAATTATGATTTTATATGAGCCTTTGAATGAAGCAACAGTTAACGCGAAATCTTTTACAGTCAACTTTTTTTTTTTTCAAAAGGTTGGTCACATGTTCCACCATGACATTAGCTACAACACTCACTGAACGCACGGGTCATAAGTCAGTTTTAAAATATATTCTTAATGCACGATATGATCATAAACTTCCCGTGCATTTTGATGTGTTTTTTTTTTGTTTCATTTATGTGTTTATAAGTTTACATATCACTATTATAAGATTTTCAAAATTAAAATGTTGTAACAAATATCATGAAATGTAATTTTACATTTTATATTCTTTCAACTTTAAATACATGGATTCTAATAAATATGGATTTAATAATATTGGAAATATAAAACAATTACTTAATAAACAAAACAATTCTCGTGCATTATACACGGGTACAAATTATATCTACATAAAACCTCCCGTGTATTTTTGCATGGGTTAAAAACTAGTTGTTTAATAAAGCTTATCAAACGAAAGTTCTCTAAAGACTTCAAGGATTTTCTCCTAGTTGTTTGTCTATGTTAACTTTGGCACAAAAAACCCTACATACGTTTTTTTCAACCAAGTACTACTCCTATTAACAGAAGCGTGGTGCTAACGTTGGAGTGATGTCATAATCGTACGTAGCACGGGAATGATAACTTGCATCATCTCTATTTATGGAGAGGGTTTAAAGAATACTTAATACTACCTCCGTTCCAAAATAGTCTGAACATTTTCCTTTTATATTTGTCCCAAATTAATTTGAACACTTTCATTCTTAGCATGGTCCCACCATTAATATATTATTTCTTTTACACATCTTTAACCCACACCCTACTTTTTACCAATAAAAAGTAACCCAACTTTCTCTCTCATCTAATCAAAAATACTCCACCAACTCCTATCACATCTACTTTTTAGATAAAAATAACATTTGATAACCACACCATAACTTATCACCTTAAACTACGTGTCCCAATAAGTGTTCAGATCTTTCTGAGACGGAGGAAGTAATTAATAGTAGATTCTTAATGACTGAAATTAATAATTAGAGAAAATATAGGAGTAGCAACTTTAAGTTTTCAGTAGAAAGGCCGTGACTAAAGAGACAGAGAGCGTGGGGAGTGGCAACTGGCAAACGAAATCATTTGTTGTTGTTGTTGTTGTTGTTGTTGTTGTTGTTGATAGGTGGCCATCATTTGCCAAAGTTTGATGACTGATGTGCTCTTCTTCTGTACACTCTACACCTAATCCTCTCCTCCACTTTTTTTTGAAGTTTTATCTTCTTTTCTTTCTATTTTTTTCCCACTATTTATCTTTCGTTTTTCCTGCCTTGATCCACATGCATGCTTACTCACTTCCGAAATTTCACACTTTAATTGATTATTCTTCCATTTTTATACTATGAGTTTCTCGTTATCATAAGAAAGTCCTAATAATTTACTTCATCGGTTTTTTAAATTACATCATTTCGTTCTTAACACTATTTATCAATTAACTTTGTTAAACTATCTCGCATCATTATGTAAGAAAAACATAGTCAAGTGGATGTTGTTAGATTCATATCAATGCAAGGATTTCAAATTTCAAAATTTTATAATATTTACTTATACACAATTAAAGAAATTGACGCTCAAAGAAGCGTGTCGGCAAACATGAAAAATGAAATAGTGCAATTAAAATAAAACCAAAAGAAATATTAATTAACAAGGGTTTTGTAAAAAAGTGGTATATCATTGTGATATTTTTTTTTATAATGGTTATAAACATGAACACAGACAAAAGTTCTCACTTGTGGAGGAACTCCTAGTTAGTTATAAACAGTTAGGAATAAAAATTGACGATCTAATAGAGTCTTTCTTAGGGCTTGTTTGGTCGCATGTACAAATCAGTATTTCCTATCTAGGAAGTATTTTTCTTAAAGTTTCATTTTATAGAATGTGGTAAAAATTGTTTAGTTGATCATGGAAAGAAAAACTGGGAAGTTTTATTTATTTAGGGGGACCGACGTAAGTAACTTCCTCCATTTTGTATGAAGTGCTTCCTACATTTTTGTCAACCAAACAACTTCACCTTATCCTTTTTCCTAAAAATATCTACTTCCCATAAATTTTTATGTCAACCAAACAACACCTTAAACTTTCAAATCTACTCATAACTTTTCACTCTTTTAATAACCCTATTTCCTTTCTGGTTAGTCAAAATCTATGTGTTGGGGAAAAATATATGTTGCTAATCTCTATTATATAAGCCCAAGGGAGGAGCAATAGTATCCCCCTATCAATTTACATATTCACCCCTCCACAACAACTCATTAAACCCATAAACTTGCCAAAAAAACTCAATCAAATCTCTATTAAACTCAATCAACTCATATAACGGTCAATCACATAAACATGCCAATAAAAAGATTCAATCAAATTAAATTCACATCCAATCAACTAAAAAAAATCATTTACCAAAAATTAATTCCACAGACAATAACAAAAATACACGGCATTCTTATTACAGAGACAACTCATATTCAAACCCAGAAAAATGAAATAGTGTGAATTTTCTTGCCTTTGAAGTGCAAAAGTCAAAGCTGAATTTTCTGTGGAAAGAAAAAGATGGAAGTTTTGGAAGCAAGCACAAAGCTCAAGAAGGTTAAATTTCAAACATTTGTGGACTACCCAGTTTCTATAATCGAGGACATATTAGCAAAAAAATGAGTAATAAACTAAAAATTGAAGCTTGAAAATTTGTGCACTAAATAAGAAAAAAGAAAGAAGGGTGGAGAAAAGTTGAAGAATGAAGTCTCTGTAAAAAAAAAAAAAAAAAGGTAATGAGTGAATTTCTGCGTGAGTTTGGGTAATTTTTGGACGTTTGTTTGAGATGTGTATGTGTATTTGTACATACTACAGAGTCGTGGACCTCTTTTTAAAATTTATGTGAAACATTATATGAAACATTATATGGTTATTGAAGGTGTACTAAGAGAAAAAGACAAATTTCTTTCTAAAATTTATGAAACATGATATGGTTAATAGTTTTTTTAGATGGCGTTATAAATTTGAAAATTGTTAATCGTATGTTGGAAGTAACTCGAGATATGGCACTATTAGCGATATATATACACGCATATTGTATTAACCTAAATACGAATGCAACTTTTTGTTTGTATACTAAATTTTGCAATATAATTTTTATGTACTCCAGCCTAATATTTTATTGGCTATACTATAACATATTTAAAGTATAAAGCCTACAGTAAGAACTTTCGTTTGTTTTATTACTGAGCAATAGTTATGCCGAAAATGTTGCTGCACGCATAGCGTGCAAGTCATTCAATATTGTGGCACCCACAATATTAAATCTAGGAGCTAACGCAAGCTTATGATAAGAAATTTTGATTATGTGTCTCTTAAGGATTGCATATATCATTTTCCTTATCTCTAGTTATGATGTCCCCATTTGAAGAGACTATTTTACCCCCCGATCCCTTTCTAAATTACAAACCAATTTCAACCAAAGCGAGGCTTCAAAAAAACTACCGAAAATACAATTATAACATTCAATCATAAGTCAACTGAAATCATTAGAATTGCATAATTCACGTTATACAAATCACTCAATGAGGAAACTTTACAAAAACAAGAAAATTCAATTACAAACTATAACCCATTAGCAATTACATACTCCGTTCTCAAGAATCATTTACAATTACATACTCAGAAAAATTACCAATATATTACAACGTCAATACAAATTACAAACTAAGAAAAACATACGATTTCGACAGGGAGATCACACATATGTTCATTGGCGATTTGCGAACTTCTAAAAAAGGCCCATCATTCTTTTTAATATTGCAAGTTATTTCAAATTAGTTGAAAAAAACTAGCAACTCTTATATTCGAATTACATGAATACTTTAAGTCTGTATTGTATGGTATAAATTTCGAAATAATCATTAAAAAATCAATACATGTTTGTAACAAAAAATGCTTTATAGAATATAAATCAATTTTAAATACAATAACAACGACACAAAAATCAAACTAAAAATGAACTTACATTAATTTGCCAAAACAAATAGTGAAATTGAAAGCCGGTGAAAACGATTGAATTTACTAGAAATTTCTTACGAATAATTAAAAACCCAGAAAAAGGAGTAGAAGAAGTATGAATAATTAAAAACCCAGAAAAAGGAGTAGAAGAAGTCTTGTAAACAAAACAAAGGGAAAGAAAAAGGAAAAGTGGATGATTCAAGAACTTTAGCCACAAATTTCTTAAAAAACATCTTCACGATAAAAGTTCAAACAAAATGTACCGGGTCTTTGAGAAATTTAGTTGACAATTACATTTTTGGACGAAATCAAGAACATCAAGCGTAACGAATTACCTTCAAATTTGATGCCCCTCATTTAATTCGTCAACTAAATAAACTCCAAATTCAACCACATTCCGACGAACGTTCTTCAACATTACTATCTGATCGAAATGAAAACCCTAAAACACCCACAAAAACAGAGACCAAAATTACCCTAAAAATTAATGGAGCAGTGATGGGGTTAATTTTGACACCATAATTGGCTTGTTATGTTTGCTGTGAATATGAATATGAAATCTCAATCTTTTTGAGTGAGATATCAAAGATAATGAGGATGAAGAGATGAGTCATTCTAATTTTTTGAGGGAAGGGAAGATATAAGGTTGTGGGAAGATGAAAATGTGGAGGATTAGATGAAAAAGAAAACGTGAGATACATCATTCATATGAGTAGGTGGGATTGATAGTCATATGGGTAAGTGGAAAAAATTATGTGAGTTTATTACTTGCATACATGTGGCTTTGTGACTTTTGGCTACAATCTTTTAATACTATTAACAAACAACTAACGTTAATCATACTCAGTTAGCTACAAGTGAAACAATAATATTACATAAAATCATGACAACAAATTATATTTGTCTTGGCTCCTCTTTACATGATTTGGCATGAACCTCAATCCATATCAATCTTGATTAGCAGTACTATCTCCTCTTTACATGATTTGTTTCTGTACTGAGTAACAGTTATGCCTAAAAATATCGTCATACGCATCGCGTGCATAAAAAGCTAGTTGCCTAATACCCACGCAAAGACTAACGCTAACTGGTTATTTTGGAGAGGCGGTAAGTTTATAAAACACGTACTTGGCATTTTGGCAACAATTTAAAACTCGTCTTGTATCAAGAAAATGATTACAGCCACAAGCAAAACTGCCCTTTAAATCTAGCTATATTCCAATCTTTTGATAGTAGCTGGGGAGAGGCAGAAAGAATAAGGGCAGGGCCAGTGCATTTAGCCATTAGGGCATGCCCCACCGTTCCAACTTCCAACTCCCAAATGGGATTAAGCTATTTGTTATACTAAATAATTGACACGTATATGAAATTGACAAGACGTTCTTCCCCTTTGTCTATAAAATTTGGCATCTTATAGGAACGATATAGTGATACAATTTTTACCATTTATTCATGTGTGGTTTGATGTGCTAGTAACGGGTTGTTTTATCTTACTACAACTATTCCTATTCTAGTCCTAGAAATGCTTCCATATTTGTTGAGAGAGCTTTGTTTCCAACCGGTTCTCCTTGATTTGGAATCGAATTAGTTGAAATTTAGTACCATATGGTTGTATTCGTATAGATACATAATAACATTAGGTCACATCCCTCCTACCCTTTTCTTTTTGAAATCAAAGGAATGAAGCCTAGAGAATGACCGATAAGGATGTTGATTCTATTAACCGTGAAGGCAACCTGTTCGTGAATTACATTCGTGACAAAGATTATTTGTTGTGAAATACTAATGATCGTGCCATAATGACATTGGAAGTGCAAACGACCAATAAACCTATGTCATATGTCACCATCAAATGTTTAACTTTGCCAACATAACAATGACGCTCAACTGAATATTTCATATTTTCTAATATTGTGTGTGCTTGATTGACTCCTCTATCTGATTGCTCTCAAACATCAATCATATTTGCGACTTTTTTAATATCTCTCATCACTAACCTCTCGTTTAATTTGAATTCAGAATTTAAATTATTTGCAAGCTATTTATTTCGAACAGTTCGAACGGTAACTAAGCTTATTTCGTAACTGAGAAAAGTTATTAAACATATAGTTCATCCTTTAGTTCTAGTTCTAGTTAGTTCTATTAGTTCTAGTTGTTCTATTTTGGTTGTTGAGGCTAGGGGGCTTAGAGAAGGTATTAAGGGAGCCATTTCTTTAGGCATACAAAAAATCATTAGTGAAAGTGATAATTTGGCTGTTATTCAGTCAATAAAAAAATTATGGAAAATTCATTAGACTATTAACCTTCTTAATGTGGATAATCCAGATGAAGATCTTCGATTTTTTGAGGAAGTGCAGATCAACCATGTGATGTGGGAAGCGAACGATGCAGCGGACTGGATACTGCGTTTTCCATTATCATTCGTAAAGGATGCTTTAGGGTGGGCCAAAAGTTAGGACCCTCCCTAGTTTTTCTTTCCTTTAAAAAAAATAGTTCATCCTTTATAAACCCCGGTGTACTTAAAGTATGGTACACCTCCTCACCTTCGTCTGTATCATGTGCTTTGTACTTGAGCATATGAATGGAGAATGTGATCAGCAGGTGTAAAATTTACACCTGAGTATCGGATGCAAATCTTTCCAGAAACATAGGAGGAATGAAATAAAGAAAAAGAAGATGACATATCACATGTACCTTACATTCCAAAAGCACCAACGGCGGCGTGGAGTAGGTGAAGGAAAGACAGATTGTTGTCTATCTCGCCAAGTCTCTATCGCCTTCCTAAGTTTTGGCCTACAACTTTAGTCATACATTGAATGTGTGGGGGAAAAGCTTCTTGTTTTGAATTAAAACCGTTACCGACACTGAACCGTTGATTTAACTAGAGTAGGTCGATATTATTTTTTTACAAAGGGTCTATTCACGAGCGCCTTTTCATCGATCGACTAGTTGTTGTTGAGCACCATTAAACGAAAATGTGACCGATAATCGTTGTAAACCGTTGGTGACTAGCATCCGTGTCAATGTGTCATAAACGTCGATGTTTCTAAGTTAGGCAACTCATTTTTGATCCGTCGGTAATTTCAGTCGGTAAACCAACGCATTCTAGTAGTGGTAGAAATAATACATGCATAATGATCATTATGATCTCTATCATATTTTTTATTAATATCCAAATATAAAACATGCAAGAATTTTGAACATCACTCGCTAATTAGACTACTTTTTATGTACAATAATATCATGATAGTAGTTATAAACATATGAGGAGACAAGGAACCGTAGTTGCTCATAAATTGGCTAAGTATTGTAAGACCTTAACTTGTATGCAAGTTTGGTTAGAAGAAGTTCCCTCTGAGATTGTTTGTTCTGTAATTGCAGACAAGTGTTCAGAGTAATAAAAATTTTCTCTTTTACTGTCAAAAAAAAAAAATCATGATAGTGAATTGATCGTCACTATGTCAGCTAATAACAAATCATATCCAATTAACATCCATCATAGCTCATTAATTTCACATGCACGAGTTAAAGAGTACAATAAAATCGACAAATATTGATCGTTTCACTATGTGAGGCCTTTGATTGATAGATTCCTTCTAATAATTGAGGTATTAAGATGCATATATACAGCTGATCATCGAGCTGTTAAAGTTAGTTTCAATCAAATTTCAAAATTAAAGTAAGCCCCAAAACAAGGTAAAAAAGTGTACTCTAAAAAGAAATCATCGTAAAAATCTCACAACCAAAAACAATAAAATAGGGAATTCTTGGATGCAAACCAAAAGGTAGTGAACTTTTATTTGATTCGGAGATAGCATCTATATTCTGTCACCGACCTTTGTAAGATATTGGATTTAGTAGGGGCATTAGGCAATCATAAATTTGGGATGCATCAAATCTAATTTACTGTCTCCCCTTTGTAGTAATCATTTCCTATTCACAGGTGCACCAAGATTCGCACTATTGATCTTCTTCACAAGTGCCATCTCTTCCTCTTTGTTTGCTTCTCTCTCTATTTTTTCTTTTTCTTTTTTTTTTGGATTTATATCATTTTTTTTTTTGGTTTATATCATTGGTTAAGCCTTTAAAGGGATAATTCCATAGAGAAATCTAAATAAAATAAAAGGAACATAAAATATACAGTACATGATTAACATTGATCATCTAGGTTTATAAACCTTTATTATTGAGTTAATACATTTGCTTTATAAGGATCTGTTTACTTCAATTATATTATCTGGACTTATTTTGTCTGAAATAAGTCGAAATAAGTTAAAAAATTTGAAGTGAACATACAGTAAGTATTGGAACAAATTAATAAGTTTGGAGCTAGAGTAGATGAGACAATACATCTGTGAACAATATCAATGCGATCTAAGTCTGGTCAAAACTCATTTAATTTATAAGTAAACAAACACAAATTTTGGGCTCGTTTCATAAGAAGCCTATCCAAACAACTTACTCATTGACGAGTATTATACAAAAATTACTATCCAAAGACTTTGTAGTACTGCCCAAGACCTTCTTAATTTTAGCATAACAATATTTCCTAGTATCACAATAAGATTTCATAATCTTAAAACATAGCCAACAATCAACATAGAGTACTACTAATGCTCCAACAAGCCTTATTTTTTTTCAATAATTCTACCAAATCATTTTTAGTACCACCAAAACACTTTTTTTTAATTACAATAATAATACTACTACTATACCATAATCCTTCCTATATAGTTCAAATGCTCGTAAAAGAGTAACTTTAATTTTCAATAATGCTACCATGACATTTTGTGGTGACAATAAAATCTTCCTAGTTCTTCGGAGACGCTCACAACTAACATCACAAGCTTAGACGTACTACAAACTATACATATTTTTTCAAAATTTTCTTATTTTTTTCTTTCAAAAATACCTTTTTTCTTATTTTTAGTTCTAATGCTACTTCGCCTTAAACCACTCCGACATCTTTTGAAAAAAAATACTTTTTTTAATGAGTGTTATGAGCTAGATTGCCAGATTAGCCATCCTGATAATCGGAGATTATACGAAATAAAGACGGTCAAATAACAAGAGAATACCACTTCTGATAAAATTTTGTATAGAAAAATCTCACTATAATTTTAGGAGTGATTATAGATAAGTTCATGATGTTCAACATCCTACTAAAAAAGAACAATGAAATAGAGCTACATGATCAAATATTGATCACTCTAATCTTAACCAGCAAATTGGTGACTTTTTCACTTTTTAGGCGGCTGGCTAGTTTCGGTTGGTAAGTTATTTTTGCCCCTTATTTTCCTCTACTCATGAGTACTTTTTGTTTTTCAAAAATTGAAAAAATTAAAAAAACTTTAGTAAGTCAAATAATTGCACAACAATTGAAAGTAAAAAAAAAAAACAACTAGGGTTGAGGGGGTCCGCAAAAATGATTGGGGACAACAACGAAATCCAACCCTTCAATGTCACATTGGTTTAAAGACATAATTAGGGTTATAAGATATGTGGACCCACTAACTATATGGTATTGCCTTAAAAAGTCATTGCCATTATTACATTGTTTGCCATTATGACTTACAACAACATGATTTGCATTTCTAACAAGAGGTAATTATTTCCGGATTTTTATAACCTTTGACATTTGCATATACTTCCAACCTCATTTTATTCCGTGATAACCTCTTTTTATTCCTATTCATCTTCTACCTCTTTTTTCCTTACATTATTTTGTCAATTGGTATTATTATTGATTATCATTCTACTACTCAATCGTATGGTCTTTTCGATTATTTTATTTCTTTTTTAAGGAACTTTTTACTTTACTTTTTGTACAAAGAAAAAAATTTATGAAAGAAGTCTAGAGTTGTTGATTGAGAAATTTCTCCCTTTGCTTCTTTTTCTTTTTTGAGTTTTGCATAATGAAGAGGCAAAAAGTGGGTTTGGTCCTATGATATTGGATCAAGAACAAAGGCCCAAATGATTTCTGGGCCACATTGTTATTTTCTTGAGATGGGCCACATTATTATTTGATACATAGCTGTGACTTGTGACAGCTATATCCAGAGTATTCCAGACCAAGCATATTGTAAGACAACCCATATTGACTGCTTAATTGGTGATGTTTAGACTAAAACGTGTCAAGTAGATATGGCAATTATCCATGGGTGAGTGGAATATCCACCCACCCGCCCCGAATAAATGGTTAATCACCCGCGGTGAAGCGGGTGACGGACGGGTGATGGATGAGTCGTGTGGTGGGTCGGGTCGGGTCGGATATAGATGCTATTTTTTGGACCCATCACCCACTCCATCCATCCATCCATTAATATATCCATCCATCCACCCATATTTATATATATATATTATATTATATATATAATATAATATAAAAAGAAATTTATTTTTTTACTGCCACCTTTCATTTAAGGTAATTAAAAATAATAATTTTTTTAAGGGATTAAAAAATACTTATAATTACTTTCCGGTGTGTAATAGAAGTAAGATTGATATTTTATCGCTTTATTGTTAATCTATGAGACTATGATTAATTTTTCGTATATTAATTTCTTTAAAATTGTTAAGTCTAAAAAATAGTTTTTGTTCCTAGTATCACCCGTTTCCCACCCGCTCTACCCGCCCCACTCGTGGATGATGGGTGGAGCGGATATGGGTGAAATTTTTGGCGGGTGATGGATGGTGTGGATGTAGTTTGGGTCGCGGGTGATGGGTCGGATGAAGCTCCACCAGACCCATCTTCGATCCATTGCCATTCCCAGTGTTTGGTGGCCTTTCTCCAATATATGTTATAAATAATTTTTTAACACAAAATTTTCAATATGACAAGTATACAATAATTTATTGAATAACGGAGGTAACATTTTGCCGGTTACCTATATCGAAGTCATCCTTAGATGGATTTAGAAGCTGGATATTTCCCCAAAATTTTAAATTTTTCTGTGGCAAATCTGTCACAACAGTATTGGTGTTAGAGAAGTTCTTCACAAAAGGAAAATCTCTCCAACTTCTTGGTGCCCAATTTGTCAATTCATACTGAATCCATTGATCATCTTTTCAATCAATGTACTTTTGTCAAAAAAGTCTGGGATCTCCATGATACTACTCCTGGCTAAATTTCCATAATACGGAAACATCGCTTCTTAATACGTTCCAGTTTATCAAAATGCGAAAATTTCTTATGACCAAATTTATTTTCCTAATATGGTACATCTGGAAAGAAAGAAATGATATCATCTTTAATAATGTTTCTTTTAATATTCATAGAATCCTTCATAAAGCTAAATTCTTTTTATAGAATGGAGTCTTCGTACCACGCTTGATTCTTGTCAACTTGCAGGTACCACTTTCTCCTCATCCATGCAAGTTTCCATTTCTACTCACCATCAGTCTGTCATCCTCGTCAATTGGGTTCCTCCAACCCCTCTCTTTCTAAAGCTAAATTTTGACGGCTCGGTTAATAAAGGCTTCGCGGCTGCTAGTGTAATAATTCGAAACAGCCAAGGAGAACTGGTAGTTGCAGAAGCTTACAATCTAGGACTTGCTCTAGTTTTCGTTGCTAAGGCCACGACCCTTCAAAAGGGCCTCCTTCTTGCTCTTCAAAGGGGTATTCAACATATTCATATTGAAGGGGATAACCTACTAGTTATCAATGCAGTAAACAACATTTGGAAAGCTTCGTGGCAGATTCAACTCAATATTGAAGATATAAAAGCCCTGCTTCGTCAATTCGGTTCTTATCACATCAAACATATATATAGAGAAGCAAACAAAGCGGCGGATTGGATAGCTAATGTCGGTCACTTAATTCAGTCTTCTTTCATAATTGATCATTGTACTTCTTTGGCTCTTCATACAATCCTTGTAAATGACATTTTAGGTGTTCCCCTCGCGAGGAAGGTCTCCTAAAATTTTATTTTCCTTACCTTAATAAAAAAAATAATAATAAAAAAAATATCGAAGTAATCATTTTAATGTAAAAAGTTATATGTCATATGTGGTAATATAACATCTACATATACTAATATATTAAAAGGTGTTCCTAAACAAGAAATGGTGTCATGTGGCACTCTCCCTTGGTGTGTTTATCCTATGTAATTTGTATACAATAAAAAAATATATTAGAAAATGCATTGTATAAGATTCGAGCCCATGACTTAAAGCTTATACTAAAGTCTTAACCGCTAAACCAAGTGATAATCAGTGTTATCATTTTCAAGTAAAAAATTAATAAATGAAAAATATAAGTAATCGGGCGTAGCCCAGCCCTAAAACTAAAACTAGTTTTGCCATAAATGTGTTACTTTTACTTAGACTCATAAGAAAAGTTACCATTTATTTAAAAGTGACCCTTTTGGCTTGAAAAGGCCCCCGTTAAACTAATATGGTCTAACAATAAATTTATTGTACATCAGTGTAGACAATATTTTTTTTTTTTTAAAGTAGGTATGATACATACTTCCTTCATTTCTCAATAATTGTATCATAGAGAAAATGGAGGAATACCAAGAAATATATAAAGAGAATGTTGAGACCAAATCATATCTCCTTTCCCGTGGCCTCGACCCAGATTGAAGACATTTTTTGGGAACTCCCTCCCAATCTCCCATTCCAATAGGTTCTCCTAGTAGTTAGCCCTGTGGGTCTCTCCATGTAGCAAAAAATATAATTTATTGAACAATCTTCTCAAAAATACTCTTAACTTAAAGCTACTTACTTAGTTTAAAATTTTTCTCAAAACAATCACAAATTGTTCAAAGTCGACTATATATAATAGTCTTTTTATAAAGAAAAGTTAGTACCATAATTTTTATCAATAATCTGCATTCATCTAGACCGGAAGATAACTAAGTTAATGGAGCAAATAAATTATGGATAACCAAGTTTGCCTTCAAAAATTTGTACAATTTGGTGGCAAATGCACTCACATATAATACTTCTTATTGCATGGAGCTGATTACAAAACGTGATTCGGAGGTCATCTTTATTCATTGCTACATATAGGAGATGGTAGATTGGTTGGCTAACCGGTGAATGGAACAAACAAGCAGAGTATATAGTGGTTTTGCCAGGTTTAGTTAGTTCTTTATTGTTTTTCATTTTGTATTTTTAGGTAGGTAAAAGATAAAGAACAACTTCTAATCTAATTGGGAGTGTTCCCTCTAGGTTTTATTTCCTTGGGAGGGTTTTCTAGGGTTTCTACCTAGTTTTCATCCTTTTCAAAGGATTTTCTTGGGATTTGCCCAAGATTGGAGCAATGGATTCATGTGAGATCACTGAAACTACTAAAACAATTGTAGACAAAGTAAATAATAGTGTGCGGGTGGACAAAGTAAGGGAGGGAGAAAATGAAATGGAGGGCAAGGAGCATGACAAAGATATTGTTGATTGGGAGGAAGAAGGCGTCGAAGAAGAGGAGGCACGAGTTGAACTTGGATTAGTGGGGAAAATATGGACTAATAGAAATATTAACATGAATGCCTTTATGACAACAATGAAAAATGTGTGGCAGCCGAAGCATGGGATGGACATTAGTAGTGTGGGGAAGAATACGTATGTCTTTCAATTTTATCAATGGAAAGACAAAGCAAGGGTATTGGAAGACCAACCATGGCACTTTGACAGGCATGCTTTGGTGCTTGGCGAAATCCAAGGTAATGTAAAGCCTTCTGATATACAATTGTATGGTCTTCCCTTGTGGGTTAGGGTTTATAACCTACCTTTTAAAGGTAGGTTGAATCAAAAAAATGTGCAAACTGTGGGTAATAAAATTGGTGTTGTTCTTAAGATTGATGACTCGGGATCCAGGGGGATTGACAAATCCATCCGTATTAGAATAATGGTCGATATACGTAAACCTTTAATTCAACATGTTACACTTAAACTGAGAGGTGGAGTTGAAGAAAGTTTTGACGTGAAATATGAAAAACTACCCCTATATTATTTTTTCTGTGGAAAAATTGGACATGGAACAAAAGATTGTGATGATAGTAGAGAAGAGGATTTCCCGGAGAAGAAGTATGGACCTTGGCTCAAAGCCTCACCATGGAGAATTTTCAAAAATGAGATGTATGAAGGCAGTGGTGAAAAAGGGTTTGCAACGTGTGCTAGGAAGCTTTTCACCACTAAACCAAAAAATATGCAACTGGTGGAGAATAGAAAGAATGTTTAGGAAGTCATCTCAAAACTCAAAGTAGTAGAGTTAAGAGATGAGGTGAATAAAGAAAACAATCTGGTAATAGAAAGTGGTACTGGAAAAGGGGAGCAGGGAGTAGAAAAAGTGTTTGAAAAAGAGGGGGATGAGGAAGGGCTTCAAGGAGATAGCAGTGGAGGAAGTGTACTGGAGAAAGAGGAGGACAACACAATGGTGTATTGAAAAAGAAGAGATGGTGCCGAGTTCACAGACAAGAGAGTGGAGTTGAATATCTGAAGGAGAACATTGTGGGGAAAAAACGTGAGGCTATAGAAATGAGGGAAAGTTCAGGAGAGACTTTGGAGGTGGAGGCTTTTTTGCACATTCCAAATAAGTGGGGAGTTGATGTTTCAATGCTGGGGAAGTACAATGAGCAGCAGCAAAACCAAGAAGTGGCGGGCCCCACACAAAGGGCCCCCAGTGACCAACGAAGTACATTATGAGCTGAAACTGTAGAGGTTTGGGGACACCTCATGCAGTTAATGCGCTTCGGCGCGTAGTGATTCTTAAAAGTCCCCAAATTGTTTTCTTATAGGAGACTAGATTAAAGAAGCACGAGATGGAAAGAGTGAAGCAAAGAATGAGTTTTGAGAATATGTTAGTAGTGGAGTGTAATGGTGAGGGTCGTCGAAGAAGTGGTAGATTAGATCTGCTCTGGAAGGAGTTTAATGTTACCATTCAATCATTTTCTCTAAACCATATTGATGTGGTTGTAGATAATGCAGTTATGGGAGAATGGAGATTCACAGGTATTTACGGATATCTGGAGGATGAGAACAAGTACAAAACGGGTCTCTTACTGAAACAATTGAAGAATGATGAAGATATGCCTTGGTATGTGGTGGAGATATCAACTTGATGTTGGTTTTGACTGAAAAGAAAGGAGGCAATGCCTTTGATGAAAATAATGCAGACATGTTCCGGGAAGCTTTGAGATGGTGCAATCTCTCGGACTTGGGATTTATTGGCCATATGTTTACATGGTCAAACAACCGAGGGGGAGAAAAAAATGTTCAAGAGAGGTTGGACATGTATGTTGTTAATGAAGCGTGGAAATAATGTTTCACGGGCTCTTTTGTATCACATTTGGAGAAGAGAAGATCGTATCATCTTCCTCTCTTACTGTGTATGAATAAAGGGGTACAAAAATGTCCACTTCGACGAAAGAGAAGGCTATATAGATTCGAGGAAATGTGGACTAGAGATGAGGCATGCCAAGGAAAAATCATTGAAGGATGGAGCAAAGAGGGTGATATAAGCTTAAATCTCGCTACAACAGCAATTAAATTGAGGAGCTGGAGTCGTGAAAAATTCGGCAATTTTGCAAGAAAGATGAGAGAGTGCAGATCAAGAATGGAAAAACTGATGGAAGCAGAACAAACATATGAAGTTATTGCGGAGATGCGTGCATTAGATAGCAGAATGGATGATTTGGAGGCTTGTGAAGAAATCTACTGGAAACAGAGAAGTCGGCAAAGCTGGTTACAACATGGGGATAAAAACTCGAAATTTTTTCACGCGAAAGCAAAGCAAAGAATGGTGAGAAATCAGATTGATACTATTAAAGAGCAGCACGGAATGAATATGATGAAGAGGAGCAAATTTCGGAAGTTTTTGTTAACTACTTTGATGAGCTTTTCCATACGGGAGGGCAAGTGGACCCCTCGGTGGTAACACCCTTGGTGCAGACCATTATCACATCCGACATGGCTGGGCAGTTGACAGAATAGCTCCATGGTGATGAGGTTCGCGAAGCATTAGCTCAGATGCATCCCACAAAATCCCCAGGCCCTGATGGGATGTGCGCGCTATTTTACCAGAAATACTGGAATGTGGTAGGCGAAGAGGTGGTTCGAAAAGTGCTGGAAATTCTGAATGAAGGTGGGGAAATTGACTGTTTCAACCAGACATATATTGCTCTCATTCCGAGGAAGCAAAAAATGTGAGACCCTTGCAGATTTCAGACCCATTAGCTTATGCAATGTGCTGTACAAAATAGTGGCGAAGGTACTGGCAAACAGGTTAAAAAAAGTTCTTCCTTTTGTCATTCATGAATCTCATAGTGGTTTTGTTCCAGGGAGACTTATTACTGATAACATTTTGGTTGCCTATGTTTGTTTTCATTACTTGAGAAAGAAAAAGAAAGGAAAAATGGGGTATTTGGGTCTAAAGTTAGATATGAGTAAGGTGTATGACAGGGTATAATGGAATTTTCTTAATCAAATGATGCAAAAATTGGGTTTCTCGGTTGTGTTTATTAATTTGATTATGAAGTGCGTCTCCTCTGCTTCGTTTTCAATCTTAGTTAATGGCCAACCATCCCGGGAATTCAAGACAAGTAGGGACCTCAGACAAGGGGACCCTCTATCTCCTTTTCTGTTCATCCTGTGTGCTGAAGGTTTGTCTGCTCTATTGAGAGATGCGGAGAGGAAAAAAGACATCCATGGTGTTAAAGTGGGGGAGGAGAGTTGATCCAATTACTCATCTATTTTTTGTAGATGACAGTCTTTTGTTTGTCAGAGCTACGGAAGATGAAGTGGAAAATGTGAAGAAAATTCTTGCTAACTATGAGTTGGCTTCCGGTCAGAAACTGAATATGGATAAATCCGAGATGTCATTTAGCCGAAATATTGATCCAGAACGGAAAGATATGCTTCAGATGAAGTTAACTTTTAAGGCTGTTGAAGAACATGACAAATACCTTGGGCTCCCTACTTATGTAGGTAGTTCAAAAAAAGGGATTTTCCAAACTATTCAAGATCGTATCTAGAAGAAACTTAAAGGGTGGAAAGAAAAATATATTTCACAAGCAGGGAGGGAAATTTTAATAAAATTTGTTGTTCAAGTAATACCTACTTTTGCTATGCAATGCTTCTCTCTCCCGGTTCAGCTTCTAAAAGAGATTGAAAAAATGTTCTGTAGCTTCTTTTGGGGTCAAAAAGGTGAAGAACGAAAGTTGGCTTGGGTTTCTTGGGACAAACTGTACCAACCAAAGAAGAAGGGGGGCCTTGGCTTGCGTGATTTACATGTGTTTAATAAGGCTCTGTTGGCTAAGCAAGCATGGCGAATCCTCACCAACCCGGATTCTCTTATGGCCAAGGTTCTAAGAGGAATATATTTTCCAAAGACACGTGAGTCCAAATTCCAGCTATACTTGGCGTTCAATTGTGTCGGCTAGAAGTTTAATGAAGAAAGGGGCCCGGAAAATTGTTGGGAGTGGAAAAACGATTGATATATGGGTGGACCCGTGGGTTACAAGTCTGCCGAATTACAAAATGATTTCTCCTGCAGTAGATGAAGATGGTGGTCCTGAAGTGGTGAGTGACCTTCTTGTGGAGGGTAGATGGAATAAAGAGCTGTTGTGCAATCTGTTTACTCCTTGGGAAGTTCATGCTATTACAAAAATTCCCACCTCATTATATGATGCTGGGGATGATTGGACATGGCACTTCTCAAAGGATGGCAATTATAGTGTGAAGAGTGCGTAATACGTTGGTTTGGAGGAGAAAAAAGAAGAAATTGGTTCGTCAAACACTGTGATTATCTCGAAAAGTTAGGGATAAATTATGGACAGCTAAGGTGCCACCAAAAATACGAAATTTTGGGTGGAAAGCTCTCCATAATGGGCTGCCTATGAGAAGCAATCTGAAGCGCAGAGGGATGTTAGAGGACATATGCCCAGTTTGTGGGGTTGAGGAAGAAACAATCATGCACATGCTAGTGAGGTGCGAAGATGCCAGTAAGATATGGTACACTTCACCTCTTAGAATCCAAACAAAGAAGGTGAAATGTAAGAATCTTATGGAGTGGTGTTATGACCTGGTGATGCAGTCTAAGGAGAAGGAGTGGTGGAATATTTTTTGGAGCATTATATGGGGCCTTTGGCTCAAAAGAAATTTGTGGGTGTTTGAAGGAAAGAGGAGAGAAATTATAGATGTCACTCAGAAGGCTTTGGGTTTGCTAGGGGAATTTGAAAAAGCAAACGAAATTGTCTTGGGTCTTTGTGTGAGGTCTCCTTGTGTGAGTAAATGGCAAGTACCACCTGATGGATGGGTCTTACAAAATAAATGTAGATGCAGCAATTTTTGTAGATGATAGGGTGGGTTATGGTGCGGTGATGAGAGACCATGTTGGGGAGATCATGGCAGCAACTTGTAAGCAACACCATGGCAGCTATGAGGCAGACATTGCAGAAGCTATGGCAGCTAGGCACGACATGATTATAGCTGTTGAAGCTGGGTTGAGAAAGGTGGTCTTAGAGACTGATTGTATCAAGCTTTTTTTATCACTTGAAGAACCGGAAATGTGAGAACTCAGCTTTTGGTATTGTTGTCAGGGACATTCTTACGATTTCAGATCAATGTAGCTCTATTTTTTTCTCCCATGTAAAAAGAGAAGGAAATAGTGTTTCTCATGCCCTTGCGAAGTTGAGTATTACTTTTGATGAGATGAGAGTTTGGATGGAAGAGGTACCTTTAGAGGTTCTCTCACTTGTAAGGAAGGATATTTCTTTGATGAATGAATAAAATCTCAACAGTTTCATGTCAAAAAAATAAAAAAAAAATAAAGAACCAACGAACTTGCACTTTTTTAGTTGTTCTAGGTATAATGAGTCAATTTTTCAAGTCAAATTAATTTCAAATGAAGTATTTTTTTTTGCCAATGATTATCATCATAACATATATGATGACTATCATTTTTTATAGTCATGGCTCATAATAATCTTTCAATTTGTATAAAGATCCTAAGACATTTAACAACGAAAAATAATATTTTGGTCTACATTAAGTTGTTATTGTGTATCTAAAACTAGTTTTTAACCCGTGCAAAAATACACGGGAGGTTTTATGTAGATATGATTTGGATCCGTGTATAATGCACGGGAATTGTTTTGTAGATATAACATGTTGCATGATTGATTGATTGTTTTGTTTATTTTATTCCAAATTTATTGAATCCATAATTGTTAGAATCCATGCATTTAAAGTTGAAAGAATATAAATTTTAAATTATATTTCATGATATATAAAAAATCCTTTGTTACAGCATTTTGAACTTTAAAAATCTTATAATCATGGTATATACATTTATAAATACGTTAATGAAACAAATAACACATTAAAATGCGTGGGAATTTTTCGTTTGATAGTTTTAAGATTTTATGATGTTTTTCCTAAAATAAATATTAGCTCATGATTTAAAGTTTTTATAATCATATCGTAAATTAAAATATATATTCTAAAACCTGCTTATGACCCTTGCGTTCAGATGTCGCTAATGTCATGATGGAACATGTGACCAACCTTTTTTTAAAAAAAGTTGATTGAAGAAATTTTCCCTCTGCCCATTGCTTCATTCAAAGGCTCATATAAAATCACAATTCAACTATTGGCACTCAATCATGCAACTACTTCCGTTCCTTGTGTCCGCAATCCCACTCAACCCCTCTTTATTGTTGTCTTACACCACCACTGCACTGTACCAGACCACCCACCGGCCACTACTACTTGCACTGGGAATTATGGGAGGCGTTATCAATAATATAATTTTGGCAGATTGTACAATTTAAGAGAGTGATTGCACTAAAATGAGAATTCATTGGCATGTCACAAAAGTCTCTTCACATTATTTTCGTTATATTTAATTGTTTTGTAGTCTTGTAAGTTGAAAATAAATGTTTTTTAATGCGTCCTTTTTCGTGCTTGATAAGTTCCATAAGTAAGAATTGTTGGTTGCTGAAAAGAAAATATCTTGTCTGGTTCCGTTTGGAACAATAAGCAATATTTGTCTTAAGTCACCGGAAAACCCAACAACCTTGCCACTGAATGGGATATGTACACTAGTAGAATAATTGCTTATTGCTGCGGTCATTAAGTGGCCTATTGCTGCGGTTTTAGCCGCGCAGCAATTAAGGGCGCAGCAATAGGTAATTACCTATTGCTGCGGTTTTTAACCGCAGCAATATAGCAACTTATTGCTGCGGTTTTTACCCAAAACCGCAGCAATAGGTAGTGTGAATAACAAAAAAAATAATTAAAAAATAACCTATTGCTGCTGTTGTTGGTAAAAACAACAGCAATAGGTGAGTCTATTGCTGCTGTTTTTTACCAAACAACAGCAGCAATAGGTTGTTTTTTTTTTATAAAAAAAAATTTATACATTTATAATGTCATATACTAGTATACTACATTCTATACCCACACAACATTTTCAAAACCACAACCAAATTTGTTGAATTCATTCAAGCATCAAATAAATTAACAAATTACATAATAACATTATACAAATTACAAATTCATCATAAACCTAAATTACAAATTATACAAATTACAAATTATATCTAAAGAAAATACAAATTAATTTAATTCATCATAAACCTAAATTACAAATTCAATTAGATCTACAACATTAACAAAAAATTAAATTGAAAAAAGATCCACAAAATCAGAAACAACAGATGTAAAAAAAATGAAATACAGATGTAAAAAAAATGAAATACAGAACGAAAAAAAATTAACAAAAAAAATTAGCAATTTCGAGGCGGCGGTTAGAGCAACGATTCTTCGTCTTCGTCCGGTGACCGACGAAGAAAGGCCGAAGAACAACGAGAAGGAAACTCGTCGGAGGATGAGAGAGAGTTTGGGACGAAATTCGTTGTTTGGGACGAAAGAGGAAAAGGAGATCCGGTGGTGACCGGTGCTGAAGGAGACGCGAAAAAGAGATCCGGTGGTGACCGGTGAGCGAAGGAGGAGCGTCGACCAAGGCGTTGTGCGACGCTTGCTGTGGTCCGCGTTGTGCGACGCTTGCTGTGTCGGCGTTGTGCGAAGGAGGAGCGAACAAGATGGTCGACGTTGAAGATGTCGATGGTCGGCGTTGAAGATGGCGATGGTCGGCGTTGAAGATTGAAGGTGGCCGTGTGTGAGAGAGGTTGGGAGGATTTCAGATTTTGTTGGCTGAGAGAGAGAGAGGAGAGAGATGAGTGGGTTATGACGATAAGGAAACGGCGCTCAATTATAAGGCTCCCTATTTTTCAAAAAAAACCCTAATGATCCTATTGCTGCGGTTTTTAAAAAAAACCACAGCAATAGATTAAAATATTATTTTTTTAATAATATTTTAATATATTGCTGCGGTTTTTGACAAAAACCGCAGCAATAGGTTTGGTCAAAAAGTCAACTTTTTTCAAAAATTTTCTTGTTGATACCATATTGCTGCGGTTTTTGGAGGAAACCGCAGCAATATCTTTATTTTATATTTTACCTTTTCTTTTTACGTGATATATTGTTGCGTATGGGTAAAAACGCAGCAATAAGCAATTATTCTACTAGTGATAGATTTACTGGATTCACATATTGCGTAACATCCTTCAAACTAGGGGTGTTCATTTCGGATATCCGATCCGATCCGAAATTTCGGATCGGGAAAAATGCGATTCTAATCCGATCTGAAAATTTTTGGAACGGATATCCGAAAAATTTCGGATATGATCATCGGATATCCGAAAACTAAAAAAATTGAAATTTTCAAAGGAAAAGTTCATAAAATATGTTTCGGATCGGATCATCGGATATTTCGGATATCCGTCCTTGAAAACGGATATTTTGGATCGAATATCCGAAAATATCCCCAAAAATTTCCATGTTTCGTATATTTTCGGATATCCGAAAATAAAAAAACCCGATCCGTAGCCGGACCGAAAATTTTCAGATATCCGATCTGAAATATCCGAAGACTAAAAAAGCGGATCGGATATCTGAAAAATTGGATCGGATCGATCGGATCACCCGGATCGGATATTTATGAATACCCCTACTTCAAACTTCTATCAAGAGCTTTATAGCAGAATTTATGCATCATGGAAGCTTCGTCCCAATAATTAATTTTGTCTTTATAAGGAGAGTGGCCAATTCTGATCCTAGCTTAATGCCTAGACATGTCGAGTTCGTAGTAAGAATTTTTTCGGATTCTATCATTGTAATATATTTAACTATACTTTATCCCTAAAAAGATATACATATAATGTGCAAATTAAACTTTTCCATTTGTTTTCTCTGTCCTAATATTAACTCTCACTCAACAATTTTTATAGCCATTTTTCAGGGAGCAATTTAAGCCAATTTTAATCTTTGACTTGAAAAATAAATCTCTTTTTGTAGAAGTTTAAGAGATTTTTTTTTGCATTAAAGAATTGCAATATATATAGGTATACTTTTAATTCTCGTAAATTAAAAAAATGAAGTTTGTTTTAATGGGCTATTTTGCTTTTTAACGGAGTCATTTCGAAAGTCTAGAGTACATATTAATTAGAAAAACTGTTATAGCACTAAATGGAGTGCTCTTATGGGCTATGAATTATATACTACTAATAAAGAGCTATATACTCCCTCCGTTTCATTTTAATTTACTCACTTCACTTTGGGGGGAAACCAAGGAGAAAGTGCAAAAGTATGAGAGAGAAACTGAAAAGGTGGAGAGAAAAATTGAAAAGTGAGAGAGAGAAACTAAAAGATGGGTTAAAATATCAAAAAGTGGATGACATGAGTGGAAAAAGATGATAAAGTAGATGTGACATGTTACCAAAATTAGAAAAAGCAACAGTGTGTAGATTAAAAAGAAACAGACCAAAAAGGAAAGTGTGTAGATTAAAAAGAAACGGAGGGGATATTAATTAAGGCCTTAAGGGGACTATATTACTGAGGTGATATACTAACATAAACGCTAGATAAGGACAGTTGTAAGACATGAGTTTAAGATGGATATAACATCAAATATTCAGTTGTGACTTACTTTTAATTTAAAAAGAAAAATCACAACTTAATTTCTAACCATACGACTTAAAATCAGTAATATTTATTATGATAACGTCACTGGATTAATATCAGTCACATCTTATTTACGATAATATTTTTTTATATGTAAACTTTGTAGAAAGGAGATCAATTGACAATTTCCCATATGTAGAAAGGTGTGTTTTTAGCTTCTTCTTCTTTATGGTAGTGTGTGTTTATAACCGTTTTCTTATGATAGTTTTTTTCTTAAGAAAATCTATAGCAGTTTATTAAGTTAGTTACACCAGTTGCCTGTCAAGTGTCAACCGCTATCCCCTTTTTTCTATACTTAAAAGGTATAGTTACATAATTTGGACAATCATGCAGAACGCATAGCATTTTGTTTCTTTCTCCATAGCTTAATCTATTCATATGGTTGATACAATAACATTGATATCTCGAGGATTATGTTGATCAATTGAGGCCATTTTTTAAACTCTGCCAAAAACTATACAAAATTGCATAACATGTAACCGCCAACCATGCTGAAAATGTTTCACCTAGCTAGCGCATCATGATGCTCATAGTAGGAGCTACTGTTATTCCAGCTTTATGCCTCTCCATGTTAGCCTCCAAACCATATTGCCCTCTCAACCGCTACGGATAGAAGCATGCCTGTCCATGTTAGCTAGCCTCCAAACCATATTGCCCTCTCAACCGCTACGGATAGAAGCATAAATATAATCATGGTAAGCTTGTGAATCCCATCAATAACCCATAATCCCATATATTACCTTGACTTCTTATCCCTTTGTCTCTCCTCCATCTTTATCACATCAATTCTACCATAAGCATATTATACTTGTTAAAATAACTATACCAAATGTAGCAATATTTTAATTGATTATTTCCTTAATTTATTTGCATCTCCAATATTATGAAAATAAATCTTACTTGATTTTTAATCTTTTATGATTTTTCCTTCTTATGAAAATTCCTCTTTATCTTTCTAATACAATCACACTGATTTATTTTAATACATTATCATGGAAATGACGTGGATCACATTAATTGCTATTGTTTACATTATGAGATCATTTCTAATAGATCAATATCATTTAGATTATTCCTTATTCTAATCTTGAAAATTAAGCCCTAAAAAGAATTTTCAATTTTAATAATTAGATTTATGTCAAAAAGTTATAATATTACAATTGAAGTTCGACTATTAAATATCATTTGGCAAACTGTATCATGTAAATTGTAAGTAACAATTCAATAAAAATTGGAAAAGAAATCTCAGCAATTTTCACTACGCTAGTATCTCATATAACTCGAAATTAGCTAATAATCTAATTATCAATTTATAATCTCAGCAATTGGAACAATTCTTTATGTACCATGTTAAAAAAAAACATCACTTATAATCTAAATTTATAATCTTAACCTAACAAAATATTAGATAACATCAATTTATTGTTAGATTCATCAATATATTATATTAAGAAAATAAATCGATCTTTTTCCTCAAAAAAGAATATAAATCGATCCTAGCTAAACCGCTTTAACAAAATGATACTCATCTTCTTCTCAAAATCATCAACTTTAATCCCCAAGTCTTTCTCTATGCAACAACATCATCTCCTCTTCGATTTCTTTGGCTTCTCCAACGCTTCAATCTCTCATTCTCAATTTATCCAGCCCAATTGCATTATATAATGAATGATTTTGAGGTTGTCGTCGTCGGAGATGTTCATGTTAAATTGCATGATGTGATGCTTTTGCTAAATCATGCTGGCTTTCCTTCTCAAAGTTGTTTTTTTCGTCTTCAATGGTGATTATATTCAATTGCATGTGATGTTCATGAGAAGAATGGGAAGGTCTGTTTATGGTACTACTTTTTTCTCTTTTCTTTTTCTTATTTTTTTCTTCTTTCTCAGTTTCTTGAGAATTTTATTTTTATGTTAGGAAAAATCGTCAGAAACCACCTTTTATAATCACTTTTTTGTGAGAAACCACCTTTTTTAAAAAAATTGGTTAATTAGCCACCTTTTTGGTTCTTTTTTTTGTTGGAAGCCACCACTTGCCGGAACGCGTTGACCTCGATTTTCCGGCGTTGACCATCAGATTTTCGCCATTCTTCCCCCTTTATCCTTCTCCCCCCTCCCCCTCGCATCCCCCGACAATCCTCCCCCTCGCATCCCCCCCGCAACCCCCTCCTCCCTCGCAACCCGCCGACAAACACCCCCCCCACGACCATCCCCACCCTCCCGGCCCTAAGCCCCTCTCCCTCCTCGCATCCCCCTGCATCTCAGGTGTTAGAAATGGGCGAAAATCTGATGGTCAACGCCGGAAAATCGAGGTCAACGTCGGATTTCGGCAAGTGGTGGCTTCCAACAAAAAAAAGAACCAAAAAGGTGGCTAATTAACCAATTTTTTTTAAAAGGTGGTTTCTCACAAAAAAGTGATTATAAAAGGTGGTTTATGACAAATTTTCCTTTATGTTATTATGTTTACCTCTATGAATTTGGGATGTTTGGAGTTAATTTGCTGTGAAATTGTTCTTTTTCTCTCTCACCTGGGCTGTGTTCTAAAGCTAGCTGCATCTCCCTCTTCTTTCTTCCTCTGTCTAATGTAGCTGTGTTATGATCTTGTGGGTGTTGGTGGTGTGGTGGACCCATTCTTCTGATCATGGAAAATAGCAGTAGATGAAATTATGAAAATTTGAGAGAATAGTACATTATAAAGCTAGCAGTAGATGAATTATGAAAATTCTTCGGCAAAGCTAGCTCTTGTCTATATTGATTTACTTAAATTTTTCTTTGATTATTTACCATTTCGACAAATAGTGATATCATCCTTGATTTAAGGATATGAATCTCAATTACAAAAGGATTTAGTAAAACATATTCTTATATATTCCCCCTCAAATTTCGGATATGAGATTGTCAAAGGAATTTTTTTATTATCGGCTTGAATTTGGCAATTTATTTTCGGCTTTCCTAATCTAAATGATCATAATTGATTTCATGATTGCAATTTCCGAGCTATGAAGATCACGACACACACACTCAAGATTTATGTGTAAGCGACACATAATTGATATGTTGCAAAAATGCTACACGTGTAGAACGGGATGGGAAGACGACATATTGGCGAAATTACTGTGGGATGACACCTAGGCTTATTTTTCTAGGTTTATATATAGATATAGATATAGATATAGATAGATTACTAAGAGAATTATCCTTGAAAAATTAGAAATGAGGTGATGAATTTTAGTATCAAAATAGAAAGTGTTCCTCTCCAGTCTCCACTAACCAGGTCCACCAACACAGTAGTTTGTATTAGTATCAAAAATCAAAACACCCAAATAATCGAATTTCAATGCATGTTCACGCAATTCTGGCAAATTCCACAATCTCATCTAATTTCCACCATCATCGTTGCAATTACAATCTTAATTTGGTGAAAAATTCTCGCATCTCTGTTACTTTCTTCCTCTCTTTCTCAATCTCATCAGTTTTTACGAAAAGAAGTAAATCCACCATGATTACCTCCAGTTGCAGCAGCAGCAGCAGCAGCAGCCATGGCAGCGGAGCTTTCAAAACCCTTGCTGAGAGAGTCACGTTTGAGAAAGAGATTAAAAAGAGCAAATTCATCGCCATTGCTGCTCCAGTTTACAATGAACAATCCGCGAATTCCTTTCTTTCCGAGGTGATTTTCGCCTTTATCTAATTTACTTTGTTTTTGCACTGAATGAATTCTTATGTTTTGTTTGATTTTGATTTGTTTTATTAGGTGCGAGATAATCGCGCTTCTCATAATTGTTGGGCTTATAAGGTACTATATTGTATATCCCTATTCCCTAATTTAAGAAATTTATAATTTGTTGTAAACTTGTAATTGTATTATTGAGATATATCTAGCGCTAGGATTAACCAAGCACGGGGTTGATTGTAATCTGTACTCTTTCCTAAAGGTGATAGAACAACGTTTCTCTTGTGCATGTGGATGTAGCTAACCCATTGTTAGTGAACCACGTTAATTCTTGTGTCTATTGTTCTTTAATTAGTTGTTGCTTTATTGCGTCTATTATAACATGTATGAACGCTAAATTGAATGTGTTATAGTGGAATCGATACTTGGATTTGTATTTGCCAAGTTTGATGCTTAGATTTAGGAAATGATCTTATGAAGTTCTTTATGAGATTGTGATGCTGCGTTTACTACAATGATTAAGAAAGAGTGCATGATTGTTGCTATGTTTATATAGATTGGAGATCAATATCGATGTAGTGATGATGGTGAGCCGTCGAGTACTGCTGGCAAGCCTATATATTCAGCGATTGTTTCCTCGGGTATTGATAGAGTCATGGTGGTTGTAATCCGGTAATTATGCTTCTTAGTGCTGAAGATTATGGTTATCAATATGCTCTCGCTTGTGTTGTTGGCGGCGTTCAGATGATATGTCGTTTATATAGTTCGAGACTCTCAGTTTGTTTCTTTTGATGGAATAACAGGTATTTTGGTGGTATCAAATTAGGTACTGGAGGGCTTGTTAGAGCTTATGGTGGGGTCGCATCAGAGTGCTTGAAAAATGCGACGACTTGTTTAGTGAAATCAAAAGTAATGCTATTATGTTTGTTTATAATTTATATGTTCTTCATTTTCGTACTTTAAAGTGCAGGTGAAACCTATATAGAAGTAGATTCTGATATGCTTGGGCAATTTATAACGGATCTGGTTCGCTGAAAAATGACGAAATCTTGGCTCACATTTAAGTTTTATCTTAATGCAATATATGTGATTGTAGGTTCCTATGGGTGTAGAGGTTTCCTTCGATCTCTTGGGGCTTCTGTACCATCAGGTGAGCTTTACTGTCAATATTATGTCTCATTCCTTGCTACTTATAGTCAAGGTGAATTTAACCCATTTTGCTCTAATTGTTTGTTAGGAATGCTAAAATAACGTGAATGCAAAAGGTTTAGTTTATAAATAATACGAAGTATCTAGTTTTGCATACATAGAAAAGCTTTTGCATTTCTTTATCAAATTTTTATGGTTATATTTGACTCATTCTTCTTTTTGACAGCTCCAATCCTTTCAAGCAGCAGATGTCAAACAAGATTATGAAACTGGGAAAGATGATACAACAATGGTGACTTTTAAGATGGATTTTGACAAAGTTGACAGTCTAGAACATGCTGTTAAAGCTAGTTGTGGCAGAGATATTGTCTTTTTTAAGCACTGATATGGCAAGGTTGAAAAGTGCATTGACTTATTATGCTTGAGCAAGAAATTGCTGGTTGTGTCACTATTCTCTTTCAGCATGAGGCTATGAGCTACAAGATAGTCATCATGCATTGATGTTCTATTTTGCCAAGAGCCGCTACCAGCTGGTATGTATTCGGTTTTCATATATGTGGTTATTGCCACACCTTTTAACATAGTTTACGTGTACATACATTTACTTTGACATGAATAGAATTTTCCACCATTCTTTCCTCCATGTGTCTCTCTTCTCTGTTCCCAAACTTTTTATTTTAGTCCAGACTTATGCCTCATCATAAAAAAATTAATGTCAACGTTGAGAGAAGTTATAGACTCTTAGAAATAGGAGAAAGAAGAATGGTCATTTTTGACTGTTTTAAACAAGATCACCAGACTATGGGCCAATATAATAATAGAGCTTTACAAACCATATAAACTGCTATGCGTCAAGCATAACAAATGCGAAACAAAATCCAGCATTGAATTATGTAAATTTAGTATGATGCTTGTAAGAAAGAGAGAGTTGGCCTCTATATAATAGTATGGAGGTGGTGCAGCAGATGGTTTTGCTGAGATGGTGACGTACTTACAGGAACACTGAGCATAGCTATCAGAGAAGGCTGTGTTTCCTTAGCTGCAGAAGGCATGTTAGGAATGGTTTGTCGAAAAGAGGTCTTGGGGAGGGATGAAAAACTCACTGCTCATTGGAATGTTGTGTTGGGGAGGGATAGGGAACTGTGTGCAGTGTGCTTCTTAATGGTGGCAAAGTGGCCTTTGGCGAATGGCGAGGTGGAGAGGCTGTCAGTGGTATGAATACTCGTGGGCTTTAGCAGAGTTGATGGAGCTAGAATGTGGCCATGTAGCAGCTTTAGTGGTGGAGGCTGGCAACTACTGACATTGCTGGCAGGGGAAGTTAGGAGTGGAGATAACACACTGCGTGTATATGAGGAATATAGCTTTGACATTGATGACTCATCTTGAGCTTGAGGTTGGTTAGCTTAATTTAAGGAACAGTAGTCCACAGTTTGCAAAATATCACAGGGTTCGATAGCTGATCCGAGTACTTGAGAACTGAAAATTGATGGAGAAATGATATAAGATCAGATCAAGCATTTGAAGATAAGATGAAGTAGCCATTGTTGGGATCTGATATTACCTGATGGCATGTGAACTCTTTATTTGTATTCCTTATGTGTAGACTGCAGAATATCATAGTAATTCTTGCTTATGTGAAGACTGCAGAGTGTTTTGATAGGTTTTCATGTAGAACTTCTTGTTGATGATGTTGGAGACAATAGTTATCTAGATCTTGACTTCCTTTGGAAATTCATGTACTATATTGAAATGATGTTCTTTAGTACACTTAAGTCAAATTGATGAACAACATGACAGTACTTGCTTTTTATTTTGTTAATTTTTTTCGGACATGAACTTCCTGACCAAAGCCTTTTTAGCCCGACTGTAAGAGAAAAATCTTAACTTAAAAATTAATATGTACGTTGTCTTATTCTATGAGAATTTACACCTGTAAGGAAGTTTTACTTCATCCCCTTTGTCAACTTACAGCCAATTATAACAGTTCTAATACCCTCGTAAACTTGTTGTAAACTACAGGATATCTTGTTGTCCGGTGTGTGGTAGCCTGGTAAGCAAACTTCTTGTACTTCTTTGTGGATAGGTTTGACCTAGCTTAGTTCATTAAACACCCGAGCTTTTGCAGCAGAACTCCTTTGTTTTTGTTCTTGATTTTATCTTAGAAATTGCATAAGCAATTGAAGTATTATCTGCAAAATAGGATCATCGCAGTTACTGTTTACCCATTATCTGAACGTAAATGTTATTAAGTAGCTTTCTAAATGTTGATTTGGGTGGAATGAGGAGGTTTTGTCAATGTCTATAGATTTGGTGACAGGGTTTGGTGGGGATGAGTTTGCTTGCATATAGTTAAATTTGTTCAGATTAATTGGCCAATTTTATCGGCCATCTTCCCATCAACACAAGTCAGAGTTTTATGTTATCACTCCTTGTAACATACTCTACTAGCTTTTTATGCACGCGGTGCGTGCGACGATATTTTTGGGCATAACTGTTACTTAGTATTGAAACAAACCATGTAAAGAGGAGATAAATACTGTTAATCAAGATTGATATGGATTGAGGTTCATGCCAAATCATGTAAAGAGGAGCCAAAACAAATACAATTTGTTTTCATGATTTTATGTAATATTGTTGTTTCGCTTGTAGCTAACTTAGTATGATTAACGTTAGCTGTTTGTTAATAGTAAAAAAAAAAAATTGTAGCAAAAAGCCACAAAGCCACCTGTATGCAAGTACCAAACCCACATAATTTTTTCCACCTATCCATATGACTATCAATTCCACCTATCCATATAATTATCCACCCCACATACCCATATGAATGATGTATCTCACTTTTTTTTTTTCATCTAATCCTCCACATTTTCATCTTCCCACCTACAATCTTATATCTTCCCTTCCCTCAAAAAATTAGAACGACTCATCTCATCATCCTCACTATCTTTCATATCTCACTAAAAAAGATTGAGATTTCATATTCATATTCACATCAAACACCATATTAATAAGCCAATTTTGGTGTCAAAATTAACCCCATCAACGCTCCATTAATTTTTAGAGTAATTTTGCTCTCTATTTTTGTGGGTCTTTTTGGGTTTTCATTTCGATCGAGTGGTAATGTTGAAGAACGTTCGTCGTAATGGGGTTGAAATTGGAGTTTATTTGGTTGACGAATTAAATAAGGGGCATCAAATTTGAAGGTAATTCGTTACGCTTGATGTTCTTGATTTCGTCCCAAAAATGTAATTGTCAACTAAATTTCTCAAAGACCCGGTTACATTTTGTTTGAACTTTTATTTGTGAAGATGGTTTTTTTTAAGAAATTTGTGGTTGAAGTTCTTGAATCATCCACTTTTCCTTTTTCTTTCCCTTTCTTTTTTTTTCAAAACTTCTTCTACTCTTTTTTCTGGGTTTCTAATTATTCATAAGAAATTTCAGTAAAATCAATCGTTTTCATCGGTGTTCAATTTCACTATTTGTTTTGGCAAATTAATGTAATTTCATTTTTAGTTTGATTTTTGTGTCTTGTTATTGTATTTGAAATTGATTTATATTTTATAATGACTTTTTTTTTGTTACAAACATGTAGTGAATTTTAAATAATTATTTTGAAATTTATACCATACAATACATACTTAAATTATTCATGTAATTCGAATATAAAAGTTGCTAGTTTTTTTTTTAACTGATTTGAAATAACTTGCAAGATTAAAAAGAATTATGTACCTTTTTTAGAAGTTCACAAATCGCCAATGAACAAATGTGTGATCTCCCTGTCGAAATCGTATGTTTTTCTTAATTTATAATTTGTATTGACGTTGTAGTGTATTGGTAATTTTTCTGAGTATGTAATTGTAAATGGTTCTTGAGGACGGAGTATGTAATTGCTAATGGGTTATAGTTTGTAATTGAATTTTCTTATTTTCGTAAAGTTTCCTCATTTGAATAATTTGTATAATGTGAATTATGCAATTCTATTGATTTCAGTTGACTTGTGATTGATTGTTATAATTGTATTTCCGGCAGTTTTTTTGAAGCCTCGCTTCGGTTGAAATTGGTTTTGTAATTTAGAAAGGGAAGGGGGTAAAAGAGTCTCTTCAAATGGGGACACCATAGCTCCCCCCTTCCCTTATATAATAGAGATAATTGTTTTGTCATGCATCTTTTCTGTTGCATTAATATAAATCACTTTTATTCCTTGCTTATCTTTGTCTCTTCTTGTGCTTGTGTGGAGTTTAGACTTGTAATGTCAGATTGCTGCATGTGTTTCTTTTGCTAATTACTGCAGATTATGAGTTTCGACATGTTTTAACCATATTCTATTTAAACCAGCTTCTCATCTATACTGACTTGATATAGGCTGGGTGAGGTGCTGAGGTTGCTTGCATCTTCACCTCCTCTGGCCTGCTAGTAGCAAGGTTCCCGCAGTAGGTGCTTTTGGTCTACTTGTAAGTAGAAAAAAATATACAGGTTTTGAAAAAATTGGTTTGTATTCTTTATTGATGGATTATAGGGGAAATAAAGCTTTGTGCTCCAACAATAGAGAATCATGAGAAACCATACAAGCAACCTGTCACTGCTAAGACTGGGAAACAAGAATAGAGCTCATTCTTATCCACCTTGACGAGACTTGTGACTTTAGCAAACCCAATTAGCAACCTGATAAAGTTCATGAAGCAAAGTAAAGAGTAGAGGACCATATATAGGGAAATGAATGTGGGGCCTCTTAATAACAGGGATGGAGGTCTCATGATGGAAGGAATTATGGGAGTACAGCAATAGTGGTCAGAGTGGTAGGACAGTGTGTAAAAGAGGTAATGTGATCTTAGGAACATATTGTATTGATGGAAACGGGCTTTGGCAGAGGGGCTGCTGGGAGTGATGGCAGAGTTAAGGGCTTCAGCCCTGGGCTGGTAGGCATTTATGGCTGCGCCATGGGCTGTGGCATGTTGGTGGTTGCTGGCATTGCAGGCAGTGGCAGGAAAATCATTTTTGGTATTAAAAGGATGCTTAAGTTTGATATTGGGGGCATTCCTCTTTGAAGTAGATTATTACTGCTGGCATCAGGGAAATACTTGGTCTTGGTTATGGTTGATTTGCAGGTGTATGCTAAAGATACCATGCTGCAAAGCTTACTTGGTATAATGGTACCTGATAACAGGATCATAATCAAGGGTAACAGCAATGTAGAATGCTTGGCCAGTTCGGGAGATGGGATAAACATAGATGCTTACAGTGTTTCTTTGTGTTCTTGTAACTGATTCGGATATCAGGGGTAACTGATTCTTATGAGCTTTTCGTGTAGCATCTGCCTTACATTGATATATGTAGGAAACTTTTTTGCTGCTGTTATGGAGTCCAAAAAAATGATTTCTGAGTTATGGCCCTTGTGGGTGCCCATAATGTCTATTAGTTTTACATTTCTCTAGGCGTGCTTACTTGTTTTTGAGATTTAGAAGCAATGAATTGTTATATAAAACTTTGCTTAGAGTTGATGCCAAAATAAGCCATAATATGAAAATCAAGTTAGGATTATATGATATGTCAAACCCATGATTTATCCCCTAATGCCTAGTTAGAATATGTATATCAATTATCAATGAAGCAATTACCTTAACAGAGGCCGTAACCATGGTTGTTCACCATTTTCAAATCAAGTGGGTTCTTTGAGAAAATATCATTAGGTAATTTCGTCAGCTTTTGGGCAGCCTCCTAGTGTGTCAGGTTCATATTCTATCCTAGTAGTATTCTTTAAGGCTAACCTTGCAACCCTTCCTAGGTTGGTAGTAAATTGAATGCTTTGAGACCAAAATAGATTTGTTCTTGTTCCTAATCTGTCATGTGTCCTCAGTGGCGGATCCAGGATTTTGAGAATAGTTGGTCACATTACCGTCCACCAAAAACATTACAACCAAAAACTAATGCGTTAAAAAAAGGCAAATGCTACATATTAGCATTAATGACAGCCTATATTCTCTTATATTTACTAGAAGAGAAAGAATCTACTATTAAATAAGTAAACTCACCAAATAATGTCATTAATACTTTTGACCCCCTAGACCACCATCAACCTCTATTTGTGTTTCTCTCTCCTCACTCTCACCCACCACCACTTTCTCTCACCTCTCTCCGGTCTCCACCACCACCACCGACCTCTTTCTCTCTCCTCTCTCCACCACCACCCACCTCCTTCTCTCTCCTCTTTCCAACAAATTTGGAAATATGGCCATATGGGTATTGGAAATTGCAACTTTTTATGAAGGTAGATTGCAGCAAGCAACACCAGTACAAATTGTAAGACAATTTAACAAAACATCCTACTTGAAAAAACTGGCACAAAATGGGTATTATTTGATAAATGATACTCAAATCATTGAATCAATTTTCATATCAAATAATAAACTATAATACTAAATCTTCAATTCTCAATTTCAATTTTCATATCAATATTTCAATCTTGTCATTTGTTATTAATAAACGTCAAATAAAACCTTCAATTCTCAATTTCAGAAAAATCAATTTAAATTACAATATTCATTATAAACCCTAATTTTATGCAACAAACAAAATTCAAACAACATCTTGAAATATTAATTCATGTAAATTGGAGCTTGATAAATTTACTAAACAACCAATTAAACTACAATCAAACAATTAATCAGCAACAAGCAACTAACCCGAAAAACATGAGCTTTAAATCAAACAATTGCAAGGTTATATAAAAAGAAATTGGGGTTTTTGAAGAACTTGTTATTTTGGTCTCCTTCATTGCGTGGGCCTGCGATAGATTCCTAGAGGCATGGAGCGATCGACCGGCTGGCGGTGGGCAGTGGCTATCGGCGGCCCAGGTTTGCTTTCCCTCAAATGTGCCTTGAATTGTGAAGATGTTATTGAGGGAAATCATATTTGACGAAGAGAAAAAGTTGGGGATGAAGAAATTAAGATGAAGAAGAGTCAAATCAGGGTTTAGAAGAAGAAGATGCACAAGAGAATTGAAATGGAGAGGATGAGAATTGCAAAGGTAGATTGCAGCAAGCAACACCAGTACACCACGTGTGATGTTCTTTTGATTTTTTTTTTTTTAAAATAATAGTTGGTCCAGGACCAACTAGGACCATTAACAGCTCCGCCACTGTGTGTCCTACTTGTTTATCATTAGAAAGTTTCAAGAAATTGTTATTAGAAATTTTGGTCAACTTCGAAGCAACCTCCTAGTATGACGGTCTATGGGGTTCATATTGGTCATAATGACTTAAATTGTATTAAATCCCAAATTGTTCCGGCTGACCTCGCAACCCTTCCAAGGTTGAGAGTTGGCGCCACATATGGCTTGTGTGATTGTGGAAGACATCAAAACCCAAGATTGATTGTTATTTGTCAAGGCCATAAGTCACTTATGGCATAGAGAACACGTTTTTGTGTCATGTATCATTGATGGAATTTATAATTAAAGCTAGGTCTTGCTTTTGGTCACTTGGGGTCCATATCTATTATCTAGATCATACTGAAATTAGCCTTTGTAAAATCTTAATTCTAAATTACACCCCCATGCCTCTGAGCAGTAGTTAAGTAGGTGGTGGGCTGTGTATCATGTTTCCTATAGCCTAAATAGTAGTAATTCGAACTCTTTGACACAAATAGAATCATTCGCATTCTTAATATGTCACATCATTTTTCAGCTTGTTTGTCATTATTTTATGAATACCATTTTATGGTTGTATTTCTTTTGTGAATTAGAAGCCAATATGGTGAATTGAATCAAATCGTCACAAGATTCATGCAAATTATGAAATATACACACTCCCTCTGTCCACTGATCGGTGAAACATTGGGATGTGAGTTGTGACACGCATATTGATATTTTGGAAACCCATGTGGTGATTCGAGAGATAGAGAGAGATTAGTCTGTGCCTATGTGATGAGCAAAAAGATAGAGAGAAACCACAAACCATTTAAGAATGTTTCATTTATTTCAAAATAGCCAAAATATGAAACTGTACGATTTATTAGCTGACAGAGGGAATGTTTGTTTTATTAGTACGTGTGATATAATGAATAGATTTATATAATTAAAATCCTCTCACTATCAATACTGCTTATATGTTCATCTGTGGAACTGTGGCTTCTGACTGAAGGATCAAAATCAAATGATGAGAACTAAGTATGAATTGATAGGATCCCAAATATCCGAGGATGTATTGGGAAGGTAGCCAATACTAGCCATAGACTCTACAGTTACTCGGATGGAGGTTCTGCAACGGGATGGACTTTGGAATTGGTAGTTGGAGCAGTAGGCATTGTGACTTTAGGGGCAGAGGGTATGGATGGCAGTGGTGGGAAAGTGGCCTTTGGAGGAGCAGGCAGAGATGGTAGACTGGCGGGCAGTGGTGGCAGCATTGTGGGCTTAGGCAGGCTGGAAAAAATTTCTGGAAATGGTGGCAAATTCAATTGCGTTGGGTTTGGGATAGTTGGCAGCAGCGGAGTGTTTATAGGCTTTGGACGGGCTGTGGGCTTGGGCAGGCTGGAAAAAATTTCTGGAAATGATGGCAAAGTTAGCTGTGAGAGGTTTGGGATTGTTGGCAGCAGTGGAGTGTTTATAGGCTTTGGCAGGGTTGTGGGCTTGGGCAGGCTGGAAAATATTCCTGGAAATGGTGGCAAATTGAACTGTGTTAGGTTTGGGATTGCTGGTAGCTGAGGGGGTGCTTCTAGAAGATGCCGGGCTGCAAAGCTCATGTGGAGGTTTGAGATCGACAGAGCTACAACCAGAGTGGAGATGAAGTAGGGCCATGAATTTGCCATGTTCGAAAGAGATCAAGTAGATGTGCTGAGAACTTTTATCTCTGTTTGCTCTCTAGATGGTGATATTAGTAGGGTGGTTGTTACGTCTGAATTTTGTTGTCCAATATCTGGTATTAATTTATATTTATAGGGAGAATTAGGAGGGAGTTACCAATCAATGGTGGCATGACATATTATGTTATATGCCAAAAAAAGGAACAGAACAATAAATTGATTAGTTCCCCTTTCTCTTGACTCAGACTAGTTTTAGATTTTTCCAGCATCTATGTTTTTAAAAGATGTTTTATGTAGAGCTGGCAAAATATTACCCAACCCGCCAACCCGAACCCGACCCATTAATAATGGGTTGGGTTGAAATTTTCAACCCGTTTAATTAAATGGGTCGACCTGACCCAACCCGTTTAATCAAATGGGTTGGTTCAGGTTGAAAATCTCGACCTGATTTTAACCCGTTTAACTCATTTATGAAAACAACCTAAAAATCCTAACTAATTTCACTGCTAAAAAAAATTTGGGCTAGCTCATATAGAAAGTTAAAAAGTAAAAATTCTAACTCATTACAGTTAATGTTGAACAATTGATTATGGAGTTGTAATGGTGTTGATTTTGAACAATAGTTGGGTTGATTTTGAACAATATCTAGCATATGGTTATGTAATGGCTTAATGCTAAGTTGCTGCCTACTGTTGCTTTGTAACATACTCTTTGTTGTTTTATTTTTTTTCTAGAAAAAACACGAAAAAAAATTAAATGGGTTGACCTGAAGGTTGACCCGTTTATCATAAGGTTGGGTGGGGTTGTAATTCCCAACCCGTTTAAGTTAACAGGTCGGGTTGGGTCAAGGGGTTCTCAACTCGTTAACCCGCTAACCCAACCTGATCTTGACCCAACCCGACCCATTGCCAACCCTAGTTTTCTGTGTAGTATCTTGACACGACAAATCTACAACGAGTTTGGAACTTGTGGTTAAAATCGTTTGTTGCTTTAAGCGTAAAAGTAGGGTCATATAAATAATATTTAGTCTACATTGATAATTATACATTGATAATTATACTAATTACCCCCTTGTGTTACCTACTTACCTTTAGGCTTCGTTTGGTAGGGTGTAAAATGTTTTTGAAGAAATCAAGACTCAATCTTTGTGTTTTCTTTGCTGGTTTCAAACACCAGTCTTTGTGTTTGTATTTCTGTGCAAATATTTACTTTGCCTCAAAAACGGCAGAATACAACCTATTGAGCATTATATACACAAGCTCATGTAAACCTACTTTAACTAGCAGACAAAAGAGATATACAGCTGCATAAGCAGACTAAATACCCTCTTCTGAATCAAAAAAAAAAAATTAAGCAGACAAAATAAAATACCACATAGGATCTTACAACCGATAAAAATAAACATAGGACCAGTACCAGTAGAAAAGACACCAATCACAACTACATCACATAGCTATTTCTTCACAGTTTTCCACGAATATGAGTTTTCCTTTTACTCTTATTTCCGTTGTTTGATTTGGCAATGGGTGTAAAACAAGTTCTTCATCGAGGGGAAAGAGCTTATGTATAAGTGAAAATTATTTTCCTTTAAAAAAAGAGGTAAAACACAATTTCCTCCCTCCTCAACAACATTTTACTCTCCTTTTATCCATCCTCTCCCTTCCCCTTCAATTTTTCTTTTTTCCATAGTTTTTTTTACAACGAACTAAATAAAGGAAAACTAGCTTTGTAATTTTGAATCTTCCATTGTAAAATGTTTTACATGGAAATTCATTTTACATTGAAAATGTTTTACATCCAACCAAACGAAGCAATCCTGAAATCTCCTCCCAATAGTGAAAATGTCCAGGGACAAGTTTAGGTCATTCAACCACTGTGTCTTTATCTTCTAAGTGAGTGAAAGGCAGGTTTATAACTTCGCATCACCAATGCTCTTTTCGATGAAAGAGGTGTCATGATGTTCTCCTGATTTGAGTTATCTGAAGCTGTTAGATTATAGATGTGGGGTGAATACTGGAGAAAGAAATTGGGTTGGTTGCCAACCAGTTGGTAGCCAACCCTCTCCCATAACATTGAAAGACTAGAATACCCCTCTTATCTTTCCCTGTATTTCAAGATGTCAAAGTTAATCCAATGATGATCTTGTCAATGTTGATTAGATTCTTTAGCGTCTGAAGTTATCAGTGCCTCTCACACAATTAGCTGCCTCTGTTGCTGATGCAGGGCCAACTGAGGTGGTGGAGTGTTAGGGTTGGTGGTGTAGGTGGAGTATAGCTGTTAGTGCTACTCCATCATGGATAGAAATTGGCAAGCGTAAGGGATTTCGGCATCTGTCTCATCAGTGGTATTATAAGAGAGGGAGAAAGAATTCAGGGGTGGTGGTGCCAATTGGTGGCGGTCAAGTTGGTAAAGCTGCAGGGGCTTCCGGGTGATGTTTTACGGACTTGAGTACTCATGCTGGATATGGGTTGGTGTTAAACTGTCTGATTTGTCTATATTTTAAGAAGTTCCCATGATTTTGGTGTAAGAGGTAGTGGCAGAGTGACACATTCAAAGAGTCAAGGATCCAACATTGATATTTGAGGTAAGATGAAAAGTCGAAGTAAATATAGCTTGAGGGCAAGGAGGATTGCATAGAGAGGGCTTTGTTTGGAAATTGAGGGTAATGGTGAAGTATTTACTGAGCCTCTGAGGGGAGAGAGAGCGAGACACTACGTGAGGGGTGTATGGGTCATTGTAACAAAATATAACTCCCCCTATACCAAAAGTTTTACTTTCCTTTAATATTACATTGAACTGGGAAACGCATAATAAGAAAAGGTTAGTTAATATTGTAGTGAACGGATTATATGTTGTGGAGTTATTTTTGATGGCTAGCTGTACAAAACAATTGGTTCGGTTTAATTGAAGTAATAATAGAAATACTTAGCTTTTACATGAATGGGGGGTTATGTTTGGCCGCCTAATTGAAGTACTAATAGAAATATCGAACATCCACCAACCAACATTACTTGAAATGCAACTGGTGGTAATTAACTTAGAGGTCAACCTTGTGATTTCTTGCGATCTATCATCTTATGGTTTTTTTTTGTTGTAGGCAGTGAATGAACTTAAATTTTAGTTTTATTGCAGTTGCCAAATTGAAATATTAGTTGATAGTAGTCAAGCATTCTTTGGGAAAAAGAAGAAAATCTATACTATTAATAGATGTGTGGGGAGCATTGGACCTCGCCACGTGTCACTGAATCTCCACACGTCGACATGGTGCGGCGTAAGACGTGACAATTTGCAAAAAAGAAGTTTATTAGGGTTTGATTCTCTAACTATTTACATAAGAGTATTCTACCACCAAACCACATCTCTTTATTTGTAAACCACATCTCTTTAGAAAAACTAGTTGTTGGCCGGCACGCATCGCGCGCCGTCCCCCAAGGTAGAAAAAATTGATAAAAAAAAACCCAATGATGTAATTATTTGAGCCAAATCATTGTTGTTATCATGTATTTGCATTATTCAAATTAAGTTCAATGTTGTTAGTTTATTGAATGTCAAGCTATACGCTAAGATATTTGATGTTTTTTCTCTAAAAGAAAAAAGATATTTGATGTTTTTTTCTATAGTTGTTTGAAGGTAACAACAACAATCAAATTAGGGAAGACCAAGGCATCTACACATGGTAGCTAGGAACATAAGCTAAATAGATTAACATATATGTGTATTATTGAGTTACAAAATACGACAAGAGTCTTTGCTAGGAACAAGGAGTCATATGATACGAGCCTTTATGTCCTCTACAACTCCCTTGGATCATTGTTATATAGAAGTATATTACAACTTAACCATGCCTAGTAGCAAAACGCATTAGTAGCAAAAGATGTTAGGCCATGTTAGAACGATCGTGAGTGAAGGTTCCCTCCATCTGACTATGAGAATGGTAGTATATTACTTTTATTGAAGAATACAACGAAGTGACAAAACTTAAGTTGTGTGCTGGCAGATCTTTGTAGAATATTGTCTGGGGTCGAGTATTGAGCACTAATTATTCGCTGCACATTATGCGATGATAATAAGTTCTAGGTTAATCAACACAAAAATTGAGTGATGATGGTAATTATAAGTTGAAATCAGGGGAATATTCAAGTTGATCCCAAATCTTACAATCAAGGTTAAAGTTCTTTTGGGTCGGCTGAATCTTCAAAGGGATAAGCCCCAACCAGCATGACATATAAAATGACACCACATGACCACACTCTTTCTGCAATCTACAATTCAAAAAGACAAAGCTTAGATGTAAGGTCTCAAAGCACCAATTAAAGTTTAAACAAAGCAAACAAATCTGCCAGCATCTCCCCATTACCTTTCCATCATACTCTTTATTGAATAACACTTCAGGTGCAATATAGGCTGGTGTGCCCACTGCAGATTTTGGATGGGAATGCAACACTGAAGACTGAAAAGGCATAGTAGCAAAAATTGTCAAGAAAATGTAACAAACTGAAATCTGCAAGTTCAACTCACAGCAAGAAAGAAAATGGTTAGTCACATGAAGCTGATGGTCTTTGATTAATGAAAAACAATGATTTACAAGATAAGTCAAGGCTTTCGAGAGGCCAAGATCTCTCCCAATTACACCCTTTTACTCCTTCTAAATGCCACCTCACCATACAGCACACCTAATTCTGTGATTTCAGAATATCCTCTGACATTCCCTGATTATCCTCTGTCATTTATGATAATCTTGCAGGTGACCGTTGTTTCCCTTGTCCTCCTTGGCTACCCTTCTTGCCACGTTTGTGATACATCGCAAAAATGGGAGAGCGAGGTGGATTTGTTGCAGAAAAGCGCCACTGATGTGAACTATTGTAAGGAGCGCGAGTAAGCCATATGAAGAAGACTGCTAAGATATCAAGTTGCACAGGGACGGGTATGGGTAAGGGTTCAAATTCGGGTACGGAGACGGAAAACGGCAAGATTTCGACATTTTAGGACATGAGTACACGTATTCGTACAAATTACAATAAACATATTGCATCGGGTATAGGTGCGGGTGTGTGATCTAGAAAAAAGTACCTGTGCTAGAGAGCTGAGATATGCAGTTTCAATGAGCTTTCTAGTTCATATTGTATCCAGAGTGTATGTCAAAGTCCGATTGTCAATGACAAATCTAGGAAGTACTTAACTTTCTTTTTTTTTTTTTTTGGGGGGGGTGGAATGTTATAGTAATTACCTTGGAGTACGCGAAATCGCATATCTTATCATGTGGTGCAGCCTTGAGATCTCTATGACATACTTGCTGCATTGAATGAATTCCTTCAGAACATTCACTAATAAAGTTTTAGGAGGAAAAAAAAGAAAGAGAACCAAAAAGGTGAAAGGAAGATAATAAGTGATACCATCGAATGACAATAACTGACTCCTGATATTAGTTGCTGAAAAAAAAAATCGTGCCTGATACATAGAGTGAAGACACATTGTGGTGAGGGAATAAAGAGATGAAGGGGGAATTAAGAAGCCAGCTAATTAAGTCAATTGAAGGAAACAAATATACAATGCTAATTATAATAGCATCAATCAGAAGGTAAGAAGCAAGAGAAACTGACATTCTAATATCTGAATATTGTCATCCAAGTTGTATGTATTTATACTTGTCTTTAATGTATTGAAATAAAAAAAATCTTCCGAAATATCCTACCAAGAAAGAAGTAGGACGATTTTGCCCATTTGTCAACTTCCATAGAATTCTTGTCAGCGAATATATATAATTGTCTTCCACAGGTAGAATCAAATTATGTTTAAGGGAATTAAGATTCATAGCTATTAAAAATCTGCTAAGAGCATAAGGTTTTTGTGATGAGAGTAATATCCTCCATACTCCTTAATATTTCCCCTAATTGATCTAAAAGCACACCTTTGGAATACTTGTAAGTCAATCAGTAAACATAAGCTAAAACTCAAGAAAACATAGAGAAAGACAAAATGCAGGTTGTATATATCATGTGTACCATATCATCACCAAACAAACATAAATTCAAATACGACATGCTTTTGGTAGCCATAGACAACAGTTCTTACCCTGCCAACCCAAGAAATGGAGCTACCTACACCCTAAATGAAAAATATAGGGTTTGGAAGAAGGCGTAAAGGAGGTCAAGCCCAAGCTTAGACTACCCAGATACTTTATAGTGAGCTAAACCTAGAAAAATTAGGTTATTACGTCCATAACGACATCACAACAATCTTAGTAACTTAAAACATGAACATTCTAAAAGTTGTAAAGAAGAAGAAAAAAAAGACGCTTCATATGAGCATAATAGAAATGCTAATTCCAAATTCTTATACAACGATTAAACTGTGACAAAAAAAATAAGTTGATACGGATGTATGGCTGCTAGAAAATCCAACCAAGAACAGGAGTCCTCTGCGCAAACACTTATAATGTAGGCCAAAATCCACTACGCAGGATAAAGAAACCTAACAGGGAACAACATACACAAGTTAGACATCTAAGAGTAACTACAGTACTACATACCTCAACAGTACAAGGAATCCATATGACTCCAATATTATTCCCACTACTGGCCATCCTATTACAACAAAGAAGAAGCCAGCACCAAAAGAAATTGTTCCTTAAGCAACATTAAAAAAAGAAATTGTTCCTTAAGCAACATTAAAAAAAAGACTGGTAAGTAGTAAACACCTAAAAATGCATGAAGGAAACAGGGATAGCGAGAAGGTTATGAAGAAGTATACCTTATAATTTTGAGGTTTCATAAAGAGCTGCAAAGCAGACGTCGGTCCGATGGTCAGTGCCACCCCAGCCAAGAAGAGGATCTGAGGAGACAAAGCATAAAGAGCAATAGAGTCGTGATTAAGAATCAGACTAAGTGATAGCAGGCAAAAGGATTGGGAATATGATAGGATCAAGACACCTATATTTCCCATTGCAAGTAATCCCTTGTCGAACAGCATAAAAACTCCGAGAGTTGTGAAAAAGATCCCAAATCCTGTCAAACTGAACCGACTTCCCTTTTGAGACACATGCAAAATAACTAAAATACCAGTAACAGGCAATAGTAACTTTTCATAGAAACTTCTTAAGTGGCAAACCACAAAGTAAGATGCATGCATCATATAAATTTCAATGGCTTTCTTTTCTTCTATTTCACCAAAAAATATTTAAAATTAATATTATGACTTATCGCAATAGTAGCATTTTGAATTTTGACTTGGTCAAAAGAATTAAACTAATTAGTGACAATTGTATACAAAAAAAGTAGGTATATACTTTATTGACACGACCAAATATATATTCCTTAACTTCTTGCGTCCCATTAAAATACAGATAGTATTAATCATAACCATCTTTCTAATTGATTATATTTTTCTAGTTAGCTAGAGGGCTGAAAAGAAGAGGTATATAATACATAAGTTTCTCAAATGAAAGAAGTGAATTCATTTTTAAAGAAAGGAATTGCATTCCAGAATGTTGAAACCAAGTTATACCCCTCCCCCTAACACACACAGTAACAATAAGCAACAAAACAAGCTCATCTCACCACCATCTAAAGTCCCATTTCCACAGATTGCATATTCAATTAGTTCTGAGAGAAACTGGACATAGATAAGGTAAACTACTAACCCCCTCCCCCCCGGTCCACAAGAAACGCACATGCACAAGTTATGATCATTAACAATTTTAGGACATTCCAAAAGACATATCCAAAAGAAGTCGCTTAAATCTTTTAGTATACTCTCTTTATGTAACTATGATAGCTCTCGAAATTATAACCTTGCCTTACATGTAAAGTGAGCTAAAAGTATTTCATTTTTTCAAAAACAATATCTTATAGGCCGCTCGAGTTATTTTTTTAATATGGCTAACATTCTGGAAATCAGACAATTTCTCCATAAACCTCTTTTTGGAAGAGGATAAAAGCAGTATCAATTTTTCTCAATGATCAGTTAACTAATTACTCCAATAACTACACAAATGAAAAAGGCCAACACAACAACTGTACCAAGTTTCATATAGAGAGAATCATGCTAGTAATAGAATTGCATTTAACTTTTACAAAGTAGTACAAAGTAGCATAGTAATTGCTAAACGTGCAATACAGATGTTTGGCAAACAATAAATTCACATCATATGAATCACATATACACCTAATACAGATGTTTTTCACAACAATTAGTCAATAACCAGAATTTTTAGTATCTAAAGATCAAGCAAAAGTAAAATGTTACTCACTTTTTCTGTCATTCATCTCGAAAGAAACCATTTTGACCAACTGAAGTAAATGCAACTCTCAATTGATTGCGAAGTCAGAAAATCCACAAGGTGTACGCTACATAGATTGAATCGAAACTACAATCAGAACCAAATCAAATCAAGATCAACTAATCAACAATTCAACACATCAACGTGATCAAGATCACCTGGAATTCGCTACAAAATCGTCCTCAATACCTCCTGCAATCAAATTTTATCAACAAACTTCAATAAGAGGAAAAACTCAATTGAATATCTCATTGCATTTCACATATTCAAATCACGATCCCTAATCAATGGAATTAGTTTGTACTTAAGTTTTTTCCGACAATACCTGTTAAAAGTTGCAATAATTTCGCCTTCAAAACCTCCTGAATTCCAATTGAACCCAAAAAATTTAATCAGGTAACAAAACCTAATTGTCAAATCACGATATTTTCCATGTCATTGCACATCGACTTCAATTGATACATGGAAATAAGTAGGAGAGAGAAACCTTAGCCGGCGAGTTTTTTCGAATGCGCCGGAAATGCGGAGGAGAGAGAAAGTTGAAGAGAATAATCGCTCTTCTTGCAGTCGCTGATGAATGGAGATAATGTTCCAAGTTATTTGATCTTGATGTGAATGAAAAGGGTTTAAGGAGGGTTTTGAAGGCGGGGGTTTTGGTGGGAGTGAGGAGAGAGAAAGTGGTGGACTGAGAGAAAAAAGGAGAGAGAAAGGAAGAGGAGCGACTGGAAACTGGAAAGAGGTGAGTGAAGATAGAAGAGCGAGAGACATAAAGAAGAGAGATGCAGCGAACAGGGGAGTAGGGGACAAACAGACACGACTCACGAGGCAAGGTAAGGGCAGGCCTGTAATTCTACGAAGTTGAAAGGGTAAAACGGTAAGTCTACTGTTCCTAAGCTACAGTAGACCAACTTCTCACTTTTTAATGGGTATGGATATAGCTATGTCATGTTATCTTTTTATTTGTATTCATTAATTGTAGTAGCTAACGAAATATATGTGTAGACGCAACTAGATAAACATGGAAGATACACCCGGGAGGCAAAAGCCGGAGAAATAGACAAACGAAATACCTTAATAATAGATATAACAAGAAAACATTGATGAAAACACAAATTATTAGAATAGGCGGTCTAATTTTAATATAAAATTAGACGAACCCAAGACTGAATTTTTCTAACAAGTACATTCCATTTCACTCTAACCCAATACTATCCAAGTCATCCCTTATCTTCTCATTCCTTTGTTCTCTTGATCCTCGAACTATAATAGACAATTTCAAAAAATAACTCGAAAGTCTTACCGAACGGATTAAACTAATCACTAAATGGATTAAACTAGTCACTGAATGGGTTAGAGAATGTCATTACTGAATTAATTAAACTGGTCACGAAACAGATTAAAATGATCCCTAAATAGATTAAACTAGTCACTATATTATATAGGTGGCATATTCTCTTCTTAATATTGGGCTTGGGCCGTGCCTAATTTTAAACTAAAAGTAGGCGGTCTCTTACAAGACCAATTGTGATGAAAATCTTGGAAATAGCTATGTAATAATGTATATGAAGTCATGAAGGGCTTGTTTTCCTTGACTTTCTTAGTGAACTACTGAGTTGGCGGTGGTGTGACAGAAGGTATGGTAAGAATGGTTGTTGGAGCAGTAGCCATGGCAGGCAGAGGAGGTAATGTCAGCTATGGAGCAGAAGGCATAGATGGCACCGGTGGCAGGGGCAGCTGGCATTGTGGGCTGAGGATTGGCTGGCAGTGGAGGCAAAGTTTTAATTTGTTTTTTCCACTAACAAAATTTGTTTTTTCCAAACAAAATTCTAACATATACTACATACAAATTCTACTTGAAAATTCAACATATACTACATACAAATTTGTTACAATTCAACATATTACACAATAATCTGTAACAAATTTACCACCCATCCAATACCTAGCACCTACCCACGTTAATTGGCATAAGTCGATCGGAGAACCACCATATCGACTAGGGGTGTTCATAAAAATCCAAAACCGAAAAAACGTACCGAATTACCGAAAAACCGGTCCAAATGGGTGGTAACCGCCCGAAAAAAAAAAATTTAACGGTACGGTTACCGAACCGGTAAAAGCGACAGTTAAACGGTACGGTTACAGTTATGATTTTTGAGTGAATGGTTAACCGAAAAACCGAACTATTTTTTTCCTCTATTTAATTATTGTTAAACATTTTCCAACAACTACATTAATTCTAATATTTGTTACTAAGTAACAACAATTAGAGGAAGTAAGTACTAGTTTAAACATTATAATTAGAAAATGGAGTAAATTCTTAGTGTTATTATGTTTTCAATGGATTTATTATCCACTATATAATACATTTCATATTAGAGTATATATAATATTAAATTATATGCACAAAAAATTAGAAATTATATATTTACATTAAGTAAAATATAATAGTATAACTTGAATAACGGTTAATGGTTAACCGAAAAACCGTAACGAAAAAATGGGTAACCGCTTAGGCGGTAACGGGTCTAAACGGTTACAGTTTGCAAAAAGGGAAAACCGAAACTTACGGTTAACGAACCAAAATGTTGTTTCGGGACGGTTAACCACCCATAATATCGACCCCGCAATACTAGGCTAACCATACTTTGAGGATTACAATGCAGATGCCAGGCTTGCTTAAACAAAATAGCAGCATTCAGATTAGCAACATTCCTGAAACTTAAGCCTCCATGTGCTTTATGTAATTGTAACAATTGTTGTTTCCTCCGATAAACCGGACGAGTTTCTTTACAGCCACCCCACCAAAACTTCAGCAAGCAGGAGTTAATAGATGATAGGACCTTTTTAGGGAGGAAGTACAAGGACATTACATGCGAAGCCATAGCAACAAGAATAGAATTTATGAGTACGTAACAACCTTGCTGCCGGACTTAATGTTGAAAATTGCCATGTAGAGAGTCCATTCCTTAACTTATCAAAAACAAAATCAAACGACCTAGAAGAACGTCCATCCACCTCCATCGGACATCCAAATAGATATCTGTCAAAGGACCAACTCAACCAAAAGCTTAAACTTATGGTTGAGGCCCCATAAATAGTTTTATACTTTATCACGCCCCCTCACGCAAGAACCCTTTGGGCTTGAAGTGTGGATGCAGCACAAGGCTCCTTCATACCTAGCGCTAGATATTCCACTTAGAAAGGAGGGATGGATGAGGTTTGAACCCGTGACCTTTATGTCATGCTGGCTCTGGTACCATGTCAAATTAAAATCTTCTTTATGTCATGCTGGCTCTGGTACCAGGTTGTTGGGCCTTTCAAACTGGGAATTGTCAAGCAGATGGAGAAGGGCCTCTATTGGACGTTCATTCCCAATGAGGATTATTAATGTTTACCTTATTAGTGTGCTCTAATTCTAAGGACACTCACATGTGAGGTGGAGTGTTGAACCCCATATATGTTGTGCACATGTGAGTTGTCCCACATTGGAGAAAGAGGAGAGAAAGTACCATAATATGAGCTACTCCTACTATAGCCAATTGATTTTAATATGAAACCTCTTTTGAACTTGTATGTGGACCGAAATCTCCTCCTCCTTATTGGGTTGTCCAGGCCCATTTTCACTTCTATCAAATTTGGTTGAGGCCCGAGAAATAGTTTTATACTCTATCAATATCAACCTGCGGTCGACTAGTCACCCCAAGTGGTTTCCTCATAAAGCGAACAAATATAGAGGGTGTACGTATTCCTACTAAACCTCACAAAAGACTTATCAAAATTCACCATTTCACCCGATAAAAAGTAGAATTCATAAATAAGTCGACGAACTAACTTACATGAGTCTGGTGTTGCTTGAAAGAAAAACAATGCGTCATCAGCGAAAAAAAGATTAGAAAGTGGAGGAGCTCTGCGGCTAATCTTAATCCCGGGAAGAACACCATCATTAGCCGCAACTTTGAATGAACCTGTGCCCAAGCACTTCCATACATAAAACAAATAAGAAATGAGATAAGGGATCACCTTGGCGCAACCCTACAGAGATGGAAAATGTTTTAATAGCTCCCGTTTTTATTCCTCATTTCAAATACGCAGAATGTATATTTAATCTTTTTTTTATAATTGTATATTTGATTTTAATTTTGAACATCTTTAAAAATGAGCATTAAATTTGGATCGTCTCAAAATCAAAATAAAATCAAATGTCCGTGAAATGGGACAAAATAAATGAACATGTAATTCATTAAAATGTACATCTTGTCTTAATTTTTGAACATTATGTATTAGGCAAAAATATATTGCAGTGTTAATTATAATATTGTTACATTGTAAATATATATTTGATTTTAATTTTGAACAAACTTTCTTACATATATAAACATTTTAAAGACTTTATATAAATGAACATTAGATTTGGATCCCATTATCAAAAATAAAAAATCTATAAAATGGGACAAAGTAAAAGAACATCGTACTTTATTTTTTACTTGCAATATTTTGACTTTTTCACTATTTATGTGCTTATTTTGACCGTAATTTGTGACTAATAATACAAACTCTAGCATGAGATATATTATTGGATTCATCCAAATATGTATTCAAAGATTTCAACTTTGTGTAATATATTTTCACAAATATATATTACAGATAATAATAGTCAAAACTATGTATTGACAAGTGTAAAAGTCAAATTGTTGCAAGTAATAAAAATGGAGGAGGAATTCATTAAAATGTACATTTAGTCTTAATTTTTGAACATTGTGTATTAGCTTAAAAACATATATTGCAGTGCTAAAAAGAATATTAAAATTGAATTCTATTATCAAAAATCAAATAAGTAAAGTGGGTGAAAATTAAGAACATCAAGTTCATTAAAATGTACATTTGGTCTTGGTTTTGAACATTGTGTCTTGCGTAAAAGAATATTATGTAATTACACGTTGCTATATAATCCATGCTAAATATTAGATGTGACCTTTATGTCATGCTGACTCCGATACCATATTAGATGATCAGCTTAAACTAATGATTAGAGTCCCAAGAATAGTTTTATACCTTATCAGTCTTTATACATGCTCACACGTTTTATTATTATTTTTCTGTATTTTGATCCGTGCGTAGGATTTGAATCTAGCTCCATCTGCACCATAATTGCTTGCATATAAGTTTATGGTCATTAGTAGGTAAGATGCCATTCACCCGTCCAAAAGAAAAGAACATATATGTCCTGTTCTTTTGGACTGAATGAAATTGAACTGAACTGCGCTGAACTGAACCGGGAGAGAAAAATACTGAACTGAACTGAGTTGTAGTGAACCGAACTGAAAATAAGTCCAAAAGAACAGGGCCATAATCTAGGTGATGAAGCATTATTGTAAATTAAAGCGTCTGGACCCTGCCACCCTGGTAGGACCCGGAATAAAGAAACAAGATCCGGCTACGTGAAAGTGTGAAACACGAGGTATGGACGTATGGTATTGTCAACTCCCACGTCGCGCCGCGCGCGACCTTCAAAAGTAAAAAGAAAATAAAATTCCACGTGATGTTTACAATCAGGTCTAGGAGGAAATTATCGCATTGCTTCGAATATTCGATGCTTGTATGTAGGGCTCTACATTCGTCCATTCCCCACATGTTTCCTGCATTTGGACCACTTGTTATACTTCATCTGTTTTTTTAGTTGCAACAATTTTCATTTATAGGTGTTTTTATTTGGATGTAATATTTCTTTCTAGATAAAGGTTTTGGGACAATTTGACCATTATTTCCTCACTTTACCTACCCCACATGCAAAAAATATGGACAATTGAGTCAAATTTTACTCTTTCTCATCTTTCCTTAATATTTGTGCAAAAAGACATTTGTTGCATTTAATAAAAAACATAGGTAGTAGGCTATAGTTCTCTCCTTTAATCAACTTCAGTTCTTAATGTTTGTATCTATGGCTTTGCATTGTTAAGTAGAGACAAAGAGAGTTGGAAATTTCCCGTGAGTACAACGTAGAAGTAATAAATACCTAATCTTAGCTTTCTTATACTCCCTCTGTTTTTTTTTGTTACATTGTTGTTTTAGGAAATGAACTAGTTGGTCAAAGTTATTGATCAAATCCAATACGATCTTGTCAACGTTGATTAGATTATTTACCGTCTGAAGTTATCATCGTCTCTCACACAATTAGCTGCCTCTGTTGCTAATGCAGGGCCAACTGAGGTGGTGGACTGTTAGGGTTGGTGGCATAGGTGGAGTACAGTTGTTAGTCCTCCTCCATCATGGATAGAAATAGGCAGATAAGGGTTTTAGGCGACTGTCTCATCAGTGATATTATAAGAGAGGGAGAAAGAATTCAGGGGTGGTGGTGCCAATTGGTGGCTCCCCTTCCTTACGACGTGCTTTAGGAATGTATCGCAAGACTGGAGTCGTTACTGCCTTCTTCATTGCTTTAATGGGTTGAGCAACAACTTCTTCTTTTACCTTTTCTTTGCATTTTTGTTGTTGCATCTCAGTGGTGGCTGACACACTAGAGCTTGAAGACGAAGGAATATCACCATTTTTATTTGTACCCCTTTTCCCTATTGAAGGAATTCTAGATGGCAACAATTCACTTGAGGGTTCCTCATCTTCAAAAAACTTAGCATCGGCAAAGTATGAATCTGCCGTGCTAAAGGGTTTGACATCCCCATTTATTTTCTTCTCGCCTCCACGATAAAATTTCAGGCATTGATGGAGGGTCGATGCGACTACTCCATTTTCATGCAACCAAGGTCGTCCTATAGCAACATTTTATACGACGTCTTTGTATTTATGACATGGAAGAGAGTAGATGATGTTAACTCTCCCATCACAAGGTCAAGCCGTATTATGCCTATGGCACGCTGACTGTTCAAGTTGAATCCTTGGATCATTAGACGACTATCAGAAAGATCTTCCATAGTGATCCCTAAATCAGTCATGGTGGATTTTGGCATGATGTTGACAGCTGAACCTCCATCCACCAAGATACGATTCACTCTCTGGCCGAAAATATAACCAGAAACGAACAAGGGTCGGTTGTGAGGTTTTGAACCCAACAATAAGTCTTCATCAGTGAAGGCTAAGGCAAAATTATATGACGCGCATTTAGCCGAACTTTCTATTGGCTCTCCAGCATCCTTCACTTTGTCAAGGTATAGTTTTGGGTGCTGAAGTGCAAGAGCCACCTGTCGACACATTTCTCGAGGAAAATGAAATATCTGCCTCCATCCCATGCGTGTAGGAAGAGCCTCCAAGATAGCCAATATCTTTGGATATATCTCTGTCCCTGAATGCTGAACAGTCACTTTAACAAAGATTTCATTTTCTTTAACAGGCTCTTGATCCTCCTCTTCTTCTTTTTCTTCTTCATCCTCAACAAATGAGGTAGCATTAACAGTAACTGTAGTGAAGTAGTCTTCAGGAAAGAATTCTTCTAAGGTTACAGGGGAAAGTGGATCTTGTTCGAGCAAGTCAATTGGCAGTACCTGCTGTTTGGTATGCTTTTTTGATTTTTTTCTTTTCTTTCGAGCGTTTTGAGCCCTTTCTTTTTTGATGCTTCTTCTTACGACAAACAGACTTTGGTTGAGGCTTTGACTGTCGTCTAGGCCTCCTTCTAGTGACCAACGTCCACCCTTTGTCATCCTCTCCATGTTGGTTGCCAGTTGGGAAACTGTGCTCAACCGATGGCACATTATCAACTTGGAGAACCGGTCGCAGCACATGTACAATTACTGGCTCCAAACTCCCAAACTGTAGAGTTTGAGCCTCCCAATAAGAATCTAACATTACGGAGCCATGATTAGCTTCAGCAATTTCATCAAAATCCAGTACAATTTTTCCATCCTTTGCAAGTTGCATAATTCTCTCCTTAAGTGTTATACACTTTTCTATGGGATGACTAATCAACCTGTGATACCAACAGTAGTTAGGATCGGAAGTCTTATCAACCTCTGCAGGACGCTTAGCTTCGGGCAACTCAATGACTTTGTGTTTCAAGCAAATCATCTAACATCCCTTATAAATTAGAGTCTGGAAATGGATATTTTTTTGCTTGGAGTTCTTTCAAGGTTGGCCTATTTTTCCTAGGTTCTTGAGAAGATGAACCCTTATTCTTTTCAGTGCCAGCCTTGCTAGAGATCGTGATAGGCGAGGAGGTAGTCGTGATTGACATTGACTCCTTAGTCGAACTTTTGGCAGTCTTGTCCGATTTCTTGAAATCCTTCTTCTCTTTCTTGTATTCTGAAGAAGTGTTGCTCTTGCCTCTGTTATTGGAAATGGTAAGCTCCAAGTCATGAGCTCGCGTAGCCAATTCTTGAAAAGTCCTAGGCTTTATACCTTGCAAGATATAAAGCAAGTCCCAATCCATTCCTTGAATGCACATCTCAACAGCAGAGACTTTAGTTAGGCGATCTTTACACTTTAGACTCAATGCGCGCCAACGATTGATGTAATCGATGACTGGCTCATCCTTCCACTGGTGAGTCTTAGTCAGTTCAGTCATATTGACAATACGTCGAGTGCTATAGAACCTGTTCAGGAATTCCTCCTCCTTTTAATCGCAACCGTCGAAGGATTGTGAGGGTAAATCTGTGTACCAGTCAAAGGCCATGCCTTTAAGGTAACTAACAAATTGTTTGACCAGGAAATCATCTGTAGTACCAGCATTGTTGCATGTTTCCACAAAGTGAGCAATGTGTTGCTTAGGATTTCCTTTCCCATCGAATTGCTGAAACTTGGGGGGTTGATAGCCAAAAGGTCTGCAGCTTATCGATCCTTTTGGTATAAGGCTTCACATAGCGATGATTGCCTTGAGAACTTTATCCAAGTTGATTTTTGACAGCGTGAGCTATCAATAACTCAAGTTGTCGTGCTGTAGGTGGGCGACGAGCATCTTCACCACTATCGCCTTCGCTTTCATCCCCACCCTGTCTTGATGCTGCGTCGCCATCCTCAAGTTTCTTGTTGAGGGCAGCGATTTGCTCATTTTGGAGTCGAATTTGAGCATCTTTTTCTTCTCCATCCTTCATTATATTAATTTTTGGAGTAGGCTATATATTCATTTCAGCAAGTTGTTCCTCAATTGTCTTAGCTAAGGTCACCATAATAGCAGCAGTGTTCGACTGTGAAGACAGCAAGGGTTCCTCTGAGTCGAAAATCTTTAGAGGTGACGAGACAACAATATCATCACTTGTTCCATTGTCACTCTTTACATTGAGTGGATCAAAGAGAGGGCTAGTGTGAACGGTCAGCCTGTCTGACTTATCAGATGAGAGTTGCTTCCATATTTGGGAAGCAATGAATGATGGCTGGTGTTCAGCCAAACACGGGGGTAGGGATGGCAATGGGTCTGGTCTGGGTCCGGTCCACCCAGACCCAGACCCAAACTCGATTATTTTTTACAGACCCAGACCCGGTGGGTCTAGATTTTTCAGACCCAGACGCGCTGGGTCTAGCGGGTCCATGGGTCATAACGGGATCCTTCTTAGTTTTTAGTTTTCATCACATATTTTAATCTATGTAATTAAAAAATTTTGCACTAATATATATAGGTCCTGCATCCATGGGTAAAACATTATCTAAACAAAAATTTAAAAATTAACTCATAAAATCTTAAAATGTTACCACTTATAAAGTTACAAGTCTTAGATAGAGTTACAACACTAACGAGTTCACAACATCACAAGTCATAAAACCTTAGAGTTTAGGTAAAAAAAATTATTTAATATGTAAATGGGTCTGAGGGTCGGGTCTGGGTCTGGGTTTGGCATATGTGGACCCGGACCCAGACCCGACCCATGCTATTCGAGACCCAGACCCGGACCCGTTGGGTCTTAAATTTATGGACCCAGGCCCTTATAAATGGGTCGGGTCCTAGTGGGTTTGGGTCCGGGTCCTAGCGGGTCTACACGGGGGTTTCACGCTCCTTGTGTGAATCAGGCATGATGGATGATTCAGCAGCCGCAGGCTTAAAGAGTTTTCTCTGCCTGGTAGGAACATTTGCAGTTCGAAGCTTAGCAGCAACGGCAGCAACAACAACCTTTTTCATTCCTCTAGTGCGAAAACCAAGAGTCATGTCATCCATAAAGTCACCCAACGTTATAGATTTTCGTAGGGTGTCGACAGAGTTTTCATACGATTGAGAGATGTTCTTGCTTGAGGCCATTTCTCAGGTTTGTTGTTGATGACGAAACAGAGATGAGAGGCAGAGATCGTCCCACTAAGCGTGCCAAAATTTATATACACAAATTTCGAGTCAAAATCTATATAAGACAGGTAACAAAGTAACAAAAAAATTATATTTCAATAAATGTATTGAGTACAATCTCTGTAAACAGTTTATAATGAAAATAAACGAAGTCCTCTGATTCTGTTCCGTAGCTTGAGAGTGACACGTGTTGAAGTCGACGCGGAGTTGAGTGTAGACTGACGTTTTGTCAACGTCAACCTAAGTTTGAGTGTGGGATGACGTTTTGTCAACGTCAATCTGAGTTTGAGTTTTGTTTGAGTGTATTCGAATGAGGGCTTACCAAAGCTTGAATCTCAATCGAATATGTTTGAGTGTATCTGAACAGTCGACACAGATTTGATGTGCTTGTTGACTATTTGCAGAGAGAATTACAAGAGAATTTTATGAGCTCTTGAAAATAATGATTTTCCGGTCCTCTCAACTGAATGAGGTGATGTCTATTTATAGGGAATGGAGATCCCTTCATGGACTTGGTAGCTTATGGGCTTGGGCCCGTTTATGACTTGGAAGTCTTTTTTTACCTTTACCATTTGAACGTTTTATTTGGACTACTGATATGGACTGACCCAAATATTTTACAATCCAAATTATATTTGTTAAATTTAATTTGGATATTTTATTTAGGTGAGCTAAATTAATTAAATTGGGCTAATTATATATATTTTAGCTCAATAATAATTAACTTATTTTAATGTAAAACACTAATAAATTTTTAGTGTCTACAATTATATTAATGAACAATTTCATTATTTTTGAATTTGATTGAATTATTGTAATTCTCCTCATGATTGCTTTAAAGAGATTTAGTAGGCTACTCATTCCAACAAAATGCATCTTTCTTTTAGGGAGCTTATTTCCTTAGTTACTGCACAGTTAAGCGTGCTTCGCTGGAAGTAGTCCAGGGATGGGTGACTTCCTGAGAAGTTTCTCGGGTTGCACATGGGTGAGGATAGAATGTGCAACAAGAACGTGTGGTTGTTATTGAGGATAATTGTTGGCCCTGGAATCAGGATGCTTATTGGTGACGCTAGTCACAACTTCGTATGGGTCGGGTGTTACAATTATAATATATGCAATGTGATTAAAATATACACAATTTGGTTGCATAATTACTTGGGCTAGGATGGTCCGGTACAGGGATCGGGCTAGATCGGTTTCGTGGTCCGGGCAGGACTACTTTAGTAGCGGGCTTTCGTGGGCTGGGCTCAAAAAATCTGGCCCACGGCCCACCCACTAATTTGACGGTTTGAGTCGTGTTGGACCGGGATTTTCGCGGGCTCGGTCCACATTGCACATGAGGTGGGTTGGGGTGAATTGGCCCGCACTGTTGGCCATCTCTAGTCAAAATAAACTAGTTTTATATGCATGCTATGCGTGCGTGGAATGTAACTGTTGTGTGGGTTTTTTAGTGATCTTTTTTTTCCCAAATCAGAGGACTGCAGTTTGTATATTTTGTTTTTAGGTAGGGGTATATTGGTAAAAAAGAGTGGACACCAAAGTCTTTAAGAGTTCCCATATATAATAGAGATAAATCAATCTTATTTTTTTTTTTTTTTTTTTATAAAAAAATACATAATCTTGAAAGAGGTTTAGTAGTTAAGCAGCATTTGGGTGACTAGGGTTGGGTGGTTGTAATCCTTGAGGAAAGCTTAACTAGTAGGATTTTAGGAAGCTAGTGTGAAGAAGTGTCCTATAATTCTATAAACAAGCAAATTAAAGTATTTTGACAAGAGTGATGTTAGTGACCTTAAACAGATACTTTTTTAGAGATGAAGTAGAAAAAGAAAAGGTTATGTTAATCAGTTGGATTTTATGTGCAGGCGAGAAATCAATGGTAAAAAAAAGGTCACTTGCACGTAACTGGAGATGTTGAAAGAAAATCCTTAAATCCACGTATGAGTGATTTGTTGGAGATTTAGAGTATAAAGTTAGTTTAGTTCATGATATATAGTTTGAGTCACTTGGTAATGGTGTCGTTACTCAAACAATATATGTAATATAACATGCGAGTAGGGGACAGCATCATGCTTGTGACCAGTGGGCTTGGCTTGCTCGCAACCCGTCGCGGTGGCAGTAGGCGTAGCTTGCTCGAACCCAGCAGCAGCAAGCTGGACTGGGAGGGAAGGTTGGTCGCGACTCGCGACCACTGTCGCGCCTCGCGACAGGCTGGAGCTCGCGACTCGCGATGCTCGTCGCGACTCGCGACGATGTCTCTGTCTTTCGTTGCTCTTTGCGTGATTTCGCGTGTTTTGACGGTTTGTCAATGTAATGTTTCGGATTTTCTGAAGCGTTGTAGCATTGTTATATATATGAGGCTCTCTCATATGATGAAGGTGTTGAGAAAATAACCTCTCTCTTTGGCATACAAACTCTAAAGATCAAAAATCAGAAATTCTTCATCTCTACAAAATCTCTCAAACTCATTTTCATTGAATAGTGTTCATAGTAAGCGTGACCACTATTGTTTCTTCTTTGTATCTCGAAGGTGAATTCCGTGAACCCGTGCTTTACGATTAGGGTCGGAATATTACTTTTGGGAAAGTGATCCACGCCTAGAAGATTGTTATCTTGTGACCCTTGTTAATTTCCCTTTTATTCTAACAATCCAAAAGTAATATATTAGCAAGATGACTTCAATTCGTGAAATGTCTGCAAATTTTCACAAACTTGACAAGTTCGAAGGTGTTGGATTTAGAAGATGGCAGAAGAAGATGCATTTCCTTCTCACTTCGTTAAGTGTGGTGTATGTTTTGAGCACTCCCAAACCCGAGGAAGGGGAAAATGAAACTGTTGAAGAAATTCGGAGGAGGAGCAAATGGGAGAATGATGACTATATATGTCGTGGCCACATCCTTAACGGTATGTCCGATGCTTTGTTTGATATTTATCAATTTGTTGAATCCGCTAAGATTCTTTGGGAAGAACTAGAAAGTAAATACATGGCCGAAGATGCTTCTAGTAAGAAATTTCTTGTTAGTAATTTCAATGCTTTTAAAATGGTAGACTCTAGGTCGGTAATGGAGCAATTCCATGAAATTCAAAGAATCTTAGGGAGTTTTAAGCAACACAACATTGTCATGAATGAAACCTTTGTTGTTTCCTCTATAATTGATAAATTACCACCCGGTTGGAAGGATGTTAGAAATTCCCTTAAGCATAAGAAAGATGATATGAATGTTGAACAATTGGGTGCTCATCTTCGGATTGAAGAGGGCATTCGGGTCCAAGATGGACAAAAGGATGTCAATCCTAATTCTTCCACCGTTAACATGGTGGAGGATGGTAAATCAAAGGAGTCTTCTAATCCTAAGAAGAGGGCTAACAATTTCACCAAAGGCAACTATGGCAAGAAGCCTAAGTTTGGTGGAGGTGCTCAACGAGGTTGTTGGGAATGTGGAAAGCCCGGTCATTTTAAGAAGGATTGCACCATTTGGAAGAAGAAGATGAACAAAAAGAATGGTGGGAATGGCGAGTCTAGCCAAACCCATACCAAGCAAGGTATGTGTACACGAGTTTCACTTAATTCAAATCTGAATTTTGTGTGTATGATTTCTGAAATCTTTTGTGTACAGGATGATTGTTCATGGTGGATCGATTCGGGAGCATCAAGACATGTATGCAAGGAGCGGTCTCTATTCAAGACTTTCAAAGAGGTTGAGAATGGAGAAGTTCTTTACATGGGCAATGATTCTACGGCTAAAGTTCTAGGTGTAGGACAAGTAGAATTAGTGTTTAGTTCCGGAAAGCCTCTTATTTTAAGAGATGTATTGTATGCTCCGGAACTTAGGAGAAATTTAGTCTCCGGTGCTACCTTGAATCGGTTAGGTTTTAAGATGGTGTTTGAAGCTGATAAATTCATATTGTCTAAGGGTGGTACATTTGTAGGACTTGGTTATCTTTGTAATAGTATGTTCAAACTAAGTATTTTGAATGTTTTGAAAGATACTTGCTTTGTTGTTAATGACAACTCTTCTCTATGGCATAATAGACTTGGTCATGTTAACTATAAAAAGTTGTATTCCATGTCTAAGCATGATTTGATTCCCTTTTTTGATCCAAGTATAGAGAAGTGTAGAACATGCATGTTAACAAAGATAACTAGAAATTCTTTTCCAAACAATGTGGAAAAAGATACTTCATTGCTTGATTTGGTGCATAGTGATTTATGTGATTTTCATAGCACTCCTTCCTTGGGGAACAAGAAATACATGATAACTTTTATTGATGATTACTCTCGGTTTTGTTATGTATACTTGTTATTTACTAAGGATGAAGCCCTTGATAAGTTTAAGATCTATAAAACTGAAGTTGAATTGCAACTAAGTGACAAAGTTAAACGGTTTAGAACCGATAGGGGTGGTGAATTCTATGACCCGAGTTATTTTCAATCTATTGGCATTATACATGAAACTACAACGGCTTATACACCACAACAAAATGGTATAGCCGAAAGAAAGAATAGAACTTTGCAAGAAATGATAAATTCTATGTTATCCTATTCGGGTTTAAGTGATGGTTTTTGGGGTGAAGCTATGTTAACAGCTTGTCATATTTTAAACCGAGTTCCAATGAAAAAGAACGAGGTTACCCCATATGAACTTTGGTATAAAAGAAAACCAAACTTGAGTTATCTCAAGGTTTGGGGATGTCGTGCAATTGTAAAAGTGCCGGAACCCAAACGTAAAAAGTTGGGTGAAAGGGGAGTTGAGTGCATCTTTATAGGGTATGCTCTTCATAGCAAATCCTATAGGTTCTATGTTATAGAACAAAATGACTTTTGGTCAATTCACACTATTGTGGAGTCAAGAGATGCAATTTTTGATGAAAGTCGATATTCATCAATTCCTAGACCAAAGGATATTACTCCCAATACCAATATTCAAGCAATTGATCAAATTAACATTGATCAAGGAATTGGACTTGATCAAACTAACATTGATCAAGAAGTTGATGAACAAACTCTTGATGAGAATGTTGCATCAACATCATCACAACCTAGGAGAAGTAAAAGGGCGAGAAAAGAGAAATCTTTCGGCCCGGACTTTCATGTATATTTGGTTGAAGGATCAAGGAGTTCCATAGTGACTAAGTTTCCATATATATTTAATGTGGAAGAGGATCCTTTAACGTTTAATGAGGCTATGAGGTCTCAAGATGCCGCCTTTTGGAAAGAGGCTATTGATGATGAGATGGATTCCATCATGGGAAATAACACTTGGGTTTTAGCTGATATACCTCCTAAGTGTAAACCAATAGGGTGTAAATGGATTTTCAAAAAGAAAATGAAAGTAGATGGAACTATTGATAAGTTCAAAGCCCGTTTGGTGGCTCAAGGTTTCTCACAAAAACCGGGTATTGATTATTTCGATACATATGCACCCGTTGCTAGAATCTCCACTATAAGGTTATTAATAGCTCTTGCGGCTATTCATAAACTTGTGATCCATCAAATGGATGTCAAGACGGCGTTCTTGAATGGAGAACTAGAGGAAGAGGTTTACATGCGACAACCGGAAGGGTTTGTCGTGAAAGGTCAAGAGCATAAAGTATGCAAGTTGATTAGATCTTTGTATGGGCTAAAACAAGCACCTAAGCAATGGCATCAAAAGTTTGATGAGGTTGTGTTGTCTAATGGTTTCAAATTGAATAATTCAGACAAGTGTGTTTATAGCAAATTTGATGACAACGGAAATGGTGTCATGATTTGTCTATATGTAGATGACATGTTGATATTTGGAACGGATTTGTCACAAGTTGAGTGGACAAAATCTTTTCTATCTTCACAATTCTCCATGAAAGATTTGGGGGAGGCGGATGTCATCTTAGGTATAAGAATTAAGAGAGACAATGGAAAATTGATCTTGTCACAATCTCATTATATCGAGAAAGTGCTCAAGAAGTTTAATGTTAGTGATTGCTCTCTTGTTTCAACTCCTATGGACCCAAGTGAAAAATTATTGCCAAATGATGGCAATGCCGTGTCTCAACTTGAGTATGCAAGGGTTATAGGTTGTTTGATGTATGCTATGACGAGTACTAGGCCGGATATCGCATTTGCGGTAGGGAAATTAAGTAGGTATACTAGTAATCCTAGTATGGAACATTGGCAAGCTATTCGTCGAGTGTTAAAGTACTTGAGGAAAACCATGGACTATAGTTTGTCCTATAGTGGATATCCTTCGGTTTTAGAAGGGTATTCGGATGCAAGTTGGATCTCTAATAGAGAAGATCATTCCTCCACGAGTGGATGGACATTCCTCCTTGGGGGAGGTGCGATATCTTGGGCTTCCAAGAAACAAACTTGCATTGCAGATTCTTCAATGACATCGGAGTTTATAGCTCGTCATCGGCAAGCAAAGAAGCCGAGTGGTTAAGGAATCTCATGTTTGAGATACCTTTGTTGCCAAAACCAATATCACCTATTGCTATACATTGTGATAGTGATGCAAAGATCGGCAAGAGCTTATAGTCAAGTGTATAATGGTAAGTCAAGACACATTGGTGTGAGACATAGTTATGTCCAAGGACTTATCAAAGATAGTGCTATCACTGTTGACTATGTAAGGACTACGTATAATCTAGCGGATTGTTTCACTAAGGCGCTAGCAAGAGATACGGTAAAGAGGATGGCAATCGGTTTAGGATTGGTGCCTTTTGGAAATCACGAGTAAGGGAATCTTAACTTAACGCCCAATAAGACGTTGGGTCTTGAGTTCAATAAGATTAATTTCCTTATTTGTTGATTGAAAGAACTTGTATAATCATCCAAGGTAAAGTTCTTTAAATCTGTGATGATTTAAGAGGTTGTTTAATCTTAATAGGTCTCTTGACATTGTGCTTTGTCACAGGAGCATGCTTTTCTAAGAGATCTACCTATGTAAGTGCGAAGTTTGGCCGCTTCAAGGAGCTAGTGAGGCATAGCTTTGATGCACTTATGAATTGATATGGACACATGGCTAATTAGTGTCAAGTATATATTGAAAATGAGTAGTTAATCTTGTGTGTGTAATATCTTCAAGTTTTCATTATGTGTTGCTAATGGTTCAATCGTTTATCGACACCATTTGGATACGAATGCTTGGAATGTGTATTATACTAAGTGGAAGTTCAAGTCTTTGTACACTTTCATTTATGCATGAGGTTGTTTTTGTTATGGTGATGTTTGTGCAATAACTATTTATGTATACTCTAAATGGGGGAGGATTGTTGGAGATTTAGAGTATAAAGTTAGTTTAGTTCATGATATATAGTTTGAGTCACTTGGTAATGGTGTCGTTACTCAAACAATATATGTAATATAACATGCGAGTAGGGGACAGCATCATGCTTGTGACCAGTGGGCTTGGCTTGCTCGCAACCCGTCGCGGTGGCAGTAGGCATAGCTTGCTCGAACCCAGCAGCAACAAGCTGGACTGGGAGGGAAGGTTGGTCGCGACTCGCGACCACTGTCGCGCCTCGCGACAGGCTGGAGCTCGCGACTCGCGATGCTCGTCGCGACTCGCGACGATGTCTCTGTCTTTCGTTGCTCTTTGCGTGATTTCGCGTGTTTTGACGGTTTGTCAATGTAATGTTTCGGATTTTCTGAAGCGTTGTAGCATTGTTATATATATGAGGCTCTCTCATATGATGAAGGTGTTGAGAAAATAACCTCTCTCTTTGGCATACAAACTCTAAAGATCAAAAATCAGAAATTCTTCATCTCTACAAAATCTCTCAAACTCATTTTCATTGAATAGTGTTCATAGTAAGCGTGACCACTATTGTTTCTTCTTTGTATCTCAAAGGTGAATTCCGTGAACCCGTGCTTTACGATTAGGGTCGGAATATTACTTTTGGGAAAGTGATCCACGCCTAGAAGATTGTTATCTTGTGACCCTTGTTAATTTCCCTTTTATTCTAACATGATTACAATAACTCTTCCTTAAAAACACGTCAACTTATACTAGCTAAGGAGATTCCGATGTCCGAATCCAGGCAAAGAGGCGGCTGAGAAAGCTATTGAAGAGTGGGGTGAACCCAAGTCAAAGATCACCCACGTTATCTTCGCCACTAGCTCGGACGTCGATCTACCCGGTGACGATCACCAGCTCAACAACCTTCTCGGCCTCGAACCGTCAGTGAAGCGCTTTATTCTACGCCAGGGTGGTTGCCATGCAGGCGGTACAGCCCTTCGTATAGCCAAGGCCCAAGGACATGGCAGAGAACAAGAGCGGAGCTCGATTTGTTTCCAAGCACCAACTGATATCCAACTGGTGCCACAAGCCATATTTGGTGAAGGTGCTAGGGCAATGATCATAGGCGCAGACCCAAATGAACCATCATTGTGAGTTAGTGGGTATGTAAGTCATTGCTATCCATAATTAAGGTTGCAGATTTAAGGTTTTAGATCAACAATGCTTGGAATTCTTTTATTGTATGTGGTTGACGTGGAATATGGACCATCCACCATTGCAAGATGGAGGGTGTAGCGTGTTATACTTTTTCGGATAGAAGGGGGCCTTTAACCTCCCTCCTTGGTTTTTTAAATTGATTTGAATTATGTATTGCAAAATTAAAAATAAAGTATAATTATCACAAAGATGGTTGTTAGTTGTTATTGGACTAATTATTTGTCCCCTATAAAAAAGTGTCTGGCTTGTCCCCTTGAATGATTAAGAAGTCTTCTTTTAAAAGAAAGGTAAATATGACAAAACAATTGTAAAATCACGCAAGTATCGATATATCAAAAAAAAAATGTACGATAGATAATAATAATAATAATAATAGACGTCGTTATTAGATTATACTTTGATTTAGATGTTTAAAGTTAAATATTTACCTAAATGATGGCTAAAGCAAATTATATAAGTATAAAAGAAGTATTTGCAAAAGCTTTTCTTTGACCATTATCCCCCGTGGATCAACTAGGCTGGAAAGACTTTAACTTACCTGATTTTTTGTGCTGCGAAGGCATTTTGAAGGGACACAGCCCACAATCCATTTTTTTGTGTTTCCAAGTGAATTGGGTCAATCCATGGATGAACCCATCAAGTTGCGGGCCTTTGGGGTGGGGCTTGCAAGCCCACTGCAATCCCTAATTTATTACGAATTGGATTCTCTTTTTTGTTTACATGTTTATTCCTTGAAATGGTCCTTGAGATATGTTTGCACATCGTTACCGTCAGAGACTCAGAGTGCAACAGTCTTTGTTCAATATAACTAGATTTAAATCCGTTTGAAACACGATTGTGTGTTAATATTATGCATAATAAACTTATATATTTTATATTATTTCATAATATGTATGTAGCATATATGCCTTGTATATATATTAATATAATATCCTATAAGTTACGTCGTTTCAATGTTTTGTTAGTCATATGGTAGATAAACTTTGTCTGACTAGATAAACCTTGTGTTATGGTGGGATACCGGATAGTATGAAACACTGAACAGTGTTATATGTTGAGACAATAACGAAAATAATAACATCACGTTCAAAGTATGGGTAAAATTGAGACGCATTTTAGAGTTAATGAATAATATTTGGAACTTTTAAAAATTAGCATACAATAAAAAGTACAAGATTATTAAAAAAAATTATCATACACCCGGGTCTACCGTAAGCATAGTACACCCAAGACTATTTTTTTTCTCCTTGCTCATTTCCACAATTTTAAAGCTTTTTATTGATGTTCCATTTCACATCTTATCTGTAAAACATCTTTTCCAAATATGGATTGGAACAAATTTGCCAAAGTCAAAAAATTGGCAACAGGATTAGCATTATGCGCAATGACTAATGATGATGTTGGAGGCTTGGAGCTTAATTATTGTGGACTTCTGTATCATTTGCCTTAGAAATAAATATCCAAAAAATCCCACAAAAAGTTTCTATGGATGGTGAAGGAAAATTAAAGAAAGGATTTAACTGCCTTATTATTATTAGTGTGGACTTATTACTATTTATTTAATTAGATATTGTTTAATTGATATTTTGCTGAACTGTGCGGCCGAGTTTGAAGTCCCAACTGATAAGAGAGGAATAAAATGTAACTAACGACGGTACTACTTCCTCTACATAATAGTAATCTTTCGCAGTGAAAAGTTGCGAAGTGAAAACATTCATTTTGGAATAATTGAGTTACCACCATGAACATTTATGTTAAATTACCCATTTTTGGGATCCAAATTCTTTTATCGCAAAAAAATGAAATGAGTCTTTAGATAAAAAAAAAAAAAAAAAGATCTCTAGAACAAACAAATACCCTTTTAACATAAATGTTCATAAATGAGACAAAAGGGTATTTGAGAATTGAGACTGCTCAATAAATGAAATTTTGCTACAAGATTATACAAAAACATATTACTATCACCACTTTACTATATTACATATTTGCAAAGAAGTATTTGATTTTACTGTAATATGGTACGAGGTCGTTGTTTTTTTTTTTGTTGAATCACCCATTTTAATAAAAAATATTTGACAAACTAAATATATCAAATTATTGGTTATCAAACAAACATAAACTATCCCCTCAAAAAAAAAAACATAAACTAATCGAGGAGCGAGATGTATGAACGACAGATGGAACTATGAATCATGTTAATAAGAATGATATTCCAAGAAAGCCTCCTTATCATGTTAATAAGGATGATATTCCATGAAGCCTCCTCCTCTCCCCTCCCTCCTTTTCCTCAAAAAAACCCTAATTTTTTCTTCTAGTTTGGGGCTACCATCATCCTTTCAATGGTGGTAAGCCCCCAATACTTCTTTTTTCTTCTAGTTTTTATTGTTTTTGTTATTAATAATATTCCATTCTCTCTTTTTGAGAGTTTTCCACCAAATTTTTGGGTTCTTTCTCTTCTGTTATGGGAGTTTGGAGTTTAGTTTTAGTCTCTTCCCACGTGGAAGTTTAAAAATTGGTATGACTGATTGTTCCTATTGGTTGAAGTTCAAGACCATCAACATCAAAATATTGAAAATTCGGATGCGGTCAACCTGGTTAAATCAAGAATTTTCATCCCCAAACTATGTCAGAATGATAGAGTTCCCCATCAATAGCTGCGTGATTCAGCAAATACGAGGGGCTGCGCTGTATTGCTCGATCTGGTTCATTGTAGTTTCTTCGAAGACGAATTTAATTTGATCTTGTGTGATTATATCTTGTTTTTTCTTTAATACTTATTGTAGATGCCGTTTGGCCTTCATTTAATGAAATTTTTTTTTCAAAAAAAAGATGTTAATAAGGATTATAGACTCAATGGTCTCAAATCGGAGTTTGATTAAGGGCTGATTACTTGTAATCTATACAAATATTGAATATTGATCAATGCATTATCATCCAATTGAGGAGTTTTAACATACTATTTTTTTTTTGGTGAACAACAGTAACATAGATTAATCAGTTATGGCAAAAAGACTATTACAGTTTTAACATACTATAATACACCAATATGTCTTAGTTTGGTATATTCTTATCAATTTTTCAAAAACTATTTTACAAAATTAATTAATTTGCAACCTATTGCAATTGGCTTATTGCTACTGCATCTTAAGCTGTAGGTTATGTTCTGCAACATATTAATCCGCTTCTTCTGGGATTGCTAGGTATACTGGCATCTCTCTTTTGTTAGGTTAAACTTACTATAGTAGTATTACATTGTCTTTCTTAAAAAACCGAATGTACAATGGTTGCTAGATAAGAATTAACTACATACTTCATAGTTCATATGAAGCAAAAGCCACAACGGCTACAAGTTCATTTCCACCGAAACACATCAAAACATAAGAACATGCATATATAATATATAGTGAAATAAAAATAACTTGTAATCCCTAGTGGCTGAGTCTATATATATAAGTTTTCCGTCCTAGTTCATAATTAATTGTCGTATAAATATATAAGTGAAAATACTAGTCTTATATTTCTCAAGTTTGTGCAAAGTATTGTCTCACATTGGTAAAAAAGTAGAGTTGAGGAGACTACTTTATAAGTCTAGTAAGTAGTAAGTTACTCATATATAATCATATTATTGGTTTTAGGATGAAACATTACAAAACTTGTGGTCAATTTACCTTACAAGTCTATAGACTTGTTGCGTGTGGACCAACAGCTAGAAATGTAACAAACTCCCCACTTTGATCACAACTATGAATATCATCCTAATCACTTCATATAAAGATACTAACTCGTACAAACTTCATTGATATGATATTTCTATCTCCTCATTACCTTACTAATTTTGTTCTAATGCGAAGTCAGAAAAACTTAAGAGTAGTACATATATAATAAGTTAGTATTCCAACTGTATACTTAACTACCAATTACATTTGCCAAAAGTAAACCTTACCATGACAGGCCCAATGTTACCTGAAGTCCAACACAGGAAGCTACTAATATGTTGTATGCATCCTCAGCCCATGGCTCAAGGCAGAAGAAGAAGAAGAGGAAGGTTTGTCCACCACCACTTTCAAGGCCCGGTTCAATAGCCCTTCAGGCGCGCCACCACCAACGCCTCGAACCCACAAAACACTCTTGGTCCGGCCCCCCACCGTGGCCATCTCGGCCTTCACAACCTTGCCTTTGACTGACCTTAATGCTCTTGTCAAGTCCACTATGAGCTCTGGCCTATCCTCACAACACAATGTAGCAATGTGTGTGTTATTGTCAATTTCACTACGTTGGAGGTTAACCTCATCCATGTCCCCTGGGAGTACACAAGCATTGCACCCGTTGCAGTCGCCATGTCGATCCGTAGCCAAATCCGAGGTGGCCTTTTTCAGCTCCCTCACTCGCCGGACCACCTCTGCCAACACTGAGGCCTTGTCCGTCTATTCAAAATAATTGCATTTTTTTAAAATGTTACTACATTTATACTCTCATGTCATATCAACATCACATATTATAGGTATGTTATTTTCTACTTGTGCCTTGGACAAAATACATAATGATAATACTCCTATAGTCCAAAATGAAATCTGGTTGAAAATGAAAGTTGAAGTAAATGGAGTATACCAAATGCATGTTTTGCTTCTATTCTAGTATTTTGTTCAACTACATTCCACATGCAAAATTTACTTATCTGTCTTTATATAACCAACTTGCAATTAAGGACAGGTGAAACGAACAAACAAGTCAGCAACAGTACAACCCTGCAAAATCTTTCGACAATAATTGGGACTGATGATTCACCTTTTTAGAGAACAAAAATAAATTAATATACAGTTTCTATCTGTTAATTTTTTTTATAGGACTTGTGGGAATAATTCAACCAATTAAGTCTTTGTTGACGATTTATATTAATAAAGATTATATTTTAGAAAGGAAAAAAGATTTAGTGTAGTATTACATTTTCTCAACATATATATATATATATATATCCTCCGTTTTTTAACAAAAGTTACGGATTGGTTTATAAAAATGTTTGTTTCCATCACTAATATATAATGTTGAAGAAAAACTAATACTATTATGAAAGTTTTTTAATAGATAAATCTAATGGTATAATTTTTATATGTCATATAGAAGTAAATAATTTACATGTGCAAATTTTCTTATTTAATTAGCATTTGTATTACAAAACACAAACTAATTAAATGTTGTCTATATCAATCTTACCTTCTTGTATACCCATTTTGGACAAGAAAGATAGAAGAACGAAAGCTACTGATCAATTAGTAACCATCCAAGAGCTTTGTAAATCTTGAATTACAAGAATCACTACCAAAGAGTAAATTTAAATGACATGATATATTGATATTATATAAAGAAAACGTACCGTTACGTTTTTATATGAAGTTGATAAAGATTTCTTCGACTTACTTTGATGAGATTAGGGAGAAGGGTTCGGAGGGTGGCAAGATGACCGTTGATGCGCTTGCGACGACGTCTTTCGGCCTCCTTGTGGCTCTTGCAAGCTGCAAGAGCTTTAGCCTCAGGAGATAGCCGTGCTGCCTTTGATGAAGAGCATAGCATTGGAGGAATATTGGTTGCACTTGCTATTATGCTATTATTGTGTGAAGTGTTTAAGTTGGTATTTGGATGAATAATATTTGAACAATTATTCACTTCATAGAAATTTCCCATTGTATTCACCAACATTATTATGTTTTCCTGTAAGATAATGTTGGATAAATCAAGAAAATAAACACAAATAATTATGTAAACATATAAACTTATAGCATGAACTACCATAGAGTATATACTATATATATATAGAATGATTAAAGATACATGAAAGCGATACTCTAATTAAGGCATTAATTAGTTTCTCGTAAGGACAGCATAATTAGTTATTATGGTGGGATAATACTAATTTATTGAACAGAATATATGAGAATCTTATAGATTGATTTTTATGGTGTTTAAGAACATGATAAATATACCTCTCTTTTTTCCAAGAATCTCTGAGAAACTTGTTAAGTTGCTTGTTGGCTATAATGCTAAAGGATGAAGTTGTGAAGTGTAAGAGGGTGAACTCGTGGCCCTTGTTTGCAAAGTCCTACTTATAGAAGACTAGAAGAGCAATATCCTACTATTTTCAGAGCTTCTATATATTAGTATTTTAATTGGTGAAACACTGAGATATTCTTCTTATAGTACGATCGTGTTTTTTGGTTGGATCTCTCTTGATTCTCTTTTTGTTATAGATAGACCTGTCCAACGGATCGGACGGGCGGGTTCCGGATTCAATAAATACAGGTCGGGCTAAAAATGAATCAACATTATTTTTGGATCTGGTCGGATTGTACGAGTTGTGGGTCGAGTTAGAGTCAAATTACGGGTCAATGACACCTTTTTATCAACTTATTTTCTATTTTTCACAAAAATTGGGTATTTTTTCTTTGTATAGTCTATCATCAGGTGGCATGTAGAATTGCTCATATTTACTTTGTTAGTCTTCAAATGCCTTTTCTTTCAATATACATAAGAATCCATAATTGATGTGAACTTCTAAATTTAGTATCCACGTTTTTTTAAAAATATTATTTTTTTAATAATTTGATTATCATATAACTAAAAATATCGATAATTAAATTGAGGTATATCTTGAAAACATTCAAAAAATATTGGGTTTTTCTATGATATACCCCTGTGTTTTTTAAAATTCTATAATGTACCCCTAATGTTTTTTTATTCTACACTGTACCCCTGTGTTTTTTAAGATTTCTACATAGTACCCCTACGTTAAATGAACGTAACGTTTATCGTTATCTCTTTGCATTTTTGGGCTTCTCACTCAACTCTCCCCCTGCCAGTAGCCCCGCCCCCACTCCCTCCCCTTCACCCCCACAACCACCATGACCGCCGCCAGCCCAGTCCTCCACCCCACCACCATGACCGCCGCCAGCCCAGTCCTCCACCCCCGTAACTGCCATGACCGCAACAACCACCAATGTTTTTATAAAAATCAACCCGGATTCAATCGTGGGGGGCTACGGGAAATCGAAGGGGAGAGGGTGGGGCAACGAAAAATCGAAGGGGAAGGGGTAGGGGCTACGGGAAATAAAAGGGGAGGGGGTGGGGGCTACGGGAAATCGAAGGGGAGGGGGTGGGGGCAATTGGAAATCGAAGGGGATGGGGTGGGGGGGCTGCGGGAAATGGAAGGGGGGGGGGGGCTGCGGGAAATGGAAGGGGGGGGGGTGGGGGCGGCCTGGCAAGGGGAAGGGGGTGGGGGCTGCGGTGGAGGAAAGGGGGGAGGGGGTTGGGAGGCTGCGGCGGTGGAGGGGAGGGGGCTGGGGTGGAGGGGATGGGGAGGTTTGGGTGGGAATTCAAAAATGATTAACGTCCGTTTTCATTAATACACACTAGGGGTACTATATAGAAAACTTAAAAAACATAGGGGTACAGTATTAAAAAAACATTAGGGGTACATTATAGAATTTAAAAAAACACAGGGGTATATCATAGAAAAACCCAAAAATATTATATTAAATAAAAGGAGTTAGGCTCTATTCTTTTGAACTGAACAGAACTGAATTTGTCTGAACTAAACTGAACTTAATTTGTCTGAACTGAACTAAACTGAACTGAAGTGAATGAAAACTGTGAGAAAAAACTAACTTAACTGAACTGGACTGAATTTATCTGAATCGAACTGAACTGGATTTTCATTACTTTAGTCCAAAAGAACATAGCCTTAGTCCAAACTCCACTTCAAAAGTCTTGTATCCATTTTGCCTCTACTTTAATTTTTAAACTCTCTTTGTTTGACAAACTCCTTTACCTTCATTTCACTTTAACTAGCTAGAGGCAGTTTTTTTTAAAAAAAAAGTGATAATATAGAGGCTAGTTTCCATTATGTATTATTGTATAAGTATGATATTGGTGATATTATTTGGTAAGGAGTTATGCTATGTCCTTTCATCTAAAATAACGTGATCTGGTGAATCTTTTGAGTTTGATTCGGTTAGTATCTAGGTCTGATTGAGTTTTGGCCATTATTTGAGGCTAATTCATAACAACAACAACAACAACAACAACAATAACAATAACAACTTATGTAGATCTTCTTAGATTTGACTCAAAAATGTATTTTGCAAATATGTAGCTATAGGTTTCATAATATTATTTACCAATACAAAATTAAATATATTTGAATAAGTGAACAAATGTAAGAAGGTCCCGTTCAAAATTTTCTGATATGAGCTAATCAAATTCTAATAAGCATATGAGAGAAGGTGGAGAAAACATGGTCTCATACATGTACAAAGCCAAGTAGTATCTATTTGCAAGTTTACAATTTGTTTTTTGAATTTACTGACAAGGAATTGGTTCAGGATGGAAACAGCTTGGAACAAAGCTTTTAAATTTTCTTCTATTGTTGGCCAGTTTGTCATTTTGTTGGACTATCTTTTTGATTGGCGATTTTTGGACTTTGAATCTAATGGCTGTTGGACTTAGGGGCCGTTTGGTTGCCATGAGGGTAAGGGAATGGAATCAAGAAAGGGGTAGAGGGGGAAAGGAAAGCAAAACCCTTAGATTTAGAGTGGTGTTTGGTTGGAATAATGTCAATCCTCTTTCTTCCTCCTCTTACCCTTCAACCACCATAGCACCACCACTCCTCCCTCTTTTGCTGTTCCCCCGCCGCCTCCCCACCCCAAGAACGCCACCTCGTCACCCCTCCCCTTCCCGTCGTCGCGTGTTCCCCCTCCCTCCCCTGAGCCGTCGCGTTCACCTCCTCCCCCCCTCCCCTGCGCCGCGCTGTCGTATTCACCCCCCTCTCCTACACCGTCGTGTCCACCCCCTCCCTACGCCGCGCTATCGCTTTCTCCCCTCCCCCATCTATACGCCGTCGCTTTCTCCCTCTCCCCTGCGCCGCGCGGCCACTTTCTCCCCTCCCCTTCTCTACGCCGTCGATTTCTCCTCTCCCCTTCTCTATGTTGCCGCCTTCTCCTCGCCCTTTTCCGCCGCTGCTGCGTTGTTCTTCCAATTTTTTTCTAGGGTTTGTGCCTTGTGGGTGAGTGGTGGTTTAGGTGGTGGTTGGGTGGTCAGATGTTACTCGGCAGCTGGTTTGCGGTGGTAGGGTGTGTTGGGGTGGAGGTGTCGAGTTGGGGTGGTAGGGTGCGCAGGTGGTGGTGTGGTTGAGTGGTTGGTTCAAGTGGTGGTTGGGTGGTCAAAGAGATGGTCAATAATGAGTCAAAGAAAGGGTAAATGAAACCCTTGGGGGGGTGGGGGAATGAAAGTAGAGGACTTTGGGGGTAAGGAGAGGGTAAAGGGTTTCATTGATTTGAGCAAACAAACAACAAGTAAGAGAATCAGATTCCTTGATTCCCTTACCCTTTCCACAATACCCCCAACCAAACGCCCCCTTAATTTTTTTAATGACTTCGTAGTAGAAAATAAGAAAACTAAACAACATCCCCAACTTCATCATACATTTTCTATGTACTTCTGTACATGAGTATTTCACAATTATGGTTTACGGAGTTAATAATTTTATGGTGGTCATAAGTAAATATGATCATAGAAATCTAATAGTCCAAAATAAATTTAGTTTTAAAAATATGGGTCTAGAATAATGGTGCATTCTTTTCACCTTAATTCTCTTGAATTTATCTGAACTTATTTGAACTCTTTTTTTGAAATATTATATGCACTTATTTAAATATTATCTAATCTTATTTAAAGCTCATTTTATAAGGTGTTGAAACTTATTTGAACTTACCTAAATTTAATACGTGAAACTTTTTTTTTATGGTGAAGAGAATGTTTCATAATCATCTTTATTATGCCCACCATAAAAATATCTTGACGGATTACATAAATATGGTTCTTAAAACTTACATACACAAATGTACTAACTATCTAAATCTAGAGAAGATGGAAAGTATGTTTTCCTAAAAATTACCCCTTCAAATTTACTATATATTTTCTAAAAACTCTTCGTTTTTAGGGCTCGTTCAACATTAATATTACTCCCTCCGTCCATAATATAAGTCCCCTTTCCTTTTAAAGTGTCCCAAAATATAAGTCCTATTTCTATTTTCAATCAATAATTATGCCCAAAATGCCCTCATGAAAATAATTTAATTCCCAAAAAGTCCTTATAATTTCAGCTTCCAATGCACCATTATTAATGATAAAATGGAATCTTATACCCCATTATACTCTTCTACACATTAAACCATGCAACATTAATGTTCAGCTTTTATTTTTTGTTAAAAAGAAAAAAACAATGTAGGTGTTTCCCAATAAAAATGAATTATTTTACTCAAATAAAACAAGATTCCACTTTACCTTAATTCCCGTGTAAAAACAGAATCAGGACTTATATTATGGGACGGAGGGAGTATAATTTTGCGGTTTTTGATTTTAAGATTTTTTTAGTCATATAATATATGCAATATAATGAACTTAAAATTAGTTATACCTATACGAATCCTGTTAATCTTAAAAACTGAGAATAAAAAATTGAAAACTACTTATTCTAGTTTTCATATTTTTCTTTTTAGTTTCAGGAAAAACTGAAAAGTGGTAACAAAGAACGATAATAAACATGTTAGAAGTGTTCTATTTTGACATATGATCTAAAACCCTTAAATTTAAATTTTTTGAAAAAAAATGTTTCTTAACGGTGGCCAGTTCACACTTAACAGCAATGGAGAAGAAATTACAGCAGAGAACATGACATGCTCAAAAGTAAATAAGGCAAGTGGAATATTCCTGCAAGAAATGTGTTTGGTTCAGCAGTGATAATGCCGGGACTAAGAAAGTAAATACAGAAAGGGCAATCATTTTCTTACTCAGCCCAGCGAGCTGGTATTGTTATTTCATCTATATCTTTTACCATAATGAAATCACACAACATTTCTCTTCATCTACAATTAATCAATTAATCCACCTTTTACAGAGGCTACAATACATTTTTTTTTTCATACTTTCTTCATGCTTAAATTGTTGTCTTTGTCCCTTTGATTTTCACAATCTCTAAAACATTTAACTTGTAATAGATTTAACCATATACATATAAGAAATACCAAAATTTCATATATATGAAAATATGTATTAAATGAAGGGTAAGTAATATTTTAATATTCATGATGGTGAAAATTTACAATCAATCATGTATTCATTAAATTTAAAAAGAGAAAATCAAAGAAAGACATATATTTGAGGATGGTGGGAGTAGTCTGACCCGCATATTAAAACTGAACTTCTATTCATCGCCCTAAAAGTACTTAAAATCGCCCCAAAAAAAGTTTAAATTACATCTCTAACCTTTTCCTTCTTTTTCCCTAAACCACCACCACCACCCACCACCACCCACCTCACTCCACCACCATCCACCTCCTGCCACCACCACCCCATCGCCACAGCCACCCACCAGCCACTGGAAGGCGTCGAATTTTTTTAGGACCATGGAGCGAACGTCCAGGCCAGACGTTCGCTCGATGGTCCTAAAAAAAATTTGACGGCTTCCAGGTGGGTGGTGGAGGAGGTGGTGGGTGGCAGTGGGGAGGTAGGTGATGGCGGGTGGTTGCAGGGGGTGGCAGGTGGTGGTGGGTGTTGTGGAAAAGAGGAAGGGTAAAATAGTCTATAAAAATAAATTTGGGGCGATTTTAAGTAATTTTGGGGCGACGTTTAACAATCCCCATATCAAAATGAAGTTACCAAAATACCTTGACTAAAAGGAAGTCCAGATTATATATGGTTATTGACAGCCCTTCCCTCTGGGAGTCCATGCCATCGATGCTTGTTATCATGATGTCACCCGTCCGCTTGCTATAAATAGGGATCAGATTCCCATAAATACAGGTAATGAATAATGCACCAACAGACTCTCTCTTACTCTAATTTCTTTGTGTAAACTTTACCTTTTGACCAGCAACTGACTCAAGCATCGAAGGAATGATCTTGGATCCACCCTCCAGGTAGTCTAACATCTGTTTTGCAAGGTTTCTACTCTACTCAGACACTTGACTCCCGCTCAAATCTCACCTCCTCAGATTTCTCAAAAGACCCCTACTCGTAACTCGTAAATTTTACCTGGTTGAACAAGTACTATCCATTTTAACTTTTAGTACTTTCATCGATTCTAGTGTATAACATAGTACTAATTAACCATCGATAATTTATAGTTATAGACTTCCTTCGTTCTTTTTCTATTGCAATATATGAGTTTTTACACTAATTCATGCAATACCTTTTCACCATATATTATGATTTTTATGTTAGCAAAAACTCAGTCATGCAGAGTCTTATTAAATTCGTCTCGGTATATCCATCCAAACTAGCAACTTTTATAATTTTATAAAAACGTAATTAGAGATAGTAATGGTTAAACTTGTGTACTGACAATGTGAAAACTCATATTGCAATAGAAAAAGAACGGATAAAGTTTAGTAAATATTAGGAATAGTTGAAACTTTGAAACAACCCTGTTCCTTTGAACTTATTTTTTCAGTTTCTCAATTTAGTTTAGTTTTGTGCTTAATTCAATTCAAGTAAGCTCTATACTAAATCTTTCTCAAAAAAAAAAAAGGCTATATACTTAGGCTATGTTCTTTTCAACTTATTTAAGCATTCTAGTGCTTATTTCAGATTTGATTAGATCAGATCAGATCAGATCAGAAAAAATTAGATCAGATCATAAAAGTTCAGATCAGATCAGAAAATTTCAGGCCTTATCCTTAATTCTTTTTCTAAATATTATTATTATCAATATTATAATAATAATAATTATTATTATATATGTAAGAAATGACATGACACGACAATACGACCAGAACTCAACACGAAATAAATGGATTCGGGTCAAAGTTTGTGACACGTTTTAAGTAAATGGGTCAACATGACAGGACTCTTTTATTATATATGTGTACCTATATTTTATATAAAAAAATAAAATTAAGTCATTAATTTAAAGATGCATTGCAAAATCACAATGCAAGTTGTCTTGAAGAGTTGAACCTAATTTATTATTTTCGTATGTTCTCTTTCCTTCTTTAATCACAATGCATTCTATTATTATTGTACTTTTTTGTTGGTTACAATTTCTTTTAATATTATTTACTTTTATTAATAGAAATAGTAGGTAATGCTACAATAGAATGTAGTAGTTGTTGTAACTGCTGGAGTTGTAAATTTTAATGATATTGACAAAAAATCTGCAATTGCTTAATACTAATAATAATAATAATAATAATAATAATAATAATAATAATAATAATAATAATAATAATAATAATAATAATAATAATAATAATTTCTTGGACGTTAATAATAATAAGAATAATAGAACAGAAAAGTTCATATTAGACCAAATCAGAAAAGTTCAGATCAGATCACACCAGATCAGAAAAGTTCATATCAGATCAGACCATATCAGAAAAGTTCAGATCAGATCAGATCAGAAAAGTTCAAATCAGATCAGAACATATCAGACCAGATCATAAAAATTCAGATCAGACCAGATGAAAAGAACATAGCCTTAGTTCAGTTCAATCTAGCTAAATTCAGTCGAAATAAAACAAAGCCTAAATTGAGACAATCTAAACCAACTTTCACATGATCGACTACATTTCTATACCTTTTGTAACTTTTCTTAATATTTATAGGGTTGCAAATCATAAGAGAAAATATATTCATCGAACTTAGTATTATTCTTACCTTAGTCTAAAAGTTTACTTTGCTTAAGGTCGTCTTACACTAAACTTTCTCAATTATGAAACACACTTTTGCACGTTCTCATCTTTCTAACACTTCCTCCCTAAAAGTAACTTACTTTTAGATACAACTTATCATTCATTCATTTGTTCCAAACAGTGAGTAGTAACTGACACTCCGTTGATTTAGCTGGAAATTTGATTTTAACATACTTCTTTTGTTTTTATGGCCCTCTAATAATCTTAACAAGACAACGTAAATCGTCTTTTTGACAACAAATTAAATATAAAGTACGAGAGGAAGGTTTTTCCTATTCATGTCGAATTGTCATCCCAAAGTATTTTTTTTAGTTTGTTCACTTGTAATTTTGACACTATCGTAATTAGAGAGAATATTCTAATTTCTTCTCAATATAAAAGAAAAAAAATATAGTCATATACGATCTTGTTTGGTTCGCCTCAATGAATATTTTATTAATATTCAATTGCTATAATTCTTATCAATACGTAATGAAAGATATTTGAGGTTGAAGAAGTGTATTGGCAAATGCACATAATCAAAACAAGTGAATTAAAAACGAAAGAGGGGATACTTTTTAGTTTTCTTATATATGCTGGAGCGAATTTTTCAGGGGGTAGGGAGTTAGGAAAAAAGTTTTTTTTTAAGGGATGAATAATTGATTTTTGTTTATAATTAGTTGATTACTATGATACCGAGGTCTGAGCTTTACATCAACTAAAATTTTATAATTAAAATAATAATAATATTTTTTTGTTATTATTATTATTATTATTATTATTATTATTATTATTATTATTTACTTTTACTCAATTTAAATTTATTTTTCTTATCTTAAACTTGTTGGATTTGATTAACTTGGTTTTGTTTAACTAATCTTATATATGCTGATACGTAATCTAATAATTTGAGAAGAACTTAGCTTTAAGTGAATGTGTTTTGTGCTATTAAAACTAGAACTTTGTGAACATGTTCTTTCTTTAACCATTGTTATCAATAATTTTTTTTTTGTAAGGTACATGGTGATTCCCTACACGTATCTTATTTTAAAGAATGTTAATAAGGGATTATGTCTATGAGGAGCCAAAATCGGATAAAGAGGGTGGACACTCAAAGCCTCAACAACCCCAATCATTTGCCTTCAAAAAAAAAACAACCCTAATCATTATTATATGTTTTTTTTGTTAATAATCACCCTATAACAGATGCATAATGGCTGTTATGTGGATTAATCGTTTTATAGGAAGTAGAAACGTAAAAAATATGACTCAACAGTAAAAGAAAACAAAAGTAGTACTAAATTATAGGCCTATTATTATTTCAAAGAATAAGAAAGGAACGAAGACATCTGAACTTTTTTGATGAAAAACACTGTCAAATGGGAAACATCAAAGCGAGCTGGCCCCTAAATGTAACAGTTTTTGGTAGCAGACATTCCTCCTTCACTTTATCCAGCAAGCGCAGAAGATAATTGAGTATATTTTGTTTGGTTTTCTGCCCTTTTTTTTGACCTTTTCGATGAAACTATAAAGAAAAAGTATAGACATATAACTGTTATAAATTCTGGATAGATGATAATAAGACAGAAGTACGAAACAACGTTCGATAATCTCACCAAAGTTGAAGTGCGTTTGCAATGAATTGGTGAAGGAAAGTTTATTAGAAACTTAGAAATAGAATGACTGGATATACTTAATATTTACATGTTACAAACATGAGTTTGTACGTAGAGTCTAGAGGCATTCTTACAACTTCACTCGATATGAGGCTCACCAATTTTCTATTTCCATTAAGAATTTAAGATATTGTTTGGTTCGGCGTTATATATTCTCTTAGTAAAGTGGTTTTCCACATTTTCATTTGTTTAGTTTGTAAATGATAGAAAAGAATTTTTCGTACGGTGAAATAGTGTGTTTATGGATGGAAAATATAATTTTTTCTTATAAGTATGAATACCACATATTTCTCTCTATTGTTCACATTTATTTGTCCTTTCTCCCATATATTTACCCTTTCATTTCCTTATTTTTTTCTCTTAAACTTTTTATGCAAGGCACCAAGAAGAGAATATATACGCACAATTGTGTTTTTCCTTCAAAAAAATTTTCCATGGTAAAATTATTTCCATCTAAGAAACGAAGCCTAAGATATCTAAAACATAGATATCAATATTGTTCCTGCATCCAGAAACATGTTCATTTAGGAGTAGTAGTTTCATAGTGTAAAAAATGCATTCTACTTTATATTAGGAAATTTTGTTTGTTGCCTAGCTAGTTTGGTGGCTTATAGCTCAAACATAAAACTTAACAAGACGTATTGACAAGCCTTTCTTTAACGATGGATCACTTTTCGTAACTTTTCTTTCTATACTTTTCTTTCTATACTGGCCTGGTGGTGAATCAAAGTTAGAAGTGGTTTATCCAGGCTGGTTGAACCCCCAAAAGAAGCACCAATTGCTATCATGGTTGGAGCATAGATAGCAAAGGTATGTGTAGAAGCCAAATGCACACATCTACCTAGTAGGTCAAAATCATTCCATACCTATATCTGGTAATAGGCTGAGGATTGCTTCAGCCTATTACGAACTTGGAGGTCGGGTCAACAATCTAAAAGATTTCATTCTCCCGTTTGAGAGTAAGAATCCTAGCCAGGTGAAGATCCACTGGATGGTAGGTGGAGTGGAAGCATAACCTGAAAAGGCAGCAATTCCAGAGATGGTTGACCGAACGAAGGCATTCGCCTTTCTTAGTGCAAACTAGACAAACATAATATTTTCAGGTAAGACAATCCTGTGTTAGATATCTAACCTTTAACGTTTTAGGCATCTATGATAAATTGATAACAATAATTTCCTTCCCTTTATTCTTCTCGTATGTTTTTTTGATGCAAATTATTCTTCTCGTATGTAGAATTCTCATATTCATATATTTTAACCACGACAACCACCCCGTGTTAGATATCTAACCATTAGACATTTAGGCTAACCATGCCATGATAACAATATTTTCCTTCCTTTTGTTGTTCCGGGAAATTAGCAAAGTTGGTAGTTTGAAGAGTTTGAACTCATTGAGAGACAAAATCATTAGCATAAAGCAGATGAATAGTAGCTGTTTGGTTCAACACAGCTCTGTTTTCTGACTGTGATAAGAAGGGATTGACCTCTGAGAGGAATATTTTTAGCTTTGCCCCTTTATCTTTGTCCTTTGTATTCTCTCCAATTCAATCACCAAAATAGTTCGTTCCACTTCTCAATTCTTTAAAAGAGTACGTGAATCCCATGGTATGAGGTAATCATATCTTAGGACTTTCTGTCTTTGATATTGATACTACCAAAACATTTCAGGCATTAATGGACCCCTATTATTATGAAAGTTCTATTGTACTCCTAATATGGTCTTCAACTTGTTTTTTAAAGCGAGAGACCGACCTACGTGTATAATTGAAAATATTTCATCCCCGGTTATCTTTTTTAAGATAAGATGAGGGGGACTCGCTTGGGGAGAATAAGGATAAATTCTCAAATGAGTCTCATGAGGTTTGATCTCCAAATCTCGGGGATATGAGGTGGGAAGCGATGACACTACTCCACCATCTCAACCTTATTTCCAGGCCCGTCCCTGAGCCTGGGCAAGAGGGGCGCCCGCCCAGGGCCCAGGGAAAAAAGCCCAAATTGTTGTTTTGCAATCTGCAGTTACAAATAAATAAACTGAACGCATAACATTTACCAAGTATAGCGTGTTAGCTGCTTGGTTTACTAATTGACATAACAATTCCATTGTATTCGTTCACTCAGGTTCGAATCTCACGTAATATTGCTTCCTATTTTTTTCCTTTTTGGTTTCCTTTTATTTTCAATGATTTTAAAATGGCTTCAGTTTGCTTATCAAAAAAAAAAAAACTCCAGTTCCTATTTTTTCTTTTTTTGGTTTTCTTTTGTTTCAAGTGATTTTATATAGCTACTTAATCTTTAGAAAGTGGTTTTTTTTAGTAACTATGTCGCTTTTGCTATTTCACATCCCCTTCGGTTTTATATAATTGTCAATTTTTATGTTTACATTGTTCTTTGATCTAGTTCGACTATAAAGTTACTAATATATAAGTACAAATGTTAATATGAAATGTTATTAAATTTATCTCAATGTATATTACATTCAAAACATTATATTTTACAAAAATTGTACGAATAGATAAAGTAATAAGATAGTCAAACATATTAGATGTTGATAAAAAAAACACGAATGTCACAGTGGAATTGTTAAGAAAGTGAGTGGTTCTATTATTTCCTTTTTCTTTTTTCATAATTCAAACCCAGAAAAATATTAAAAAAGTAATCTAAAATGCCAAAGCGATTACACAATTTCGTAATCCAAAACCCATACTCCAACTGACAACTCAATGTAGAGGATGACGTGATATAAAATATATGACATTGGGGAGGGCCCATTTTTCTTAGTTCGCCCAAGGCCTCCAAACTGTCAGGGACGGGCCTGCTTATTTCATCCCTCGTTACTTGCATATAAGCTTATACTTATAGTAGTTGTTGAGAAAAAAAAATTATATGTTTTATATTTATAATGAAAAAGCAAGAAGCTAAGCCAATCAAAACTGGAGGAGTAGTTGAGATAATAATTTGTGGATATTCCAAGTATGATGAGGCAGTGAGGCACAATGCAATGGTTAAGTGAGATTACTAAGGTCCTAGATACTTGCTCCGTTCTTTTTTAATTGCAACATTTGCATTTTCACACTTGCCGGGCACAAATTTGATCATAAATAACTTTAGTTATGTACTTGTAAAAATTATGCAAATGATATATTAAAAAACTACACTTTGAAACGAATCAAATAAGATCTCATATGACTATGTTTATCTTTGTGTATAGATCATCATATATAGTCAAAGTGTGAATTGTGAATAGTAGAAAAGTCAAAATATTGCAATTTATAAAGAATGTAGGAACCAATAAGGCAATAACCAAAGTAGGGTTTTTATTTAGATACTAAATAAGGTTAACCTTGGTGAACCACTAATCATATATATATATATATATATAAGGGCAAGATCACATGAGAATGCTCCTTACATGAGAAATGAGAATGAATCTCAACCACACGATTGGATTAGAGTTACAATACTTGTTCATTAGAGTTATACCTCCGAAAATATTTTGAGCCCAAAAAAAAAATATTTTTTTTCTAATATTCTTTTTTTTTGGAGTTACATCACTTTTTCATTAGAGTTACATCACTTGTTCATTAGAGTTATAGCGTGTAAAATTTATTTCATTCTCATTTCTCATGTAAGTATGCATTCTCACATGAACTCACTTCTATATATATATATATATATATATATATATATATATATATATATATATATATATATATGAACTTATTTATAGTATGTTTGGAACCTATCATGTTTTACAATTCTCCATCTTGCTTATAATTATATAAACTTGGAATTGAAATGAGTCGGGTGATCATGTCAGAGTCCCTTACATTAAAGATTAGTTATTTCCAATATTAGTACTATTAAGAAGAGGTTTAGCATTATTAGAAGGTATGTGGGTCCAAGAATATGTGTTGTGATTTTGTTTAATTTGAAACCACTACTAATTTCCGGTATTTGTTACTATTGTCTTTCTAACTTTGTGATGATGTAGACAGTGAAATGAAAGGGATGTGTGAAAAGGGCTCGAGCTTTTCTTTGACAAGAATGTGGCATAGATAATCTTGACTCTTGCCCACCAACTTTTGACCACTCCGATTTTGAAATCATCGAACGAAATAAACTTGGTGTAATGGTGTGATTGGGTGCTAAATCAATATACAGGTCTTGTTCTTTTGAACTTATTTTGGCTGAACTGAACTAAACTGAACTTATTTTATTTTTGCTGAACTGAACTTATTTTTGATGAACTGAACTTATTTTTACTTATTTTTACTGAACTGAACTTATTTTGGCTGAACTGAACTTATTTTTGCTCAACTAAACTGCATTAACATAATATTATCAATACTTAAAATTATAATAATCAATTAATATTAACATATATTATTAAAACTTATTATTATTATTTTATTATTTTATAATAAAAAATAATAATAATAAATAAATAAATAATAATAAATAATAATAATAATAATAATAATAATAATAATAATAAATAATAAATAATGAATAATAATAAATAATAAATAATAAATAATAAATAATAAATAATAAATAACAAATAATAAATAATAAATAATAAATAATAAATAATAAATAATAATAATAAACAATAAACAATAAATAATAATAATAATAATAATAATAATAATAATAAATAATGATAATAATAATAAAAAATAATAGATAATAAATAATAATAAATGATAAATAATAAAAAATTAAAAATTTAAAAATAAATAATAAATAATAAATAATAAATAAATAATAATAATAATAAATAATATATAATAATATATAATAATAATAATAATAAATAAAAAAATAATAAATAATAAATAATAAATAATGAATATATAATAAAATATAATAATAATAATAAATAATAAATAATAAATAAAGAAATAAAAAAATAACAAAATAAGAAATACAAATTCATCGTTATTATTTATAATAATAATAATAATAATAATAATAATAATAAGAATAATAATAATAATAATATCATAGTAATATTGAAAACAATAATAATAATTACAACATTAGACAAGACTGAACTTATTTTTGCTGAACTGAACTTATTTTTACTAACAACAACAACAACAACAACAACAAACACAACAACAACAAACACAACAACAACAACAACACCAGCAACAGCAGCAACAACACCAGCAGCAGCAGCAACAACAACAACAACAACAACAACAACAAGTTGTAGTTGTTGTTGTTGTTCAACACGAAATAAATGGATTCGGGTCGAAGTTTGTGACACGTTTTAAGTAAATGGGTCAACATGACATGACTCGTTTATTAGATATGTGTAAAACTGTACATATATTTTATATAAAAAAATTAAAACTAAGTCATTAATTTAAAGATGCATTGCAAAATCACAATGCAAGTTGTCTTGAAGAGTTGAAGCCACCTAATTTATTTTTTTCGTATGTTCTTTTTCCTTCTTTAATTGCTATTAATCTTGGTCCCAAATGCCAAAAAAAATTATATATATTTGATTAGTATAAAATTTCATTTGTTTGCTGTAAATTTTAATGATATTGACAAAAAGTCTGCAATTGCTTAATAATAATAATAATAATAATAATAATAATAATAATAATAATAATAATAATAATAATAATAATAATAATAATAATAATAATAATAATAATAATAATAATAATAATAATAATAATAATAATAAGGGATATTATCTCAGATAACCCTGACTTATAGGCCTTTTTCCAATATAACCCCGACTTTTGACCCTGTCTCCGATAACCCTGAACTTGATTTTTGTCATTAACCTGACGGAATTGTTAACGGTGTTAACTATTTTCAAACGTTCATCCTTCTTTCTCTCTCTTGTTCTTCATCTCTTCTCTTTCTCTCTCTTGTTCTTCATATCTTCTCAAACATTCATCCTTCTTTCTCTCTTAATATTCATCCACTCTTTAATATTCAAGTACTCATAAAATTTTGATATTAAAACAACCCCTCTAATCAAACCTCTTTTCTTCCTTTAATCGCCTGCTTTCTTCTTCTTTTCTTCCTCCATGGAAGTTGATCTTCACCTCCTGACCTCCTCCCTCTCTTTCTCCTCACTTCCACCATTTTCTCTCTCCTCCCTTCTTCTTCATCCCTCCAAAATGACCCTGCATCACTCCTCCAATTCCGCCGTGAATCCGACCCATATGGTAATCTTCTCTCTAACTGGTCTTCTTCTAACGCTTGTTCCTCCAACTGGGTCGGCTTTAATTGTTCTTCAAATGGCAGAGTTTTTTGGGGCTTGAGTCCTGCTCGAATATGCCTAGATTTTTAGTTGAATTTGCCCAGTTTTTCTACACAATTTCACAAAAGAAAAACTGATTTTGTTTTAGGATTTGGTTTTTGTTTTTGTTTGGCAGCCATCCATTGCCTGGTACTGCTTCTGCTGCCATTTCAAACATTATTACTTTTTTTTTAATTGTTGTTAATTGCGTGAGGTGTTGCCATCAATTTGGTTTTCTTTTTTTTGTTTTTTAATTGCGTGAGGTGCTGCCATCAATTGCCTGGTACTGATTCTTTAATTTTGTGTTCAATTCTTCTGCTAATTTTGGGTTGTTCGAATTTGGGGCCTTTTGTGATCGAATTAGGGTGGTTTAGGGTTCGAATTTTCTACAGTTTTTGGTGATGATACTGTGGAGATGAAGAACAAGAGGGAAGAAGATGAAGAACAAGAGAAATCTAGGTTTAATTAAAAAAAAGTTAACACCGTCAATAATTCCATTAGGTTTAACGACAAAATACAAGTTTAGGGTCATCTGGGAATAAATAAAAATGTCAGGGTTATTTAGGAAAAAAGCCTATATGTCAGGGTTGTCTGAGATAATAATAATAATAATAATAATAATAATAATAATAATAATAATAATAATAATTTCTTGGACGTTAATAATAATAAGAATAATAATAAGAATAATCGAACAGAAAAGTTCAGATCAGACCAAATCAGAAAAGTTAAGATCAGATCAGACCAGATCAGAAAAGTTCAGATCAGATCAGAAAAATTCAGATCAGACAAGACGAAAACAACATAGCCTAAGTAGAAGTGTGACTTGGGAAACTTTAGGAAGAGGTATTAGTAATGGAAGACAGAGAAAGGAATATTCATTGTTAGTTGGGCTTAACCTCAATATTGGGTCCCTAGAAAATATAGCCATGTGCTGTAGACCTATATGCACATGCCAAAATCCGGCCCTGCGCTTTAAAATACTCTTTTGTTATCCATAAAAATGAAAGAAAAAATATTTATAAAAGATTTCAGATTCCTAATTTCTCACTTTGTAAGTCATTATCCAACCACCAAGCTACAATTTGAGCTTACAACAAAATGTGAACAGTCAACTCCAAACAATATATTATTTTTATCTTATTTAATTATTCAGGATGTTGATCTTTCATAATTAGTTGTACTAATAATGCTTAAGCAATAACTCTTGGATAAAACTAGTTTATATCAGTTACGGTTAAGTTCTATACGAACTCTTACATTAATGAACAAACGTTATTAGAGAAAACATATGCTGGTATTAAACTTTGATATCTTTGAAATTAATCGATCATCATTATCAACGTCCTTGTTGGTAGTTCTATGTTGTTTAGTAACTTTTGGCACTAAAGACGGAATAGTAGTGTTAATAGCTTATGAAAAAAGCTAAAAGTATTTGCAATAAAGTATTATGTAACCCAAAACAAACAAAAAGTAACTTGACCTAAAAATAAAGTAACAACGTTGTTGAGAAACATATTAATAAAGGCCCATGTAGGTTATTGTTAAATACTAAAGAATCTTGAAAATGAGTTTATGTTATTCAAGAAGAAGAAGATTCTTAACCATTTACAAGCATAATGCAGTTTTATCCCAAAATTAACTGGTAATGAAATAAAAACTAGTTATTGGGCCTGGACGATGTCCCTGTCGTTTCAATAAGATAAAAAGAATGTATAGTTGGGGGTGGGAATTTTATCATTAGCACAAGTCATAATGTAATGGTAATTCAATAAGATAAAAAGGATGTATAGGTCAAAGCTAGTCCATCGTGTCTAGCATGCTAGTCATTGTGTACCATTCGTATCAAGCATCCATGTCTCATGTTGTGCCGTATTGTTTTCCCAAAGTTTAAACTAAGAACACGTTTTTGACATGTGAATAATGCTTCGCACAAGGTCGCACTGGGCAACCAGACTCTAGATGTACAGGTTAGTGGCTAGTGGACAAGGATGGCGCAAGTTAAATAATGGCTAGGCAATCAAAACTCAACTCAGTTCGACAAAGAAGGCAGGTGAATCAATAACTAATCTCAAATATCTCGCCAGATGAACACTTGATTAAGAGCCTTTGGATATTTTTTCTTTTATTAAAAAAAATGCTCACATTGTGTTATATTAGTTTGAACACTTATTGTTAGGTTGGAGTAAATGTGACAGGAAATACCGAAATAGTAGTGTAGTTACAGTACACTAAAAAAAGGGCAAGAAATATATATATTTTTTAAAAAAGAAAATGGTGACAATAAAAAAAGAGTTCAAAGTATTTCGGGACCTGAGAAAAAAAAAAAGGAAAAAAAATGCTCCCACTAATTTGAGAAAAGAAATACATATACAGAGAAAGACAAAAGAGCAGAGCGGTGGATTAGCCCATAAATAGGATACTTAACAAGACCACGCATGCTCGGGTCCATTACCACAAATCCTCGACTCAATCTAGAACCGGCCCAAATCCAGTTGGCCCAACCTACTTGATAGCTTGGTCCACTGCTATCTCTTGTAACAATCAAGATTTCAAGACTTAAGCTAACGATTATACCCAAGTAACTAAATCTAGTTTTAACTTTTAAGCTAAGCTCGTAGCTTGGTCCTATATAACTTGAGATCTTCTCTTTACCAAAGAGTGGTCCAAATCTACTTCAAGTTTAACTTTTATTAGTATGGAACTACAAATTCCATTCAATAATATTGATAGCCGTAATATCTAAGAATTGCAAATCAATCTGTAAGATGATAAAATAGGAACATAAGTTGATTCCTTATGGATATCTATATAATTGCAGCAATATTTATATGTAATTTTTACTTTCCATATTCATAATTTCATAATAATGATAATTGATATGCATCAATAATGTAATTTTTATTAATAATAATAATAATAATAAAAGAATAGTCCAGTTATATCCAAGCACAGCTATATAAAAAAAAGTAGCACCCTTTAAGAAGTAGTACCAACTTAACTCTCAATCAAACATCTTACACAAAAATTGAAGATATGGAGATATGGTTGTTTGTTGCTCTACAGTCTACACTGGTGAAATGCCTAGTTAATAGTAGTATATAACATTGACGCGTTTCTAACACTTTGTGGTAATCTATTCTGAAAAAAAATAAAAAAAAGTTTATATAACCATAAATGTATATAAAAACCAACATAACTAACAATTATATGCTATATTAAGACAACAACATTTTTATTTGAACTTTTTGTTGGGAATCACCTATTGAAATTGCTACTTTGTTGGGAAAGACTTAATAAAAACTTTTTTGTTGAAAGACCTATTATAATACTTCCCTCTGTTACTTAAAAACCACCTCAACGTTCTTCAATCGAAAAAGTTCATTTTCCAACATTGACTTTTCTTCCCCTCCTTTTCTCATAAAATACGACCAACCTATTTTTAATCTATTATAATGCGAAGCAAGAGGAAAGGCTTTGGTAGGGTTAAGGGATTAGGATTAAAAAAAAAATTAGGTTGGTCCCATTTAATGAGAAAGGAAGGAAAATGAAAAGTCAACATCAGAAAATTGACTTTATGACGAAAAATATTGGGGTGGCCTTAAGTAACAAAAGAAGTATTATAATAGGTCTTTTTCAACTAAAAAGGTTTTATTAGGTCTTTCCTAACAAAATGGTTATTTTGATAGGTCTTTCCCAACAAAAAGTTCTTTTTATTTCAAAAATATACTAGCTTTTCATTTTAACATATTTCCTCTATTATGAAATAAAACTTTTGGGTTTTTCTACGTTATACCCTTGTATTTTTTCAATTTCTACATTGTACCCCAACCTTTTAAATGTTCCACACGGTACCCTCAAACTTACTTTTTTTTTAATGCACAACGGCCCTACCGCTGATTATACATCATTAATTTCGTCTACTTTTTATAATCCAATGGAACTATTTTAATTTGTGAATATTCCCTGACGGCGTTAAACTATGTACAAGTTATATTAGTTCCAATAAATTAAAATATTAAACGAAATTAATGACATATAATCAGCGGTTGGGGCATCGTGCATTAAATAAGGTAACCTTGAGGGTACCATGTGGAATTTTTAAAAGGTCAGGGTACAACATAGAAATGGAAGAAACACAAGGGTATAACGTAGAAAAACCCAAAATTTTTTTATGTGAGTTTTTTAAAGGACGTGTTTCACTAGTTTCAGAACTTGAGGAAATATTACTTTCTTGATTTAATATCACTTATATTGTTGTTCTAATTGGAGAGGCGGGGTAATTGATAGAATGTACTCAGTATTCTGACATTAGGACAATTCAGTAATTTACATTACCAATTGTTTAGAAATCAATATCATAACATTCTAGAATATAGGTTGGCGACATATTATTGTTGATTAGGAATCATAGAATATATCACCTGCATTCTGCAACAAGAAGAAACTGGAATGAACATTTCTGTGTTGGAAAGTGCAAGTTGCAACGGGCTTGATCTTGTGGCCCAGTCTAGCAAATGGTATCTCCGGTGCAGACTTTGGGCTTAAATGGGTTTATAGATGAGTCGATCCAACAAAGTTGAAGCCTCAGAGCCTTGCCCACACTAAAAACGGGAATATCGCATAAAGATGAACTTAACTTCATCATCATAGGCAGTTTCCATGAGAAATTTTGTTTTTAGATAAGATTTGATCCCACGTCTTCCGTATTACTTTTGTTAAGGCACCAACACTTTAGAAAAGGAAAGGGTTAACTAATGGCGGTAGCAGAGGAGGTAAAAGAGAGCAATATGAATGTACACAACATTCAAGTTATAAAATCTTCACGTTCACATAGGTTATCGTCTCACCACCAAATTAAAGTTATTGTAAGTTCACCTCACCAAATACGATACCAGTGATTTCACAATATAAAATATTGTTTTCAATACATTAGTGAGGAACAATACATATATAAATTGTTGGCGAGAAAAGAGTTGTTTGAAGAGTTCATTTTGAATTGACTAGCGGATCGGATCAGCAGGAACCAATACTTGAACTTACCACCCAACAACGACACAATAAAAGGAGGCCAAAGCTCAAACACCTAAGATCTTGGAGGCAAATACAAGGTACTATAGCATATTATTCAACATTAACGCTTAAGAACATGAACGATCACTAAGGCTCTCTATTCTCTTCAGCTTATTTTAACTAAAACTTATTTTTACAAGTTTGATGAACAGGCCCTAAATAAGAGATGTACCAAATTAAGTTACAAAAATTTCCAGGGTTAAAATTTAGCTATTAAGACTTGATCTACATACACAAGCGCAACAGCATTAATACACGTAAGGGAAAAGGAAAATCAGAACGTTAGTGTTTCGCATACATTATCGCCTTTTTTTCTCACAAAAGCAGAAAAACAGGAATCAATAACCAAACAAGATCTTCAAAGTATCGAACGAAACTACGCACCAGATATGATGGTTGGCTTTTACATGACTTATTTGGGATCCAAGAAAAAAAAAAAACCAGCGACCAGGAAAGGAAGGAATACCATACAAATCCAACATTAACAGCATTTTACAATGTTGTAGCATCTAAGGCATCTTTCGTAACAAAGCAGAGAAAGACTTCACCAGGAACATGGTGAGGAAACATTGATCAGCTCTTGGGGGATCAAACCAGACGGCAAGGGTAGGTTGCACGGCTGCTGGAAGCTAACATCAAATCAATGATGAGATAAGCTCCACATTCGTAGGAGCCTTCAAGAGAAAAATAAGATGATACAATGATATTTCAAGACCTCCTCCATCAAAGACCCATCCTTTCTCCATAGTAGGGTTTTCTCCTCCAGGTAACTTTCATTCTCTAAATCGTCATGTTCGGAACTTCATTATACAGGGATAGGATCATAGGACGTGCCATGACAAATTTGACATATGTAAACAATCTCACTTAGACGGGCCTATATTTCTTACACAATCCTGACCAGTTTTTTCTGATTTCCAACTCTCCTGTCCATGTATATGCTTTCAACACTTTTTCAACCCACCCATTTGATTCATATTTTCAAGTCTGATGTTCCATGGGATGTATAAACCCCCTACCCCCTATGTTCTACTCATTTAAACTTGATAAAATGCTGAGCAAGCTATAATAGACAATATGCTCACGATAAACAACTGATAAAGAGCAAAATCTACTAAACATAGCTGATATGTTGCAGAAATTGAATGATAATGGAGCTATAATACAAGATTCCTATATATTCGACCGGGACATTAACATAATATGACGATGCATGTGCAAGAAACTGAAAAAAAAAAGTGTGTTCAGCAAAGAGAAAGATATCCCACAGGTAATTCACAACCGTGGAAGGGTAAATCAATAACACAAGCTTCAGATATGCTTTTCTAGTAACCAACAATGTAATTCAGTTTTATTCAATCTCTGAAAAAGACTATGAAGTATTAACACAAATGAACAAAGTCAACTATAATGTCAATATGCCAACATAGGGAAATCAGCAATTAGAAAACATAATTCATGTAACTATAAATATGATTACTAACGAGATAGCTTAATGAAAAGATATACCATTTGAGCAGAGAAAAACAACTTTTATATCACACAAGTTGCCCACACAGGACTAAAATTAGAATACAGGAACTACAAAAGTTTTTTAAAAAGATGTCCATGAAACTACAATTGTAATAACCACATAAATGACAACCATTTAGTAACTTGAAACAGTAAAAAAAAAAAAAAAAGTAACAAATCCAAGGCAATTACTCAACAAAGTCTGAATTAAACTTGCATTACTTTATCCCCGGAAAGGGCAACCAACTACAGTAAACCTTGGCTAATTCCATCAAAACACAAAAGCTAAGTTCCTGCCATCTACAAGACAGCCATTTAACCCAAAAATTTTCTGGACTGTCATCCACTTAACCAAGAACTACGATGTTTCATATGTTTCATCATATCTACATTAGCTATTTTCAATGCCGAAGCATACCAAGAAACTGACCTGCATCTAATTCTCCACAATTCATCCATCACAGAGCACCATCAGGCCCAAACCCAACAAAAATCTCGCCATTCTCCTCGAAGAACGCCATGTCATCAGATTGAAAACCACTTCCACCCCTTACACCGACATAATCACCCTCGAAACCATACGCCCCACCTTCACCTTCCTCCCCATAACCCCCAGAACCATTGGCAGCAACACCTTCATTACTCCTCCTCCCTCTACTCATCAACTTTCTGGCACTCCACGCCACAGATTTTCGCTTCATCATCCTCGGCGTCGGCTTCCCCACATTGCTCTCACCACCATTAATCCCTTGATCATTCTCCGACTCATCGCTCTCATCCGGAATCTCAATAAACTCATTACCAACACCATTACCATCCTCATCATTCAAATGTACTCTACCAGCACGAGTCTTCCCAATTCTTCTGACAGGAAACATCCCTACAATCGGAGACCAAGAATCAAACTTTTTCTTACCCTTGTCCAGATCATCAGGTGAAAACCCTAACGGAAAATACCCAAAACACCCAAAATAAACCCCTTTCTCCAACTCCATCTTAGGAAGAGAATTCAAAACAACCCCATGAAAAGCCCTTCTACAAGTCTGATTCTGACATCTCAAACAACACCCTTCATAAACCCTAGAATACTCATACATGTAAAAACAGTAAGGACAAAAAGTCCAAAAACTACCCACTTGTTCAACTTCACTAAAACCACCCTTTTGCCCAGAAAATTGAGAATCAAACTGGGTTTTTTTGGTGGGGTCAGAAAGACAATCATAAGCTTTCCAAACCAAATTAACAGCTTCTTTAACCAAAGAAGATTTATCTTTAATAGGGTCCAGAATTGAAAGAAGGTGCTTAAATTGGGAGCGAATTAGGGTAATATCATTGGAAAAAGTGTCGATTTGAAGGATTGAGTAGAAATTAGTTTGAGAAGAAAGGATGTTGGAAATGGCGAGAAGTTGAGAAGCATGACGATGGTTGGAGAGAGAATTAGGGTGATTTGTTTGTTGAGATTCAAGGGCGTATTGACGGCATAAAGTGTAATTGCGAAGACGAAGATGAGTTTCTGCGAGTTGCAGAAGTTGAGTTGGAGATAAATTTGCTTCTTCTTCTTCTTCTTCTCCATCTTCTTCGTAGAGTGATGCTGAAGCTTGATTTTGTCTGTTCATGGTGGATTTTTTTCAAGGGTGTGTTGTGTGTTTGTGAGTTGTGAGTTGTGAGTTGTGAGTAAGAAGAAGATTTAAAGTGGAGGAGAGAAAATGGGGAGAGACGAGAAGGTCGTCTCGCAGTCAATGGGAAATGACGGGCAAATGTAATGAGGAATTGAGACGTGTTGTGTTGGGGGGTTATTTTTATTTGGAAGATTCTAGTGGATTTAATACTACCCTTAATAATTTTGGAAAATAAAGAAAATGGAGATAATTCTAAGAATTAATAAGATGGCAAAATGAGAGTGAGGGATAGTTCAATTGGTTAGAACTTTCCTCCCGGTTTCAGGTGATCCTGTGATCGATTCTCATCCCCACCCTTGTGGCTCATTCGCACCAAAAAAATAATAAGATGGCAAAATATAAGGAAAATTCCAAGGATCAGAAATATTGAAAAGATGATTGATGAAGTTTTTTTTTATAGGGAAGATGATTAATGGAGTTGATTTCTTTCTAACTTTCCTCCACATCAAATTTAGTTTAGATTATTTATTGGATATTCTTGGTTTTCATACCTTATTTATATCACTTTTTAGATTTAATTATATTGTTATAAAATTATTGGTTTTGCTACCTTGTAACGAATTATGTCCAACTATCCTCATTTTATAAAACTCCCTCTATATTTCTTTATCTTTCTCATTTGGAATCTTGATACTATTCACAATTAGAGATGATCTTCTAAATTATTTACAATATATAAGAAAAAATATAGTCATGTGGGGTCTTATTTGATTCGTCTTAATGAGTACTTTATTGATATTCAATCGTTATATTTTTTACTAATATGTAGTAAAAGATATTTAAAAGCAAAGAAATACATTGGTAAATGCGCACAATGAAAGTAGGAAGGATAAAAAAAATACAAAGGGAGTAGTCCTCATTTTTTTAGAACTGTTCTTCAATTGTTCTTCTTTCAATCCCATTTTTCCTTCTTCAAACATTGTCTCTAAAATTCACTTCAAACAATCTCTAAAAATCTCAATCGTGAATCTTCGGTAAATTTGTGTTACATTCCAGGAGAAGACAATAACAAACTTTACCAAACTAGGTACAGATTGTTGTTTCAATTTCGTCGATTAGGGTTCTTTGCATATTGGGAGTTTTGTAAAATGAGGAATTTTGTGAAATTAGGGCTTCTAACTAGAATGAATTGTGCCTAATTGCATGATTTTTGATTTAAAGTAAATCTTTGATTTAATTTTTTTTTCTATAATGCAATGTCATCTTCCTCCACTAGATTATTCAAAAAAAAAATGCTCCACTTACACCCAATTAAGCATAATTTTGTTTCAATTGGAAAACCAAATTTCAAAAAAAAAAACTCCACTATTTTGAAAAAAGAAAAAAAAAAACAATTCATAAGAACCCTAAATTCCAAAATTAAAACTTAAAGATTACCTTAAGTGATAAAAATTGCGGTTTTTTCACCAGATACCCCCGAATTTTCAAAAAATTCACCTGGTACCCTCCATGTTTTCAAAATTCACCAGGTACCCCTAAGTTTCAAAATAATACACGGGGTACCCTTAAATACCCTTAATGACTAACGGCGTTAACCGCCGTTAGTCATTAACCCTAATTAACCTCTAATCCTAACCCTAAACCCTAAATCTATCCCTAACCCTAACCACCCCTCCCCCACCACCGCTTCGTCGATTTTCGTTGCTCCCCTACCATTCTATTTTCGCTGCCCAGATTTCCCCCACCCCGTCGATTTTCGTTGCTCCCCTATCCGTCGATTTTCGCTCTCCAGATCTTCGTCCACTCCGCCGTCGATCTTCGCTGCCCATAGCTTCGTCCACGCCGCCATCGATCTTCGTTGCCCAGATTTTCGTTGCTGCCCAGATGGTGGCTCGTGTGGGATACCCAGATCTTCATAACTTAGGGTGGGATGTGCAGAGAAAGATGGTGGGGAGGGGGTGGGCAAATCGAGGAGAGAGTGGGGTTGGGGAAATCGAGGAGAGTGGGGGTGGGGACGGGGTGTCGACGGGGTAGGGGAGGAGGGCCTGTGGGGGGGTGGGGGGAGAGGGTGTCGACGGGGTAGGGTAGGGAGGGGGCGGGGGGAGGGGGTGGGGGAGGCTGCGGGGGTGGTGGGAGTGTGGAGGAGGGGTGGTTAGGGTTAGGATTAGGGTTTAGGATTAGGGTTAGGCTAAGGGTTAGGATTAGGGTTAGCATTAGGGGGTTAATTAGGGTTTAAAACATAAAATTAGGGTTAATGACTAATGGCGGTTAACGTCGTTAGTCACTAAGGGCATCTTAGTGTATTAATTTGAAACTCAGGGGTACCCCGTGTATTAGTTTGAAACTCAGGGGTACCCCGTGTATTAGTTTGAAACTTAGGGGTACCTGATGAATTTTGAAAACATGGAAGGTACCAGGTGAATTTTTTGAAAACTCGAGGGTATCAAGTGAAAAAACCGTAAAAATTGGCAAAGAATCCAATTTTGTATTGTAGCGAAATGTAACCAAAACCCTAACTTCATATTTTGAAGATTGATTCTAAGAAATTTTGGTAAATTATTTTTGAAGTTGGATGAAAGGGTTTAGAAAAATCAGGTGAAAAATGTATGAAAATAGGAAAAAACAATAGAGTGTGGGCTCCAATTAGTAGAATAATGGACGAAATCGATTTGTGGGTAGCAAAACCAAAAATTGAGGAACAAAAAGGCAATAAAATCAACAAAAACAGCTAAATTTTCTTTAAATATTTTCTTATCAAACTTGTTTAAAGATTGTACAAAGCATTAAGGATCGTGATAATTATGATACTCTTTTTCCTTTACTTTTTTGTCTATATGTATTCCTAAAAAAATCTCATATATTCTTCTTTCACGTATTACTTGCTTTTAATCCCGTGCAATGCAAAAACCTTATAAGTTAATGTCACGTCTTGTTTCTACCTAGTATTTTGTTTTTAAATTTTGGCGCTCCGCCTATCTTTCGCAATAAAAAAATGAAAACTCTGAGTAAAACTCATCATTAATTTTTTCATGTGTACCCCTAATGCTACATGAAAATTTAGAAAATAATGGCTTATTTTGTATAACGTCTAAAAAAATTCTCTATCTACATGTGGAGATTAATTTTGATGCACAGGTTTGACAATACGCAAGTTTTGTACCAGACGGTCAAACCACTACTAGTGAACAAACAACAAACCAACTTAGAGAACAAAAAAATACACGGTAAATTATATGATTAGGGGTGCTAATCGAGTTGAGCAGCTCGCAAGTAACTCGAACTCAAGTTAGTCAACTCTCGCTCAATAATCGAACTCGACTCGAAAGCTTTATGAGCACAAGTTGAGCGAGACCTAACTCAACTCGATAATCTCGTGAGCAGCTTGATAGTATTTATATTTATATTTTTTTTATACAATATTAATATCATTTTTAAACTATTGATTTAAAAAGCAATCAAATTGGCAATAACAAAAAAAAGGTCAAAGCTCAAATAGTTCATTAAAAACATGTGTTCTCCCTTTTTGTACAAATAGTAAAAGGTTAAACAAATTGGAAAAGAAAACTATTTGAATCGAATGGAGTAATCAAAGCTTACGTCGAGGTAAGTTTCGAGTCAAGTCAAGTCGAGCTGCATATGGTTAACGAGTTCGAGTCGAGCATGCATTTAGCGAGCTTAACAAGTGGTGAGCACTCCGCTGTAAATTTTGTTAGTTGGCACCAGATTTTTCAATTACCCTCCAAAGTGAAAAGTCTAAACTTACCTTATCCTTTTGGCCTTTTGTTAAATAAAATCATAAATGATAAATCCCTAACCCCTAGTCCTTAGTAGCCGATTTAGTCATCTTCCTCACTAGTCAACTCAGTTCCTCACTTCTTCTCACTCTCTCAGTCTCTATCTACCTTGCACACTCTCTCAATCTCTCTGCCTCCTACTCTCTCTTCCTCCTACTGCTAATTCATAACTCATTTCACTATATAAATTGCCTTTCACCTGTTTCCTCTCAACTTAGATCGAGGTTGTTGTTATCTTGCTAATTGTTAAGAACTTTAGATTTTAAGAAGGTTTTTTAATTATTATTTTAGATTGGGTCTTGTATTTTGCAATTTGGATTTTATTAGACTTTAAAAATGGATTTAGTGAGTTTAATTTTTCAAATTTCAATCATGAGAAAACATTGTAAACCTAAATTGAAAGAAAAAAATAGTATAATGCTCGGACTAGACTGGATTGGATTCGGACTCAAGAAAAAAAGTTTCAGACCGTACTCAAAAAAATTTGGATTGGATTTGGACTCAATTTCTCAAGTCCAAAAAACTTTGGACTGGATTTGGATTTGACAAAGTCCAATCCAATCCAACCAATTTACACCACTAATTGATATAGGTCATTTGAATAGAAACCCATCTCCATCATTAATTAATTGACTTTGTGTGGATCAATATAAAAAGGGAAGGGGGAACCCAAAAAAGTATTAGAGACTAAATCGAGTAACTTTTCACTAGTGAACACGTGAGACTGGGTGTGCACCGGTCCAGGACTAGAACAGAACCAGTTAGACCGATGGACCGGAATCTGGTTTTTTTTGGACAGGAACCGACCGGAATTTTTGGACATGTTGGACCGAAATCTGCATTTTTCAAAAAAAAAAAAGAACTTTTTTATTTAGATTTATACATATTTATAAATTAGATACATTAAAATTTAATAATTCTAACAACAATAATCTTAAAGTTAATAAATAGTAGGTTTTTAGCTTTTAAACTTCATAACTTTAAAATTATTTTTAACCTTTAAACTATTTTTTTACTATAAATACAGAAATTCCGGTCCAGCGATCCTGACCGGAAACCTGGAATCCTGATTTCCGGCGGACCGGAATCCTCGGTCCGGTCCGGTCCGGTCCCACCCTACCCTTTGCACGCCCCTACGTGAGAGGACGGCAGTTTGGCACATCCATTTGGTATGTGCCTCACACCAATTCCTTTCTCACGTCCATTAGTGAGCTTGTTCTCCATTCGACAACATTTTGAAGATTAAGCAAATTTCCCTACTTTCAACAATAACAGAAAATTTAAAGCCAATACTACAGAGTCCAGTTCTCTAGTTGTATACATGGTCTATGTTGCTTCCTGAGAAATCTTGGGAAACACCCTCTCCCTACTAGAATTCAGGATTTTCTACAACACTATCCAAAATTCTGAGCTAACAGGAACTATAATGTGCAAGATGTTTAGCATGTCTGACCTGAAGAAACCATTGAGATGAAATTATCGGTCAATGACTGCCTTCTTTGTGCTATTTCTCATAGATACCGTCCTCTTTGTACGCAATGTATACACCAATGATATGTAAAGCACGGTTGCAGCCACAATGAATACGCCAATGTATACACAAGCTGTTGTTGCGCATACATACAGGTACCTAAGAGCATGCACACTGTCAATTATCACAATTTCAACAATTAAGTACTCCAGTTCCTTTCCAACTTATCAATTTGATTTTTGCACTATTCATATACCCCCCATTGATCATATATAAAAACAATCGGTATCATGTAATATGTTATTGACTTTTTCTAACTCCCAATATATTTCAAAGTATCAACTTTTGCTTATGTGAAAAAAATATATATATATCAACTCTATAAATCTGACTAGTCAATTCTTAAAGATATTGATTAATGGTCAAAGTTCTGCGTTGGCAAACATGAAAGCCAAAGTGGTAGAAGTAAAAAACATATAAGGGGGTAACTAACTCCATGAGTGTCCACCCAAAAACTGAAAAAAATAACTCATGCATATCTTTTAGCAGTACTACATGCGGTACCCAATGATTTTCTCACTTTTTAGTTTCTTTTCTACCTGGAGAAAACGATTTCTTGTGCAGAATCATATTTAGTTTCTAATACCATAACAATGTCAGCAGAATGCACATTGTTCACAGACATATTACACTGATAGCTCTGGCAGTTACTTACTTGGGAGAGAAGACACTCCAAATAAACAAATGGTTCCTCATCTGGAGCAATATTATAGTATATGCAACTAAGAGAACAGAATTTATGCTCAGTGGAACAAGAAACGGAATAGCAAGCATCGACTTCAGCAGCAGCCCAAGATTCATGGTATAGCCAAGCTCATCATAGCACTCATCCTTCAAAGAGATGTGCATCATCAAAGAAAGAAGCACCAACATTGGTGACGCATAAGTGATGCAGAACATCAGTATACCAGAAAGAAATGTTGAGTGACTTGAGATGCCCTGGAATTCCATATATAGATATGCTATCAGTAATTCGATCAATCTGAAGCACTGAAAAATGCAGATGCAGGCACATGTATTATAAACTGACTCACAATGAAAGCTCCAGCGACATCAACGGTGGCAAGAGTGTTGCTATTGCCAAAACCAAAATGGCCAGCCATCCCAATAAAATACAATGTTGCAACCTAAGAGGCAAAATCATAATCAAGTATTAAGAACGGTTATCACAATAATTTTGCCTCATAAAAACAACAATAAATTTCAGTGCTAAGAACCTTTTAGCAAACTTGTGCAGTAAAAAGTATTAAGGGAGTTTCGAATGCTGTAAAGAAATTGAACTTGGAAAACATCATACTATAATTTACCTCAGCCCATGGCTTTCGACACGTTCCATCACTTGAAAAGTACATCATAGCCACAGAAATCTGCAGCAGCAACAAAAAAACTGGCATCGAGTTAATGGGTTGCTGCAACAAAAGCTGCAGCAGAGACCAGGAAATCATGTATGCCCAACCAGTCAGATAGGAACACTCTTTGAGCCCACTTGACAGATGGTTTATCTGATTCTTAACTGCTTTAGAACTTGCTAGTTGGCTATTAGATGTTGAATCTTCATATATGGAGATAGGAGAAAGCCATGGTGAGGCTAATACAGTAAAACCAGTTGCAATGGTCAGAACAGTATAGATAATTTGAGCCATACAGGTTGCACCATGACCAGATACTAATGCATTATCCTGATATATCATGATATGATGCAAAACTAAGTATCCTGATAGTAGAAAGAAGAACTGGAGGAGTTTGCTGAAAAATCTATTCAACTTTGACCTAGAAATTGCATATAAACTCAAGCTGGTCACTAGGATTCCTGATGCCACTCTGATTGTTTTTATCTGATTGCTTCCTACCTGCTCAAGCCATTTTGAAATGTCAGGTAGATGCGTCCAGTTCACACCACCTTGATGCCAGGCTCTTATGATCCTTCCACAAATGAACATCACAAGAATTGAACACACTTGCGAAAACCTTGAAGCATTATTATTGCTTTTATTAAGTTTGTCTCGTCCTCCTAGGAGGAGGAATTTTATCGTTTTACGGAATAGAATCAAGAATAATGTTGATGTCAAAAAATGCCAAATATATTGCTCTTCTTCTACCATAGAACTAGATCCCATGCTCATAACAAGGATGACAATCACAGCCACAATATAAGTTTCCTCCAGACTCCAGTTTTGCATACTATTCTTCATGTCAACAGACCCTTGACTCTTTTTAAGGCATTCGTCTCTTCGCAAACAGAACAGAAGTCTCAGAAATACTAGAGAAGCAAGAACCATTGCCACAATACCACAAGCAAGTTGAGCCAAGGGTTTCTGAAAGTGATAAAACAGTTCATTAGTCAATGGAACATAGAAAAAATAACCAGACAACCACCTTTTTCTTTTTTATTCTAAAATTTATTAATTGTTTTTGGGGTGAAAAAACAGGCTTTCGTTAGCTCATCCAGCAGATCCACTCCAGAGCCTACTCATTACTTTGGGTAGGATAGTCCCACCACGAAAAGAACAGAAAATCCCTTTTATTAAGTTTGTCTCGTCCTCCTAGGAGGAGGAATTTTATCGTTTTACGGAATAGAATCAAGAATAATGTTGATGTCAAAAAATGCCAAATATATTGCTCTTCTTCTACCATAGAACTAGATCCCATGCTCATAACAAGGATGACAATCACAGCCACAATATAAGTTTCCTCCAGACTCCAGTTTTGCATACTATTCTCCAATCTGAATGTTATCCCCCCACCCTTTTCAGGTATATACACCTCCAAATGTCAAAAGGCGATAACTTAAGAAGCAGTGCAGGGCTGAGACATACATCGGTGACTTTGCGAGTTAGCCACTCACTTGCAGTCATCAAAAAGTCGTGATATGCAGAGACAGTGTGATTGTAGTCATGGGCACCCTTGGAACTGTTGAGAGAATATTGTACAGGATGAATAAAAACAGATCAGACAAGTTCCTGGTATAGCAAACTAAAATTTCTCATTTTATAACAACTTTTGGACCAACCTTGAAGCTGTAGACTTCCAGAAACTGTGAAGATAAACAGCTTTAGAGTATAGGCAACAAAACATCTCTTCAACTGTAGCACTGCATTGACTCACTTTAAACCATCTGCTATCATCAAGGTGACCAGAAGCTGAAACCACACAAGATAGACCTGGCAACTGGGCTTCAAGTAATCTCAGTAGTTGCCATGAATTCAATTCAAGTGCCCTCAGCAGTCGGCGATCTGGTCAGCAAGATAAGATCTAATAGTTTGCATAAAAACTAAAGAAGTTGGTTTGCAAAGTATTACAAGCAGCTCTTTCAGCAATGATATATTGCAATATATCTTCATAAAATCAAGTGAAGTAACCAAAGGTTCTTGACAGCTTGTTGAAAGAATCACCTGTTAAAGACAGCAAAGCCTCCATAGTAACAACTCCCACATTGTTCTTGGGAATTGGCACACCGAAAAGAAGAGCTAAGGTTGGAGCAATGTCAACCTAGAATGATGAAAGCATGCAATAGTTAGACACTAAGTTACACGAGCAATACTCAATAGTTCCTAAATAGCACAAATCTCTTAAATTAAATAAGCATTAAATTAGAAAAAATGCTGTCTACCCATATAATTTAGAAATTAGAATATGTTCGCAAAGAAAACTGACAAAGAGCTACTTCGTAAATCTCCGCATCTAAATGGTCACCAACATCCATGATCCATGACAGCACACATAGTTATTGGGAGATGTTACCTGATTAATAGTGCCTTGATTTGCTGCCATGTCACCTCTAAGCACTTTTGAACCGGGACCAATAAATAAAGCCAAAGAATCAGTTTCTTCATATGAAGAGCCACCATGATTACCACTCTCAGTCATACCATGATCACTGACCACAAGCTGCAAATTTAAGGGCAGACCTGTCAGAAGAAACAATAAGCCAGAAATAAAAGTTAAAATGCCCTGACAATATAGTAGGATCAGTTGCTCTAAAAGCATCAGAAATGACCAGCAAAAGAGGATCATTTCATTATATCTTCATGAATCACACATAAATGACAATGTATTAGTGCACATTGAGATAGACCAATAAAAAATATACATGCACAAATAGCAGATTTTGCCATATGCTTCAATAAGATTAACAAGAACAGTGACTATGGATAATAAGAACTGCTTTAGTTCCCCAGACTTGTATAATCTGGGAGTAGAAGAAATTAATGCAGCACAGTCACTCATCTTTCCTACATGAAACACTCAACATAAGAGGATAATGCAACAGAAATTTTTAGTAATATAGAAAAATGCTTGTAATTAAGATGTCCATGTAAGAACGCGACAAAATACTATGACTATAAATGGTCAAAAGGAAATCGAAATAAGCAACTGAAGATTGTCGAACTAGGCTATTTTTACGAAAAAAATCTGGTCCAAAATGAGTGTCAAGTGTATGTTGAAATGTTCAATATTCGACATGGATACCTGAAGTGAAATGAAGAGTCCGACTAAGATAGCTAAATTCTGATGATCATTAAACTAGCAAATTTTATCCAGTCTCCTACACTCCTATTATATATGTCAGCTGAGTGAAGAAAGATAATTCACACCACCGATCCAATATAAGCAAAACCTGTGGCCTACAGTTATCATGTACGTTAAAATGACAAAAGTAAGTTTTATGGTGCTGAAGCATTTCAAATTCTTCCACAAGAATCTTATAGATCACGATAGAGGATGACTGGATGACAAACCACGAAAAGTATTAACATCAATCATTCACTGGAAATCAATCATTTGAGAACTAGCAGGACGCGGTAACAATTAAGAACAAACCAGAAGGGTATCTCCTTGCTTGCTGTTGCTGGAAAGAATGCCATTCAAATGAACCATCTTGATCACATCATCCATCTCCCTAAGTTTTGGGGGCATCAGAACGCTGACATTGTTTGAAAAGGATATATTAGAATCCAAACAGATACGCACATGTGCAACAAACTCAGAAATTGAAGAAAAAAAAAAAAAAGAACTACCTTTTCCGTCCACCAATATGCCCGACATGATCCACACCTAGATAATGAAGGATCTAGAAATATGTTATAAAGATCAGCCAATGAGTTTCAAGTTGTTTACTGAGAATAAGCCACAATATTAGACTATACCCTATATGACAAAAGTCATCCTTTACAGTTAAAAAAAACAAATAAAAATCCCAATTTTTTTTTTTTAAAAAAAGCACCATATATTATTCATTGCCTTCCCTAGTTATTGCACTAAACAATATTTTAGTTACAATTATTTAGCATTCTTTACCAATTACACGCATTGAACAATAACAAGAGACAAATTTTCAGTTATATTTTTTGTCTTCTCTACTAAGTATATCTAGTTGATATTTTAGATTGTATTATTGAATCAATGAACTTTGCTTGATCATACATTGACAATGTGTTTGAGAAAATTCATTTACTTGTGGCCTTTGGAATTTTACTTTTGCTCCTCTCTTCCCCAGGGTTGCCTAAATACTTTGTTGTGATATCATTTTTTGTTGTGCAAGTCAATGTTGTCTATTGTAGACACATAATCGTGTCTCCCCATTTAAGGGTCCAATGATGAAACATACCGCGGTTTTAGTTGGCGCAACCCAACGGAAGAGCAATTCGAAAAGCCAACCCAAAATAAGTTTAAAGTGTATTTTGAAATCTTATTCAAAAGCCCAATTAATTGTTCATGACAATTAATTGTATTTTAAGCCCACAAAATATTTTGAGTCCATTCATTATATTTTAAAAGCCCAATTATTTATTTATTATTTTTAATAAATATTCTAATAAATTGAAATCAGATTTTTATTCCGCAAAAGTCAATCTCCGGATTTAAAGGGATAAAAACAATCTTTTAAAAGCGTTTAAGGCAAAAGCCTGGCAAATGAGCTGGACGCAGGCGGTGCGCCTAGCGTGCCACGTACGCCCAGCGCATTGGCCAAGTTATAGGAGGCACGTCAGTCTGCGCCTAACACGTGGATATGTGAGTCACACAGAGTCCTGCGCTTGGCGCACCACTCTATGTGACGCACAATCTTTCTTTTCTATCTTTTTTTAAATACGCGTACCACGTGTACGTTTCCTATTGGGCTTGCCGCGTCAGGCGCGCCAATGTGCACCTTACACGTGTGTTTGCGCGTGACACGTAATGTAATACTCCGTATTTTTGGAGCTATTTGGCTATAAATAAGAAAATATAAAGTAAAGGTGAAAATAAATTATAGTATAGTTTAGGTAAGCCTACAGTTATAATTTAAATATACAACCTACCTTGGTACCTAATTATATTTTAATTCGGTTTTGTTAAGTAAATCAGAAGTCGATTTGGAAACGAATCCTAATAAACTAAGGTTTCTCATACTATAAAAAGGAAGAAAAAAAAAAAAATTTGAAAACCCTATTCACTAAGTCATCAGCCGTTTTTTTAAACCAAAGAATTTCTCTCTCCTCTTTTCCCCTCTTCCACGTGATTCCTTCCAAGAGAAAAAAAAAAAAAATTCTGCTTCTCTTCTGCACTCCTCTCCTCTCGTCTCCTCTCCTCTTCTCTTCACGTCGGCCGGAATTTCTGGGCTCGGGTTCGCGCGAGAAGAGTCGGAAGCTTCCTGTGTGTGGGGTGTGCGACGCGAGGCTCGAGTGTCGTCGTTGTTGTGCGAGTGGTGTGGCTCGGCGGAGTTGTGCGAGTCTAGTGTGCGAGCGGGCCTAGCGAGTGTCGTCGCTGCCGTCGAGTGTGCGAGCGAGGCTCCGAGTGTCGTCGGTGCTGTCGAGGCGAGGGTGCGACGCGAGGCTCGAGTGTTATCGCTGTTGTGCGAGTGGTGTGACTCGACGAGGTTGTGCGAGTCGAGTGTGCGCGCAAGGGTTGTGTGCGAAGGTCGAACGGTGTGCGTGCGTCGAGGCTCGAGGGCGTGGCTGGTGTGCTGCCGGAGTCCGTCGCCGGTAATTGTCGCCGGCAAGCCACATCGGTATAAAAAAAAAAAAAAAAAATTCCTTTTTTTTCTTCTTTAAATTGATTGTAAAATCTGATTTTTTTTGTTATTCTTTGGTATCTTGGATTAAGTTTGTAATTATAAGTAAAGAATAAAATAAGTTAAAAGAAATCAGAATTTTGCAAGCATATTAATTAGCTTCTAAATAAGTATGTTAGTTCAATAAAGTTTATGAAAAGAAATTTTGAAACAACAAGATTAGTTCATTTTAATATTCAAAACATTATATCTTACATAGTTGGATAAGCTGATTTTTATTTTCATAATGCCAAAGATTTAGCACTGAAATATTTCTATTATTCGATTAGGTCCCAATTTCATAAGCGGAACGTTTTAAGTAATCAGCAAAGATTCTCCGTTACAAGGTACGTACGCGTACCAGTTCAGTTGCAATTACTAGTATCATGTTAGGTTGTGATTTATTCTATTGGAACCTAGAATCATGATAGGGAACGATTGTATGATTGTGATTGATGAGATTGTTTGGTAACATGAATTCAATTGGAAATCTGTATGTATTTCCTTGTTGTATGACTTGTGAGTTGGAATGAGTTATTATTGGTATGCGAAATTCTATCGTATCATAAGCATGAAAGTTTTGGATTTGTATTCTTTGATCCATGGTGTAACAAGGATGTTACAAGAAGTAAAGATTTGAGTATTGTATCTAAGAAGGAATGTTAAATGATTATATATTTAATGTGGTATGAATGTACAATACTAAGAAAGGATTTTGGCAATAAACTTGTAGTTGGACTCCCTACAAGTGATGAACAATGGGGGGGAGTGTGGGACTTGTTCTACACTCCTACGCAGGCCTACCTGTGACGACAGTAGTGTCCTTATAAATTTTGATAACTCAAGTAGGCGGAAGGTTCCGTACGATCTTGGGGGTATGCATACTAAGGTGATGGATGTGGAACGGAACGAAACCGTGTTTACATTCCATCTAATAGACCAAGTTGTCTATTAAGGATTCAGTAGCCCGTATGATTCTAGTAAGATGACGGTGCCCGTTCACGCCAACTAAATAAAAAGTAAAGAATGTCTTGCTATGGTAGTATCATGTCTAGGAATGATCCTTATTATCTTGTTTAGGCTTTGTATGCACTTACTTGCTTTACTATGTACTCAGCATAGCGGATTGTGTGTTATTGTGTTGTTTGTTGACTGTGATGAACCATTGATGCTTCAATGGGGAGCGGGACTAGGTGTCTTTGGTGTTCTTTGCATGAGTTGGCATACGGGGAATATTTTCTGGTTTATAAGCTTTTAAATGTTTTTATTGAACTTATAGAACAATTAGTATGAATAGTTAATGGTTTGAATAAAAAGGGGTCTATGGTGATTCCCGAGTTGTAATTTGAAGTTAATATTTTATTTCCGCTGCAATGTAGTTTTATAAAGGAGTTGTTGACATTTTGATTTTATCTTGCCTTGCGTTTCACCGCGGCGGTAACACTCCCGAAGTCGGTGCAACGTAGTCGTGGACGTGTATGGATTTTGGGGGTGTTACACGTAAGCATGCGTCTGGGGCAGGTAGGCGCGTGAGGCGCACTCTACTTTTTCTATAAATACCCCTCGATTTCCCGAATCAAAGGACGGTTTTTCAATTTTATTTCTCGAGCACTTTAAATCCCGAATACTTACGTACTATATTTCTAACCTCCAAACACATCAAACAAATTAATCCTTTCAAGTTCTCAATCCCATCGCGCTTTTGGTTTCAAGATTGCTCCTCCTGAAGGTCGTTACGCTCTTAGGCCTAAACCGCACAGGTATACTCCTAAGGACCCTTGAATAATTCCTTTATTTATATTGCCTTACAGTTACTAATAATTAATTGTCATGATGTAGATATTTAATTAAATAAGCATGTTTATTGTACATTCTAACCTTTGTTCCTCTTATTTTTGTATATAATATTCATGTTGCTTTGATTGTTCTATGCATATTTTTATCACCCACATGTTATTATTGCTAAACAAGACCTAAAGAACTGTTCTAACTAATTCGGATAATTTGGACAACCTGCTAGGTACCTTGTAATATCATTGCTTAATAACTTGTCACTAAAAAATAGTCTTTTATGTGTTTCCTGAACCAATTTATACTAATATTTTTAGGGTGCTTAAAACGTTATATGGTTATTCTTTTGCATGAAACTGTGATATGAATCGATATTTAGTAAAGGCTAGCAATGGGCGAACTTGAATCATTATGACCATATTCATACCCTCACCCCCGAACTCAATTTTTGGATCAATGACCATCTATGAAGTCAGGACGGGGAAATCTACATTGGATAAATCCCTAAAATGTCCCTACAGTTTTCAATATCCAATTAGGTTTATAAGTTTTCCTCTAAAAGACTTGTTGGCGACTTCAAAACGAATTTCAATAAAAACCTTAACAATGGGGTAGTCAAATACGCGCTCACACCGCTGTAGGTGAAAATAAAATCACGCCTACATCTATCAACCCTCTATTTTCTTCTACAGTACTATTATTATCTATCACAATCTAAAAAGAGAGAATTTACACTCCACATAAACTTCAAAGGCCAATGTTTTCAAAATTAGGTAATCCTACACATCATGTACCCGTGCTTTGAACATGTTAAAAGGCTAGCTAAATATAAGAAGAAAAAAATATATCAACCTACGTAGCCCATTATGTCGTCATAATGTAATCACAAAAAGGTCATCTAATTATTTAAACCCAATTTGTTTCATTTATCAATAAATTGGAGTGCCTGGTCTACGGTAAGGACTTGTGAACATATGAATATTTTCTCCATCACCCAAGGAATGATGGGGGTAGCTAGCCTGCTCAAACATAGGTTTTAGCGGATAACCCCAATTTATGTTTAATAGTGCATCCTGATAGGGGAAAAACATACTTGTTCAACATATCTCTCACTCTGAGGTACATGCCAACAATCCATCTCCATGATCCAGAGGGACAACAACTACACAATTTCGTCCTTTTCTTTGGGGAACCATCTTCCACCAATGCCATAATACATTTTAATTCACGGTCTTGTGAAATAAATACATATGTACTTTCGAAATTTACTTCCTTTATTCTCTTTTAGTTGCAACACTTCCCAGGGTGTTTTAGTTTACTTGCAACATTACCTATTTTGAATATTCTTTCTCTCTATCTCTCTCCTCATCACATGACCCCTTCTTTTATCTCTCTCATCACCTTAATAAATGTGTCTCTCTCCATGTTGCAACTAAAACAGAACAGAGGAAGTAACTAGTATCTGATTTCACTAACAGCAAATAAGATATTATATTTTCAAAAAGTAAACATGATAATAAAATTGACAACTAACCCATTGCCATCTAAATTGCCAATCAATGTAATTCAACTATCAATGATGCTAGATGAACAAAAACTATCATTAAGTGAAAGGCTTGCAAATTACCATGAGATGCCAATCATCCCGATTAAGTTCTCCAGGCAAATGTTGAGACACATTCAGATCCACTTCAATGGTGTCCTTGACCTATGCGCAACCAGAGGCCAAAATACATGGAAAATGTAAGAGATAGCAGCTTCACTATCCACTCCAGCCGACTTGCTAGTGACTGATAATAAAAGAAAAAACTGCAAACGAAAAGGAGCAGGCGAGCAGCTATGTGAAAACTCGCCTTAGATTGCAAACTCCATAGTTTTCTCTCATTTTACCCCCTACTTTTCTGTTTTCTACGCTCATTCTATTCATTTCCTATAAAGCTAGCTAGATACATTACCATCATGTCAAGGAAGAGACTCACAAAGAAGCTACTAACTCCATCTTGCCTAGTAAATAACTTTGGGAACAACTTCAGCCAAGTTTCATCACCAAACATAGTCATGTTCCAGCCAATTCTAAAAAACTGACCTGCAAAAAGACAGGCAAGCAAAGATCACCCCATAATCCTGCTCTATCTCATCATCATGAAACAAAAGTCACAAGGTCATGCAAGCTAACCCAGAAGATTGTCATCTAAAAAAGCTTGTGTATTAAAGTTGAACGCTACATCCAAGAATCCCCCAATAGCACCAGAAACCATAGCCTGTTAAAATAGAACCAAGGTGAGCAGAAAAGCTAACCTAGACAGAAACTACCGTTCAAACTCAAGCCGTATAAACAATACCATTGACCTTCAAGCGAGGCATAGTCACAGTCGGTGGTGCAGCCTTGGCATGATATCCAAGTGCCATTCCGTTTGCAAGCAATGAATGTGTGTAGGGCATAGCATCTACAAAAGCTTCAATAGGCGGATTTTTGTCCTTCCCGAGCACAAATTCTGCTGGAAGACCGTCAACAACCTAAACCACGATGCTTGTATATTGTGAATAACTGAATATATTTCAATTATAGGCTCAAAGGACATTGCTTATATAAGCGCTAAAAAGAGAATAAGTAGAGGACAGTACCATGAGTATTAATCGGCCATACGATGGAGGGACTTGAGAGAGCTCCTACACCATTCAATATGATCAATTGACAAAAACACATATAAAAGAGAAATATTAATCAAATTTTCCAATAGAAACCTTATTTTTCTAATTAAAAACCCCTAAAACTATCAATAACGCAGATTTTTCCTTCAGGTTAACACAATTTCAGTCCATATTAGTTCAATTCAGAGACTCAACTTCACTTCAAAAAATTGAGCATTTGCAAATATGAACAATATTAAAGCTAATAAACCAAAATTTCAACTACAACATCAATGAAATAATACCAAAAGAGGAGGAAAAAAAGAATCAAACCAGAAAACGAGATCGAAGATCATCAGAAGACATTGAGGAGACATCGAAATCTTCAACGGCGTCGTTTCCAGGAGGTCGATAACTCTCAGGACCACTAAAGTACAATCAAATAACTAAATTTAGGAGAGAGAAAGACGCAGAGAAATATATAATAGAAAAAGAGAGCATGAGAAGAAGAACCTGACGCCGGAAAGAGCAGGCTTGACGGGGAAGAAACCGACGACGAAAAGAGATAGACCTGCTATTTGCAACGCCATTGCAAAAATTGTCCAGATTGTGAGTTTTGTACATGACATCGACGACATTTTTTCGTCTTTTAGATAAGTGAAGAGTAGAGAATTTAGCAGTCTCCACCTTAAGCTAACAACAATGGAAGTTCACTGGATTATTAATTATTATGACCGATTTTCAACAAAGACAAGTATTGTTTGTTTCTTTTTTTCGGGAAGCTGAAGGACCCTAAGTAGAGATCAAATTAGTACATACACATATCCGTATGAAGAGGTAAGAGGACCATACACACAATAAACATCAAGCACTAGATTATATACATAAAGACCAATACCAATGAACATGTACCAATAAGCAATAGAGATGTACATATGTTCATTTGGCTTGTTATCCATGTACATGTGTTCATTTGACTTGTTCTTCATGTACTAGCGTGTGCCCCATGCTCTATGTACTAGCGTGTGCCCCATGCTCTATGTACTAGCGTGTGTCCCATCTAAGCTTAGCAAGTAGAACTTAACCTGTTCGTGAACAGTTCGAGCTCGGTTCGGTTAAAGCTCTGCTCGTGTGGCTTGACTTGAGTTCGTGTTCGGCTTGAGACCTTAACAAGCCTAGCTGAGTTATGACAAGCTCGTGAATAGGTTCGATTACCCTTTTATATATGGAAATAATGTATTATGTATGTATACATAAATATATTTATTCTAGATATTACACAATAACAAGTTAATAGTTTTATTGTCAAAAGAATAAACTCAAAAAACAAAATTATTTAAAAAAGAAATATAAAAAAGACGAATAAACTAAATATAATAACAGGTCAAGCTTGTTCGTGAACAACTCGATAACAGCTCGGTCAACGCTTGGTCTCTCGGCTCGATTGATAAGCACTCCTAACCCCAAGTTGGCACTCAACTTGTGGAACTTTTTGTGGCACTATATTATGTAATTTAGTTGAACTTCTCTGAAGTTCTCAATTTCCACCGTTCCTAAAAAGATGACAAATATATTAAAAGGCGTTCCTAAGAAAGGAACGGTGTCACATAATACTCCTCTCAAACTTCTAATACACATGTCTATAATCTCGTCTAAAAATATTAACAACGTGTAGTTACTAGGATTCGAACACATGACCTTTGAAATGAAATATGAGAGTTTAACCACTAATCCACTACAACTTTAATGGTTAATGTTTCAAAGTAAAACATAATAATCTTATAATTATATGTAATTATAAAGACATAGGCAATCTTTTTGATCTCAAACACTTTTATTAAGTAATAACATTTTCTTACCCCAATTTCATTGAAATTGTTATTTTTATCAGCTGTTCCTTAGAAGTTTTTTAAACAACTTATCATGCCATAACGTCCATTTTTCAATTTCGCATTAGACAGAATATTACGAAAAGATAATAAAAACAATTTATGAATAATAATATATTTGATAATTGCAACTGACTCGGGGCATCACCCGGGCCAAAATACTAGTTATTGTAATTATAAGTTGGATTTAACTACCCTATTGCTTATATTGACCCTTGATTAGACCATAGTTCGATATACTTTTTACAGCAATTTTGTACGAAATGTTGTTGTGTTTGTTGAAAATTTACAGCATACCCTGATCTTTTGTATTTTAGAATTGTCTTAATACATTTTTTTAAAGAGAAAATTCATTAATTGAAGGCCAAACGGCATCTACAATAGGTATTAAAGAAAAACAAGATACAATTAAACAAGGCTAAATCAAATTCGTCTTCGAAGGAACTACAATGAACCAGATTGAGCAATACAGCGCAACCCCCTTGTATTTACTGAATCAAGCATCTGCTGATGAGGAAGTCTATCATTCTGATGTAGTTTGGGAAGAACATTCTTGACCGAGTCATGTTGACCGCATCCGAGATTCTAATACCTTCATGTTGAGTCTCGAACTCCAACCAATGAGAACAATTTCTCATACCTAAAAACAAAAATAAAAACAATACTCACAAGTCATAACTCCCATAGGGGAGAAGGAGATTTCCAAAACAGAAACTAAAAACCCCATAACAAGGTTTGAAAAGATCTCATAAGGAGAGACTAGTTTATTAAACAAAACAAGAAAATGAATTAAAAATTGAAAATAAAAGGGGAAAAAGGGCTTATGATGGATGAAATCATCCATGACACCCCCTAACTAATGAAGAAGGGGTAGAGGAGGCTAAGGTTTGAGAGAGAAAGAAAGAGGGGGGAGGCTAGGTCTGGCGGCTTAGAATTGTCTTAATACATTATGTACCTCATATTGGGTCTTAATAAGATTTAATGTGTAAACTGCTTGTTATAAAAGTTGAAAAAATGGGTTTAAGTTTATCTTCCAACTTTCTAACAACTACTTTTATTCAACTAATCAGTTTTAAATCGCAAACAATGAGTTTGTATATAACAGACTTAATAGAGCATCTCGCTAACGGAATGTATTATAGGAGAGATCTATTATATCGTGTAAGAATTCATTCATCAGATTTCAATTCTCTCCTATCATCTTGTAATGATGATGATATTTTTCTCTCTATGAGATTCTTTCCTCGTTCAATGTTCAAGCTATACCTTGAACTTTAACTTGTGATGTTAATCCTTGATCAAATTGAAGCTTTAACAAAGTGAGATTAGGAAAAATGATGATTTATAGTAAATTACTTAATATAAATAACATAATCAAGCAAAAAATTCATGGAAATGTATATGTATCATCTATATAAGTATACTCACTATATTTATAATCCCAAACGTTGCTTGATTCCAAAATTTGTTATAACTGTAAAGAGATTCAAATCAGGAGAAAGAAAACAATTAAATCACATTCCCGTACAAAAGTCATATGGTTCGTCAACAATCTCGGTAATGGGGGATTTCATTGACAACGAAGAATCCTGCAAAATTTACATATAATTTCGTAGTGTCTCAAAAAGAAATCCCCTAGATCATATACACGTAAAGGTACATGAAAAAGAAGAGATTATCATAAAAAAGATGAGACAATAACAATACATACAATACAATGAGTTAAGGAGTTGTATTTGCATATGTACTCATTGCTTCACATCCTTCAAGATTCCCCCCTTTTCCAACTCACTAACAAGATCTCTCAAAGCTGGTACTTTCATCGCCAGAGTTCTATACAGTCGGGAATACCGAGCTCTTGTACCATCAGCAGTTCTTGCTAAGGCAAGCAAACTTAGAGCCTCTGGGAGTTCCGAGAATATGTGTTTCATTTCCTCCAAACTCATATTTTCCAGAACTGTTGGTCTTGGAACAACTCTCACTATTTCACCACCTTTAGGTTCCTGAACCTTAGCATCCGCTTTAACCACCAACTCTGAATTTGAGTTGGCTCCACATTTGATGATAAATGGGGTAGCAGACCCGGTGTTGAATTGTAGAACATTCCACTGTGATACATCAGTTTCAGCAGCATACCCAGAATCTGATGATGGTTTAAGAGCATTTGAAGACTGGAAACGATCATCTTCTTCAGCAGCAGACTGAGCAAATTATTACCAACAGTGAAAGAGTCAGGATCCATAACTCACATAAGCCAATGACATACCTTTTTGAAAATAAAAAATAGAAAAATACACAATACATAATTGGAGTACGATAAAGCGTTGGCCGTTGAGTCATTATATATATATCATGCACTCAACAAATAAAATAACAAAAGGAGAAAGACAATAATTGTGAAAGAGAACACATGTTATAATGAGTAGCCAAAGAAAACCACTACCTCCACAATTGAGCGAGCCTCAGCAATTTGCCTCTGTGCACACGGATGGTCAATCTCAAGAAGTGTTGGCATTTGTTCAGCAAGTTCATCCAGAGAAGCAAGCATTGCTCTTTTCTTGTTTTTACTCAAGGAGTTTATGGAGGCTTGTCTTGTTATATCCTATTTATGACATTTGTGCTCACTCATTTATCATATCCTTGGTCATCAATTTATCAATAAAAATTACAACATGAAAAATATAACTAACCTTAACTTGCATCAATATGCCATCAAGGGAGATGAGAGAAGCAAGTCTGGCATCTTCAGCAGCAGTAGAAGGATTAGGTACTGGCAAGCCACCGACTTCCAACGTCAGTAGAGCTGATTCACCTTTCATTTGTTGCAATATCTGAATGTGGCATGGAAAATAAATAAATTATGTCTTGTACACAAAAGCAGGCAATTTATGGAAAAAACAGGGCTAGTTCCCTTTGTAGTCGACATAGTTCCAAAGTCATTATAAAACCTTCATACTGCAACCACAGTCCTCTTGTAAGTTCAAGTAATTATTAATGACCTAGTCTTTCCATGAGCTAAGATATTAGACGTTAATGTTAATTATACCTGACAAAGATATGTAAGTAAAGCCCTCTCTAGACCCAAAGCCAACAGAAAAAGAGCCCCCCTTAAAATTACCAGAAGGTCTTCCACACTGGTTCAACTCTTAGAATTCAACAAAACAAAGTTGAAGAGAAGGAATACAAATCCAACAGACAACGCAATGTTACAAACACAATAACCCCTACAGTTCGTAAAATTATTCATCAAACGCAATATCAAAACCGACAATGATTACCAGTCCTTGAGAAATGAGAATCATATCTTGAGGAGAAAATCCAAAACAGCGAATCGTGATAGCCAAGTCTATTTACTAATAAAAATGATCTTACCTTCCTCCTTTTATGATCAACAGATTCAAGAGCTGAGCGAAGTTTTGCCACCTGAGTTGGATCTTCTGCCATTTCCATAGCCAATGTTCCCGCAATATCCTATTTAGAGGAATGAACAGCTCTAGATTATTTTGTGTATGTGCTATTAGCTGTTGCCACAGTTTGGCCTACTATCCAAACTTTTACAAGGGAACATGTCCTGTCTGTACTGTATACCTTCAAATGTTGTAGCTGAGATGTGTAAACCCGTTTTGTATACTCAGATAGGAGTTGACCAAGAGCGTCAGTACTGGGAGGCAGGGCAGCACCTAGTCCAGCCATCCAACCATCCATGATTGCAGTTGAGAGAAGCTCTAGCTGGCCAGTTGTACCAGCTGTTGCATCATCACCAATTACGGAAAGAAACTCGAAATTCTCCGCCAGCCATGATCTAATTTGACGTTGTAGCTCTCCAGCTGGAGTATGAACAAAGAGAGCAGCCAGAGCTTTATTTCCAGCAGCAAAGCTTTTGGCCTCCTCTGTTATCTCCCTGAGTTTTCCACCAGTTACATGTTGCCTCCAAGTTTCCTACAAAATTTTGTAATGAAAACAACATATTTCATCAAATACCTTCCAAAAAAAATTGTATATTAAAGGAGCAGGCGAGTAGCATTGTGTATATGCACAATGAGGTGACCCTGTACTACAGTATATATTATTATAGAATTGCAAGATTAACACTATAGTAATGCGGAAACACACACAAACATGTTTAAGGTGAACAACTACATTTACACAACATCCAATCTGTACTATATGCACAATGAAGTGCCCTGTACTACAGTATATACTATTATAGAACTGCAAGACTAACACTACAGTAATGCGGAAACACACACAAACATGTTTAAGGTGCAAACAACTACATTTACACAACATCCTCATTGTTGAAACGAAATTTGCAACTTGGAAATTCAAGACATGCATAAACTATCATCATAACCACATAGTTGAAGGAAATCAAATAAACATGTTTACCTCATCAATGCCCCGAAGCTTCAAGACCACAGAAGAAAACTTGGACTTCTTTTCTTGCTTGATGTTCACTCTGAATCCTTGAATTTGCCCCTCAACCAAAGATGTTCTAGGGCTCAAATCATACCGCACAGGAGACCTTCCAGGACTGTTTGCACGACTAGAGCTCCTACTTCTTCCATTAGTGCCTCTCTCAAGAAATCGCTCAACTGGAGCAACCTAAAGAAGAAATATACTAAATCTTAGCTTCCATAGATTATGGAGAGGTGTATGCAAAGCAAAGATTATAAATTAAGAAAAATAATAACATTATACTTCAGAGATATTCTCCTTGATTAAAACATTCTACTTCAGACAGCAATACCTTGATCGATTGCAGCTCAGGAGATCTAGCAATCAAAGATCTTATATACAGTATCCTTACACGAGATACAAGCATAGTATCCATCACCCTCTTTGGCTCCATTTTACGGATAAATGAAAAGACGGCATCTCTAATCTCTGCAAGAATTTCATGCTCTCTAGAGGCACCAGCTTTTATGACAGCTGCAAGAACCTGAAAAGTTGCAAATTGTTTGATATGCTTGCGACCACATTAAAAAAATACAATTCATATACTCAAGACCATCCTATATAAATTTGTTGAAGTTAAAAATCCATCCTTAAGCACGTTGTATGTCAGAGAGGAAAAGTATAATACTTACCAGAAAGACACCTGACTAAATACTAAAAACCCAGCATAGATACTCAGAAAATTCTTTAGACCATTCGTAACATCAAAGTACTCAGCGTCATATGCATATAAGCATCAAGGTTTATAGGCCGAGGATCATGATATTTTCGGGAGATAAAGCTGAGTTGCTTCTACATAACTGGTATTTCTGAAAGTGGTTACTGAACTCAATTATTACCTGGGTTGCTGCGAAAGGTGACCTAGCAACCATATCTACATAAACTAAATGTAGTTACGTGGTGCAGTTAATAAATCTACTTTGTCAATCTTTTTCCACCATTCCTTTTCTGAACAAGTACCATATAAGGTGCACAGTAACTAGTCTACTTGAGAAAGAGGGTGATTGTGGTCTGGGTTAAGTAGTTCAGGAGCAGCAAAGTGAAAAAAAATCATAGTATCCGAATCAGATGCACTGCGTTACATACAGCATTTTCTTTTAGGGATGACATTTGCTATGAAATAAGGTTTCCTGAGAGCAGTCATTCTCCATGATAATGTGATTTCATCTCAAGCTTATAGAAAGCTGATTTCCAATTAGCTACAAAATCGGGTGATTCATAGTATACATCTTTGCGATAGAGCAACTAAAACAGGACCTATAGTTCTGTTCCCTGCGCATGCATAAAAATACACCGACACTTTTTTATCTCTTGATTAATGAACACCTTATACTTTATCTCCCCACCACACCCTAACCCCAATCCAACACAACAAAATAAAGATAAAAAGAGGTTTTGAAGTCTCTAAAGGAAATGACACATTTACACCTAGTCTACAAGAATTTTAGTCTTCACGGAAATTGGATCTTGCCTAAAGGACCTTTTTGGCAAGCAACGAAAAATCTCAAAACTAGAACAAGTAATTTCCAAAGTAGAAAGCGTGCCCTGGAGTATACCAGCATCAAAAGTTTATTTGCGCCATCTGAGATAGCAGCCAGGCCTTCATACTGTTCAGGATCGAAGTCATTCAAGGCAGTAGTGAGATATTCTCCAGCTGGGGTAGTTTTTGCTAACTCATTCCCAGGTTTAACCAAAGCAACTGCCAATTCCCCCTTACCACCAGCTGTCGACCCAGACACCACTTGAGCAGAACGCGCTGTACTGTTACTATTATTGCTCCTGGCAACAAACCGAAAGAAATTGTTTAATGTGGATTTATTGGATCATTTCACTCATCAGAAGCAAAGTAAGCAAGGTTCATTTTGATGCGAAAGAACAAGAAAAGTCAGAAAACAGTCATCAGTAATTAAATTATGGAACAAGTAGAACAGAAAACCACCACGCTGATCCAAACCAGAAAAATGAAAAGGGATTATTGATGTCTAAAAGTACCTGGCCAAGTCCTGAGTCTGGACATTCGCTTCTCGTCTAGCTAATGGACTAGACACCTGGAGTAGAACCAACAAAGTGTCAGAAATAGCATATACAGTAATTACAAAACATTTAGGGGGCGTTTGGTTGGGGGTCTTATGGAAAGGGTAAGAGAATCAAGTAACCTGATTCCCTTACTTGTTGTTTGTTTGCACACTTTAATGATACCCTTTACCCTCCCCTTACCCCCAAAGTCCTCTACTTTCATTCCCCCACCCCTCCTAGGGTTTCACTTACCCTTTCTTTGACTCAATCTTGACCATCTCTTTGACCACCCAACCACCACTTAACCCAACCACCGCCTGACCACCCAACCACCACTACAACCTCCCATCCGACACCGCAACCCGACCCGGCCAGGCGACCACCACAACCCAACCCGACCACCGCAAGCAGACCCGATACCTCCACCCGCACCCTCAATCAAGCCACAAGCCATCGCCTAAACCACCATTCACGGCACAAACCCTAGAAAAAAAAGAAAAAAGAAGAGCAACGGAAGTGTGAGAAGTCGACGCGCAAGGAAGGGGAGGGAGAGGTGCGACGCGCAGGGAGGGGAGGGGGAGATGCGACACGCAGTGAAGGGGAGGGGGAGATGCGACGCTCAGGGAAGGGAGGGAGAGATGCGACGTGCAAGGAGGAGGGAGGGGGAGATCGACGTGCGGGGAAGGGGTGGGGGAGATGCGACGCGCAGGGAGGGGGAGGACATCGACGCGATGCGGCGGCGTTTCAGGAGTATGGAGAGGCGGCCGCGTTTCAGGGGTTAGATGTGGTGGTGGTGGTGGTGGTGGTGGTGCTATGGTGGAAGATGGTAAGAGGAGGAAGAAAGAGGAATGACATTTACCAACCAAACATCACTTTTAATCTAAGGGTTTTGCTTTCCTTTCCCCCTTTAACCCTTTCTTGATTCCATTCCCTTTACCCCATAACAACCAAACGCCCACTTAGTCCCAACTCCAGATTGAAATTTTGAGCAAAGAAGAAAACTATGGGTATACCATTTCATAGAGAATCAGCAGGAAATCACAAAAATTTATCTTTAACTTTGATGGCTTCCAGTAGGACACTAGCAGTCTTCGAATAAATATCATGGCAACATATATAATAAATTTTTCTATCACAAAAAGGAAAGATAAAAACTTTAACATCCATAATTTTGTCTTGGAAATTCTGTATCCCTATTCAATATAACCATTCCGACCATCCTGAAATACAACCGAACCTCCCCCACAACCCCGAAAAGCAGTGGAAGACAGTTTTATCTCTAATTTAGCCAACTTGGCCAAATCTTCCCCCCTCCCCCTCTTTTATACTAATTATGAACAGAATGAAAGATATAACCGAGATGTCTAACAAAATAACCTTTTGACTGTCATAAGTCAATGCACTTTGAAAACGTTCTGACATTTTGGGAGGTTTCTCTTGAGAACAATGGAAGATGTTGATTATTTATAACATTGTTAATTGCAAGTAATTTGAGAACAACCTTGATCCAATTATGCAATTAAAATACACCTACTTTTCAAAGCCGTGAGATGCATAGGATAAAAAGTAAAAAATCATATTCTAAACCTAAAATGAAGTTGTAGTACTACATCAATTTTTCCTCATTTTATATAAGTCCTAATCCTAAGCGTATTCTTAAATAATTAGATTTCTACCCACAGCAAAAAAAAATTAATTCGTTAATTAAGACATTTTGTATAATAATTTATTAGTTCTCCTACTTTCATGAACATGAATTTATTAGTTGAATTTATTTATAAATTTTAATATATATCAGTGGACCTCATTTTAAAGTCTATTTCAAGCTAATTGTAATGTATTTCTCTCACAAACTCTTTTAATTTAAACAATAAAATCTTTAAATTATGATATCGCATGCTCAGTTGGTGCACCTTATGCTACCAATAAGTTTCACTTATATATAGACATATGTAGGTTGTTTGTGCGTTTGATTCTTCATGATCAAGATGCTACATAATGAACAATAATCACGATCTTACCAACAAAAGCAGTCATTTTTTAGTATAAGATTCCAATTTATATATTTTATAAAGATGGTTGATCACCATGCAACAATGACATCCCAATGCTACATCATTCAAAAAGGATGTGAGGTACATCCTCCATCTCATATGAACTGAAATAAATTTTATTTTTGTAGTCCCTTCACCTTGTCAAGCTACAATTTTTAAAGAATAATCAATTATTCTCAGCTATTTTAGCCAATGGGCTAATGAAGTACTTAATACATTTGGTCTTCCACATCAGAAACTATCTTGGCATCTTCGTACAAATGGGACAGAGGACAAAAAAAAACATAGGTCAAAATCAAATGCAGTAAATCCTTCAAATTGTAAGCAGGGGAGCTTTTCTGCACCTAGGACTGAGAGACAGGCATATACAAATCTCTCTATATGCATGCATATATTTATGTGTATGCGAATGTTGACAGGAACAGTTGATCTACCTGTGAGGATTCAACCGAAGCCGCTTTTCCAGTTAATCTGTCAAATAACTTCTCATTTTCCTCGTGCAACCTCTGTGATAGAAAAATAAGAGGATAATATTATGGGATGAAAAGAAGTTTAAGACTTAAGACTGAAGCAAAATAAATGTGAAGGCAAACACAAGCTCCAGTTAACTTTTCTCACGTGTTTCATGATCTCTTACAACAAGATTCAAGTGTTTATTAATTTCAAAACAACAGCAAAGGGAACAATAATTCTAAAAAATGGGGCAATGTGTAAGTTGTTCCTCTCATTTGTTTCTGAGATTCTTCAATTATATTGTCGATGATGCTAGAGGCTTCAAAAAGTGATAATTACAACAGATGGTCACCAAAAAAAAAGAGAAAGAGTGAGCAAAATTCTTCAAGTGTTGTCAGTTGCTAAGACAAGCATGAACTAATAACTTTTTCCATAACAGACTGTTGGTTGTGCACAGAGCTGGTATACGAAAAGAAAGATCACATAGTAAAACCTGGCTGATGCATCCTAATTTTGCCAATTCTCAAGAAGGAAAGTTCTGGAGGAAAGCATGCTAGAGGGGTAGCAACATGCAATACTTTTCCGATGTAAATGACAACACATTACACAAAGTAACGCGTCCAGCAATTATTTACACAAAATATTAAAAACCCAAAACAACTATGAGGAGATAATGAGTTCATGAAAAAAACTAAAAGCAGAAGACACCTTATTTACAAGTATTTGAGAGCCAGCTCAAGAGAAAACGAAACAGACCTCAATCAGTGCATCTCGTTTCAGGAGTTCTTCCTCAAGCTTCTTGATAACAGCCGACGAGTCCACATTATCCTCTGCCACTTTCACATTTGAATTAGTCACACTCTCTGATTTACTTTCAGGAGACTGAAGGGCCTCGCTTAGTTGTTGTTCTAAGCTTTGAACTTTAGCCTAATGAAAAAAATATAGTTGGAATTAGTATAAATTCACATATATACACGTTTTTTTTAAATCTCAGATGCATCAATTAAACAACTGGCAAAGCGGTCTTGTGAGTCACCTCACGAAATCACTTGTAAGTGACATTGGCAGGCTGCCACATATAAAGAATAATAAATACATGGCCTGATCATTCTTCTTCGCACCATTGAAAATTATGCACACCTTTTCTCAGATAAGAGAGTGAATAAATATTTTGAACATAACTGTACAAATAAGGAAAAGGCTCCTTGTATAATCACAGAGATGAAATTTGTACTTGCCTCAATAACACCAGAAAAGGAAAGGAAGAATGGGATAATACAAATGTCTGTCTGCTCCTTCTATCTCTACTGCTTAATGAAAGACATTGAAATGGATATGCATGAAATAGAAGATTATTTTCTAAAAGCAAGAGCCAGAGTTAACTTCAGACGTACACGACATTGTGTATATGCTACAACTCCAAGAAAGCAAATCAAACCTTACATGAGGCTCATATGTATAGTTTTTGATGCGACTATTAACAAGCTCACTGATAAAGAGCATGTGATGAATTTTGAACACTATCCTCTTTTTGTCTTCATTTATATTGGAAAAATAGAAGGAAAAGAAAAGCAATTGAATGAGCAGGAATTGCAAAAAGTTCACAGTATGGAGCCTAGACTGCAGCTATCAATGCCCCCTCAACCCAACCCAACATGCCCCACCCTCCTGATGGTATGGCCTATAATGCCCACAAGACCACAATTGAGTGCCACCGGGATCAAATATTAATCGTCCTGGTAAGGACCACATGGGTACACTCAATCTTTAGATCCCCTTTCTTCTTTTACTGATCACACTAATACACTATCACATCCCAAAATGCAGATAGTAGTGGTCTTGCTAGCTCCTTATCTAGTTGTTGCAATCAAAGGTGCACAGCAATGATGACTAGAACAAACAGATCAGCAAGATACAGAGTGGGTGAAAAGAGTATTATGCTATCAGCACCATAATGAAGCCTTTCTCATAAGTAGTGATACCTTACTCGGGAGGCATGTTTATTTAGCCTGGGGGGTCCAGGATTTCCAGAAAGGAGAGTTGTTCCTCCTCACCGGCTTATATGTCAACCATCCCATTATGAGATAGCTAGTATTCCGGAATCTCATCATTGTTTATGTTAATGTACACAATGTGAATTTCAAGTGAGATGTACCTCAAGATTATATAACAAAATATAGAAGCATTTCTGAAGAAGGGAAAATTTTATTAGTGTGACTGTGTGAGAAACCTGACAAGTGACAATACCAATCAGCACCCACCTTCAGGTTCTGTATTGTTGAATCTCTTTCTTGTATTTGCAGCTTTTGTTCTTGTTCAACTTGCAATAATTGAGCAACTTGATTCCGTAGTTGTGCATTCTGGTCTTTCTCAATCTTATGCTTGTCGGCAAGCATAATATTTTCCGACTGCACCCAGGATAGACAACATAATATCAGAGAATATGTAAAATTGAGATCATAATCCCAACAATAACAACAACAATAAAGCGTTAACCCCAAAATGATTTGGGTCGGCTAACATGAATCATCATGAAAAATCGTTTCTGTGACAGAAATTTGTAAAATTGAGATCATAAGCCCAAGGGTAGTAAATTTTTTATAATATTCATTCTTAAAAAATTCCATCCCTACACTCTTGCTGCCATTTTATATGCTATAACAAAAACAGTCATGAGTCTTTATCAGTGAATTCTCCCAACACAAGAGAATAGAAGGCATCCAGATTCCAGCAACTAGAAGAATGCAACAACAAATGATAGACACCACAAAAAGCTTACCAAAAGGCAAACAACCTTACTAGTAAAAATAGCAAAACGGCTAAGGAAGATGATAAAGTTAGTTGACTAACGAAATCAGTCTTAAATAAACTCATCAACTAGAGTCAATGAAACTCTCAAGTCTCGACCAACTCGCAATAACTGAGAGCTGTCAGGGGAAGTCTCATTTAAATATGTCAACCCTTTCAGCCAGAAACTGCGAAGGCACAAACACAAATTGTCTGTAAGAGGATAAGTCCTCCTGGCAGCCTTCCAAATGGACAGAAAATACATGCCTGAACCCTACACTAGCCTGCACTTGAACTGTCTGGTTTGATTACAGTCTGCAATTCTTATTGATTTGTTTTGTTAGTTAATGTCTAATTCAAGAAAAATAGTTACTTACTGGCTTAAGGCCTCAGAAAAAAATAGTTGGGGTATTTACAGTAAGATGAAGCAAGCAGCAAAAAAAGGACATTATAAGATGAAGTAGTGACATCTAGTATTAGGGGCGCATCTACAATTCAGTGAAACATGTCAATTGTTCATGGTCCGAGAAGATATTGCACAAAGCATTCATTGGTTTGAATCTTGCTTGAGAAGCAATGAAAACAACAAACTTCTGTAAGCTCACTTGATAATATACACAATTCATATGCGAATTAACTGAAAAAAAGTAGCCACAAAATTCACTCAAATTATACTTCTCATCAATGTTGCAAGGACTCTGCATGACTAAGCAATTATAAACCCAAAAGAAAATGTAATTAAAAAGGATTCTGGAGATGAGACCTTCAAATCTGACTGTAAAGTAAATGAAACTTTCCAAGCCTTCTGAACTTCGTTAAATAGGAGGACACACTGATCGTTTGCTTCTTTAAGTGTTGGCTGAAAACTCAGAACCTCTTGCTTCAGATCAATAATTTCCTTTTCTTTTTCATATAGCTCTTTCCGTGCATCATTAGCCTACAAGCATTTGCATATCCACAACTTACTTGGAGAAAGTGGGTAAATCTAGTCTTAAAAAGAATAGCTTATAGTTAAGATGAAAAAAACCCAAAATAAAATACATAATAAAAATAGCAGTAGCATATATATTGCCGAACCATGAATAAGGTTTCTAATACATATGAGCTTACAGTATCTCTCCATTTCTTTATTGTGTCCCTATTTCCCAGGCTTAAAACAGCACTTCGGGCTCTGGAAGAATAGTTGAGGGATGATAAAGTTTCAGGCAAATTAGAATCATCTGGACATATATTGACAATCATCAAGGTTTTGGAACTTCCACCTGCAACAAATTGAATGTAAACTATTACAATCAAATTCACAAAATGACAACCCGAATCAAGGAAGCTAAATTAATGAGAATGGCCAACATGTAAATCAGAGAAAAACAAGGGAATAATGCAACCCAAGAAGGCAAGAACTATACAAAGAACATAAAAGTTCCCTAATACCCAAATGGGTTATTCAGAAAATTATGTTCTCTCTCTCATTTCCTCTTCCCACTCACCACTTCTGACCCTCCATTATGCAAAACAAGCCAAATGTACAACAGAGAATGACCGATCTTATGCTGGTCAGGTTTCAGAATACTCCATCAATCCCAAATTAACAGAATTATTTTTTTATGGTCTTCCAGACAAATCTTTGACCATTCTCATAATTTATAGTCTGAAAATCCTCTCACAAATAGATATTCAAAACTCGCAATCAAAATTTGCCATAATTTGCACCTCTGGGAAAAAATTAGAGTCATGTTTCATTAATTTCATCCAAAAAGACAATATTCACTATTTAGAGAGAATTTTTCTGCAATTAGGACCTCCCTTTAGTTCAGGGCCTTTTTGGCATCAGCTTTTGGAGTATAGCTCTTAGTGTTTTTTAAATTGGCAAAAACAAGTCAAAACACCACTATTCCAAGAAGTAATGTTTTAGCAAAGAACAGGAGCGTACTACATTTGGAGTGTTCTGCATAAGCTAAAGTATGCTTCTAGGGTAACAGGTTGTGCCGAACACCTCACTTAAAAAGTCACTCTCAAAGCGGACCTAGTAAACAGGAAAACAGCTGTAGTAACAGATGATTTTTACAAACAATAGTCTCCCCTTTGCACAAAGTTCCCTATCATAGAGCTACTCTTGTGGAAAAGAGAGAGAAATTGGACAAAATTTCAGGGGAACATCACTAAAGCTATTCCAGTGTGTTCAAATTTTCTCATAATTGATAGTAGTAATTTAATAGAATAAATAAGAACATAATAAAATCTTCATGGACTTCCCAAAAAGTAAAATAGTAGTAGTGTTCCACATAAGGTAAATTAAATGGGATTAATATTAGGAGGCCAGGAATAAGCAGGTCTAATTAGTGAATCAAGCACCGTTAGATTTTGAAAAATTAATCATAATAATGATAATAATAACAAGTTAACAACAATAACGATAACAATAATCTTCATTTAGATTCAAATGAAAGATTTTTCAACTCTCACCTATTGAGTCAGCAAGGAATCTGGTGAGAATTGTATTTTCATATGGGACATCATCTTTATTTGATGTCAAAGACGATAAAACATCTCCCAATCTGTAAAGTACACATCAATTAGCAACAGTTAAAATGCTCACAGAGATCAATTGCCATTTGCCACAATAATGATATTGAAATACTTCCATATAGATTCAGAAGACCCATATAACCTTACTTCGCAATCAATGAAAAAAATTGTTATTATCTAACCTCACAATCACAAACTTAAAATTCTGCAATAAGTAATTGAAGAAACCACATACTTCCAAACAGAATGTTCTCAAGTTTCAACATACAAAACTTATATGTGCGGTGTGCCACTTGTAAACATTTAATGAAAGATCACTATATTGACACTAAAGTTGCCAACAGGGAGACAACTCACGCTGAAAGTGATTGCATAACATGCAACAGCTCGGTTACACGCTCGCCAGTTTCGTTGTCTGTTGCCAAGCACTCGCTTCCAGCTAAGTCAACCAGTGAAATTTTGCTGTATAAGTTCTCTCCAGTGATTGCATTGTTATAATATATATGTATGGTCACAATCCTGGGAACAACCACCAAGACATGTATATAAGACTATGGGAATATTCAAATTGTAAAAATCATCTCAAACAGAAATATGAAACAAAATGTCAGCTCCAGTCATTAAACTGCTTATAGCATTTGGAGTACACAGTTAAGAGTTCAAAATTCCTGATGCATTGAAGAAAAGAATCATATTGAGGCAGTGTTTCGAAGAAAAAAATCACGATCCTTCCAGTACGTTAGCTCATTACAAATGACAAATGACAACATCAATCAAAGGAATGCTAACTCACCTAAGATAACAAGTCAAAGAGTTTATACTTTGTACGCTCATTAGAGCCATATAAAGTGGTTTGATAATCCATCAATAAAAATTCAATACAAGAAAGCAATAGCCAAGCATACCAAATGTTTTAAGACTCCAATATGCCTTGTCCTGAGAGAACAAAAGGCAGTGAAGACAGACGTTACATAATTAATTTATTACCAGCTGCTAAGCATGACATACACTGATATACACCAAAACAACGCATGGGGGGTTTCGTATGTGGGAATAGGAGTTTGAGGGTTAGAGGGTGGGATGGGGTGTGGAAAGTCATGAAAATATTCTCATTACCTTGTTTGGCCAGTGGTAGGGACTCGTTAAAATTTACCCCCCTTTCCGATTCCCATCTATAAGACATCCCCCCATGCCTTATTTTGATGGGAATACAAGAGTTATATTCCCATTCAAAATCCCATCCCTTATTCCTTTCCCACAAAACAAACATGGGAGTTGGAACTCCCATCTTTTAATTCCAATCCCAAGCCCCAAAACCCTTGAAACAAACACCACAGAGTAGAGACTTGTGCAGGTAGAATACACAGAAACAATAATATGTAACCGTCTGTCAAAATAATAAGAAAAAATGAAATTTGAACCATACAAATGAGAAACATTGAACTTCAATACATCAGGGCCCCGACTCTGCAGTGCTTTTTTTAGTAGTCTGGAGAACTCCAGTGGATTATCGACTTTCTCTGACGTAACTTCTATAAATGAACCTGGTGATCCCATGCGGACTTTTGGTGCACTCCTTCCTGATGCTGCAAGCAAATCCTTAACCTATGATTCCAGAAAAAAAAAGGGGGGGAATGGACTTAGACTTGTAAAGCTAAAGACAGACGCGTCAAAATACAATGCAACCATCAGTGTGACAATAACGTACCTGCTCATTGTAAAGCTCAGAAACACTGACAGAAAAACTGAATCGTGAAGTAGTAGTGCTCTCCAAGTTGGATAAATCAAATAGTTCCTCGAAACATCGAACATATAAACCACGATCGTGGCTAGATCCTTCCTGTGACATATCCAAACATAGTCAAATCACATTGTAATAGTGGTATACTTTTTATATAAAATAAGGATGCAACAATGGGACGTGGAGAAGAGTCGGGCAAATTCAACTATTGATAAATCAGGTGGCCATCGCTTCCTCGCATATTCTGGCCAAATATCATTCTTCTACCTTTTTACATATCCTTGTGATCCTTTAAGTAGTTAGAATTCTCTCCAACGTCATACTAGGTGGTTGGATGCAGTGGTTGTGAAATGGTATAGCAATGACGGAATGAGGACGGGAGAATAGAAAAGGTGGTGATGGATGGGTGGGCATGAAGGTCACTAGCGATGGCCAGGGGAGGAACGTGGGGTTGGTGGTAGATTAAAGGGTTTGGGAGGGAGGAGGTTAGGGGGGTAGATGGGTTATTAAATTGCTTAATATGTAGATTAAAATGTCTTTTCCACTTTCTCTCTCTTCTTATTTGTTTGTGCACGATTCCTTTGGTTGAGATGGTGCGATCTTTGGCAAATAAAGGAAGTATATGAGAATCAATACTCATAGTCAATATTTAATAGCTAGATGGTTGTTGCTATAATATTCACCATTATTCAATTGTTCTCTTTCATGATAAAATGTATGTCATTGTGTAGTAACAAAGACCAAATTCCAAACATATATTTAAGAAAATAGAAAACACCCTCGCATTGCCACGCATCGTATAGCTTTGATAACTAGTACTGCAATATATTCAAAAAATCAAACATAGCATACTTCTGTCTACCAAGTTTCGACTTCTGAGATTTGTCTCGACAGGACCTTGGTTAGTGGCTACCACTTACTAAAAAAAAAAATTCTACATGCCACCAAAGCCCTATTCAATCCATGAGCTTAGCCAAAAAAATATTTTTCCACATGATTCCATTTACAATCATCAAAAGTTTGGTCTGACAAAAATATGTCCTCACTTCTACAAAGTTGGCCACTTTTAATCAATCATCCACACATGATCAAGTGCGTTTGGATTGGGGTAGTTGGGTACTTGGGGTTCTGCATTGAGAACTTGATTCATACCTCCAAGAAAAAAGGGAACTTAGCTTGAATATCGAGAGTTAAAACTTGAAAATAGTGAAAGAAGAACAAAGGTAAAAGATGAAGAAGACTAGAAGAGTATTGTTAGATATGGAAGGAGAGAAAAGGGTAGAAGGTAAGAAGGGTGTATTTATACATAAGAAATGAAAGAAGCGATTCTGAAAAAAGAACTAAAAAAGATGGGCAGAAGAGAGCCACTGGAGCCTTGGTAATGGTAAAAAGAGACTCGAATATGCATGGGCTTTTTACGTCCCAAGTCGGGCCATCCTGGGTCTTGTGCCTTTTACGTCGGTCTTGGTGTGCAGGGTATGGAATTTTTCATGCCACTTTTGAGCTTGTAAGTATCATGGACTGAGCCGGGCCAGGCTCATCTGAAGAAGGCATCCCAGCACGAATCATTGTGCTGGGCCGGACTTCGGACTGACCAGACCAGTGCCATCTTGAAATTGTCTCCCAGGCCAAAAAAGGAAAGGGGGGGAAATAACAAGTGTAGTAAGCCAATAAAACTTGGCATAGTCTGATATATATTGTATGTAGCTCAAATTAGTTTTTATACAAATTTCCAACACACAAAACTATTTAAATTGCCAACAGCATCCACATTATAGATATGTATATCCTCCGTTTTTTATTAAGTGGTTGAGAGAGAAATGACACAATTCTTAAAAAAACCTAGAGAGAGAAAGTTGGGGACTACACTTAACAAAGGAAAGAGCACATTTTGTGATGTCAGTTTGTAATAAAGATGAAGTTTTTTTGCCAAATAAAGGGAAGTCAGTCACTTATTATGACATTTCCAAATAAGGGAAGTCAATCACTTAATTAAAAAAAACGGGAGTATATTGCATTCAACAATGCATGTAGACACACAGACTAGAGAGAGGAGATTGTCAAACAAACCATTGTATAAGTCTTTCCAGAATGAGTTTGCCCATAAGCAAAAACAGATACATTATAGCCATCCAACGCAGACTGTACAAATGGTTGAACATCAGTGAAGACTTCAGCTGCACCAAAAAAAACCTTCAATGTTCAGGAACCTATAGGCCTCTGCCCCATTTACATTAAACTAGTTTATATCCAGCTTACATTGTCCAACATGAGGTCCATACACCCGGTCAAGTTCGAAATCCTTTTTAGGATTGGTCAATGTCTCATCACCAGTATTAACACGGACAGTGTAGTCATCAGGAAATTCAACAACAGGTTGGCCTTCATTTTCAAACAATGGTCTAGTGCGACAAAATACCTTTACGTTTCCTGCATAAAGCTACCTCTGTTAATATTTAGCCGAAAAATCAAAGATACCTTGCTTATATTTTCCATAAAATAACATGTGTACACTATCCAACGAACATAATCTCTGAAAATATGTCATGCTATTGGAAAGTATGACACAAAAGAAAATGCAAGGGAAGAAGGCCATGTCAGTGACGGATAACTCACAGAGATTATGAATACCTTTGGCTGTCAACAAGTCATTGAACAACCTTTTCTTCTCGCTCATCAAAGGAACAATTCTTGCCTCGGCTTCAAGGGCAGCCTGATCTGAGGAAGAAAACAGCTTAAACTTGTGATAAATCCTGTATTTTGTAAATCATAACTTGTAAAAAAGAAGACACACTGCAGACGTATAAGAAACATTCCAAAAGGAAACAAAGTTAACTCATGGGAGTCTCCAGTGCAAACATGAAAACATCCTTCGATCACAGAAATAATTGACCAGTGGACTGGAACTTTTTTTTGAAAAAAAAAGGTAAGATCCACTAATCCCCTTACAGAAACGAGCAACATGTTGTATATCTACTAATTTCTTGCAAGAGAATTACATGATGCATGTGTGACCACCATAGGGAAGTCAGAAAATACCATAGCTCAACGTCACCAAGAAATTCTAACAAAAGGGTTACTCACCCAGTTTACGGGTTTTATCAGCAAGTGCTCCCACATACTGCGTTATTCGATCAAGCTTAGCATTAGAATACTCCTGGAGATCACTGGCCTCCTGCCTCAAGACTGCATAATCTTCTTTTGCAAACTGTCAACATATTGTCATAATCAAATATATACAGCAAAGGACATAATGAAAATTGATTGATAATTGCAACTTCACCATCTCAAGTATAAGGAAGAAGCAATAGAGTGAGAAAACATAAGATAATAAAAAATTGAAGCTCTACAAAGAGATTGGAGGAGAACTGAAAGAATTCAGGAATCAGCATGGTTCAACCATCATGCAAAGTGTCAATTCTGCAGGATACTCACTTTGTTTTATATAATTTGAGGTTTTAACATTTTCCACTTGTTGCTCAATCATTAATGTTTTAGAATCATTTAATTAGAAAGAAAAACATTGGCAACGTTTCTCATTAGCGTCCCCATGAAATAGCCTGAACAATCAAATGTTATCTTACAATATATGAGGCGCTTGAACGACTAAAAATAGAAAAAAAGAAAGAGGGTGGAAGGTGGAAGGCATCCATGCAATTCAAATACAATGAAAGAGGACCAAAAGTGATCTTAAGCTGCTCAAGAGCATGGATGTAGAAAAGCAATAAAGCTGACTTTAACAAATATAAATTGTTTTGAATTGCAACAAAATCATCAAATGACAAACTCCCATATAAACCCAAATGTCAAGCATCACAATTGTTTTGAGGTCCTTGTACACCACTTGCCTACACATCAACATATTATGCTCGTTAATGCCACAATTCAAATCGAAACCATTCAAAGTAAGGGACAAACAATTAGTTCATCCAATGTCAAAAAATAATAAAGCTAATATTAAACACAAGTACACACTAGTCTTTTCTACATTGCAACAAAATAATTAAGCTAACAAGCTCCATGTCACCCGATTGTGAAGCATCAGAGCATATCTAGAGGCCTTTGAATTCCCACTTCCCATAACATCCTATAAATGCTCCTATTACGTTTTTCCACACCACACTTTCAATCAAAACCATTATCGATACAGTTAAAAGGCTCAAGTCCGTCATCAATATTGAATCTATGATTAGACGCAATTACACAAGAAACTTTTCCACTTTCCAAGTAACCCAATTGTCAAGCATCACTATATATTTCAAGGCCCTTGAATGTTAATTGCACAGTTCCCTTTACATCCAAAACATATTATGCCCATCTATACCACACACTTCGAATCAAAACCATGTGACCTAACAAAGCTAAGCCTAAACACAACACAAGAAGCTTTTCCATCATGCAACAAACTCATAAAGCTAACGAACTCCAAGGCCTTCAAATCCACAGTTCCCGTTTCATTCCACACTTATGATACCACACTTCGAATCAATACCAATAGGCAATAAAGGTTAAAACCTTGCAGCCATCCAATGCAGAAAAGTAGTAAAGCTAAGACTAGCAACAAAACAATATGCTTTTACAAATTGCAGCGAAACCGTTAAGCTAACAATCTCCAAGCAACCACAATGTTGAGCATCCCTAAGCATTTTCAGAACCTCAACAGTTCGAATGCCCACTCCCTAATCCCTATCTTATCCATCTGAAGATTCGTCGAATACCTCATCAACGCCAAACATCAGATAAAACTCGGACGCTAAGGCAAAGAAAAGGTCACTATAGCAAAGCACATAAAACTTTCAAATTACAAAACTTCCTCTTATAAGGCAATATCAGCTACTTTTATTCCAATAATTCCTCACAGAAAACGCCACTACAACATTTTCGGCATCAGTATTTTCAGTAAAAAGTAAAACAAATGAGAAAATTATACTTATAAAGGAAAAAAGACAAGAAAATGAGAGTGAAACTTATAATAGTAGAAATGTAGAACCTTAAGCTTATCCTGAAGTTTCTGAATTTTGGACACCATAACATGCTTAGAAAGTTCAGACGGCGGCACAATCGAAGAAGAAATCGAGTATCTACGCGCCAACGGCGCCGTTTTAACCTGCTGATCGGCGACCTCAAACGACGCCGTTTTCTTCGGTTCGAAACCTTTAACATCCCAACTCCAACGATTTCTGTCCGCCATTGTAGCTTCCGACGAAGCTCGAAACCCTAGAATTCCGGAATCGGATAAAAATTTATCTCTCTTATCTGCCACAACTAGAGAGAGAAAGTGAATACTACTGTTTTAAAGTTTTCTCTCTCTTCTTCTATTGGAGTAAGCAGAACCAGGGAAAAGAATTCAATTTTCAAAAACGACAGAGTGGAAACGACGTCGTGTTACGTGGAAATTAGTCATTCATGGAAATATTTATGCGCTTCATATAAGCTCACGCTTCACTTTCATGGTCTATTGGTCTTTACTCTCTCGCTTGTTAGTTGTTTTGTTCCATATGTTCCAACACCCCTAAAGTTAAAAACAGTTACTTAGATAAGATGGCACGTGAAATGAGTGGTAACTGGTAAATGAGACATGGGTCCGTCTATATGATGTCGGAAGGTTAGAATTCGTAGCCCGTTTTTCCGACGTGGGTTATGGTTCCAGGCCCAAAATGTGGTCCATCAAATCTTATTCTCTTACCTTTCGGTTGGGACTTAGGGCCGCGCAGAGTCATGGCAATGGTCTTGGACCAAACCAAACCCGTCAGGACCCGACCCATTTTATAAGGGTCTAGGCCCAAACTTTTTAGACCCAACTGGTCTTGGTCGGGTCTGGGTCCCCGAGAACATGGATCGGGTTTGAGCCCAGGTCCACATATGACAGGCCTGACCAGCAGACCCATATACAAAAAAAGAAAAATTTACTTAAACTCTAAGGTTTTATAAGTTGTGATTTTGTGAACTCGTTAGTGTTGACTTGTAAATTTGTAAGTTGTAACATTTTAAGATTTTATGAGTTGTTTTTTTAAATTTTGTTAAGATAATGCTTTAACCATGGATTCAAAAACAATTTTGTAACATATATTAGTGCGAAACAATTTACATAGATTCAAAAATGAGATTAAAACTAATTACTGAGAATGACCCATTTAGGAACCAGTTTGGACATGTGGAGTGATTATGTAGTCGTGTTAGAGCACTCTCACTCGTGTATTTTTTTGGTCATTAAAATTAGTCATCAAAACCATGATAAAAAATAATTGCACTACACCCATAATTATTTTTATATCATAAACCATTATCAATTTTAAAATAGGTCATCTTATGACCTATTTGGAAAATATGTCATGAGATTTGTGAGCTAGTTGAATAGTGACATGTATACAAGTACTTTTTAGAGTTTTTTATTTGGTTTTCAATCCAAAATTTCAAATTGCAATATCTAAAAAGGTACAAATAAAAAAAAATATATCAATGACCATGACTTTTTGAGCTTTATATATAGACACCCATATTGCTACACTTTTATTCACTTTTTAAAATATTCATTTTCCATCTAAATTTCCATACTTGAAGAGGGAGGGAGGATGATGAACTTTATTTTGATAATCATGAGCGGGATACATTTAGTAAAATTGGTCATGATACTGGATACATGATTAATTTGGTAAGTATGAGAGAGAAAGTTGTAGACAGATAGCGATGACAAGCTTTTTCAGTTCATGAGTGACAATGCTCTTAATAGTTACTTGTCATTCCCGTCCAACAACTTCAACCCCACAAAGGGAACAAAAAATAAGGGCAAAAACTACTTTATCAATACACTTATATTTGCATAACTACATGTATTAAGAAATTAAAAATTGAAAACTATCTTTAAATTTGGAAATTAATGTTTGTTGTTGATTAGTGTGTTTTAAAAAAGTGAAAACATGAAGATAGAAGCCACGCAAGTCATAATGAACTATTGATCACTCTCTCATTGATGTATAAGCCCTCAAAGACAATGTCTCTAGCCATGATCCTCTTGTTTGCCGCCAAACTTCTTGTACATGCTACCCACTCCCATAAATGTTTAAACCATATGAAATCATGTGTTAGCCATGATCCCCTCCTTTGTTGTCAAACTCCCCATGCATATATACCTTGATTTTGTGGTGTAAGCAACATTAGTTGATAGCCACCAATATTACAGATCAAAGCTAGCTACCTCCTTGAGGGACAAATGACTTTGCATGGCATTCACGATCCAATACTTCCTATCACCTACAACTACAAGTAAATAGCCACATGTATAATGACATTGACGGCCCGTTTGGTTAGTGGTTATAAATAGTGGTAATGGTAATGAAATTTAGTGTGAATGTGTAAAGGAGTTCTCATGTCAATGACCATGGGAATGAAACTTTATCACAAAACATGGGTTTTCCTTTATAAATTTCCATTACCACCCAATACCACCTTACCAAGTGGTAATGGATAGTAATGAGTTTTTAGGAAGAAAATGAATATCTTGGGATGAAGTAGCATTACCATAAGTAATGACATTTGATTTGTAGTACAAATTTACACTATAATGCATTACCATTCCCACCATTTATCGCCTCTTACCAAACGGGTCGTGAAAGATTTCGTGATGGCACTAACGGCAATGAATTACTTAGATGCCATGCGGCATAGATAATCTTGATATTTTCACTAGTAATGTCTCACCTTTTAATGAAGCCTGAAGAAAGTTCAAGCAAGAAAGTTTTGATTTTTCTGCGGAAATTCTCATAGAATTTGGTTTTGTATTCACAACCTTTTGTGGAGTTCTTACTCTCACTCTTTTTGTGTGTATATTACAACGGCTATCTTTCAGCTTACTCCTATATATACAAGAGTATCATATTTACCCTAAAAGTGTGTTGTACAAGCAGACAAAAAAGACTGGTATATAATCAGTCTTGGATCAAAACAAAAAAGGATTATATACAGCTGCATAAACCTGTGATGTGGCATCAGTCACCAACCAACCTAGGCTATTCCTTACACCCCCCCCTTTCAAGGTGGAGCTGAAGAGATGAGGCCCACCTTGAGAGATAAGTGGTTGTGTTGGTGTTCAGGTAAGGATTTGGTCATCAAATCTGCAAGTTGGACAACATACCTCACATGTAAAGTGTAACAGCCTGCACTTCCGAGCTGCTAGCTAATCATACTTAACATTCCCAAATCTCAATTATCATTTAATAAACCACCATTAGACATTCACTTACAGTGAAAATATAAACTCGAATACAATCCTCAAAACAAAAGTCTCTAAATGCTCTTAAAACAATTTATCTTATACTAAATCTCCGGATACGATAAGAGAACATAAGAATCATTCTTCATTAACCATCACATTCTCCCAGACATCTCACCTTGAACTTTACCCTTTCTATTCTCCTGGTCCTTGAATTACTCTTGTCAAATCCTTATACCTGAAAAATCACTTAAAATGAACTCTGCCCCCACCAGGATAGGTTCCAAGAACAAAATCAACAAAACTGAGTACATACTGTCCAACTAGTAAATCTTTTAGTGGCTTAAAACATACTTACATAGTTAAGTTTATCATACAAGACATTTGAACTCAAGATATAGGGAAGTCATAATTATAAAGAATAATATAACCAATACTTGTACACAGTTTAAATGTTACGTGTTTAAAATAATAATACGAAAATCTCACAAACTGAATAGTATGTACTTTCAATTGGAGGAACCATAAGAATTCCATATCATCTAATACGACCTCCCAAAATTAACTTTAATTATGACATACTCTAGGACATAGTAATATCCCCTGATTCTATATTTCAAATATAATAACCTTTTAATCCAAATATGTGTAACATAGCTAATCTCTTTCATAGATTCCCAACGAGTTTCTTAGTAAATCATTCCCTTATTCGGCAAATGAATTTCATAAACCTGTGCGAGTAAAACATTACTTCGTAAATAAAGTTTGAGATAACTTTCCACGAAACCACTTGCATATTCAAACACATATTCTATTTTCTTTCAGAAATCATATTATACTGGGGAAGAGAACACGAAAAGTGTTGCCATCCAGGCGAATTCTCTAAGCTTTTACAAGGGACGTCTCCCTCTTACGATATGTACTGCTTGCAAGACTTTTAGGACATGTCCCTAGAATACAGAATATACAAAATACGAATGTTGTTCATCACTGCTGTAGCAGCTTCTTCCCACACAAAAACAGAATCAAAATACATAATATATAATTCAATATTTTCTGAAACTCCAATTCATAGTTCTCGAGTCAAATATATCAAATCTCATAACATAGTCGCATTCGAGTATTTCATATACAAACTCAACTTGTTGATAACACAATATGCTCGAGTTCTCAATAACTTAGTATAAATGATCTTTCATAAAACCCATTCGATAAAACTACGCAAAAACGAACTTTAAGGAAAACATAATCCAATTCTGTAAGTATATCATAAGAGTTCAAACATAGCTTACCAATCGAAACCTCAATTTAGAATGTAAGGCTCAGATGTTTTATATCTTAATTGCAAAAGTTCTTTACGAACAATTATCTTTAATTTTTATTTAATCTTATGTAATAACCTATGCAGCTAAGCAAATCTTGATGTTTATACTTATGCTCAATGATACCGATTATAATATTCTTGTCATATCCCAAATAGAAGTTCTATTATTCTTTTTGGAACACTCATCCTAAAGTCAAAATATGATAATTCTGGTAAATCGTCCATTGCTCATAACCACAGTTTTCAAAAATTTGTATTGCATATACTTAAATCTCGTGATATGAAACGTTTTCATATATATTCCTGCAGTTTAGATATACACAGAAACTTATAACTTCCAGAGTTTTGACTTATCTTTATAATTATAGTTGATGCTTCCTCCAACATGACTTGATGGTTAATTCCACATCTTAATTATTCAACACTTCATTACACAATCTATATATATTCTCCTGACCTTCCTTTTTATATCCTTTACCCTTCCAATTAAGAAAATAGAACATCTAGCCTTTTCGTTGTGGCCTAGTTTAATACTTATACTATAAGATTCCTAGTTCGGAATATTATAATTTTATTATACTATTTACTATTTCTTCGATTAATTACTCCTCTCATGAGCTATTATATCCCTCGTAAGCTTTACATATTACATTCTTATTTTCATATTATAACCTTAATTTACCCATCTTATCTTTCTCACATGCCAACTTACATTCCAAAATAAAACTCCTCAAACGCAATTTATTCTACAACCATTTCAACATAGATTTTCAATCTTATAACCCTGATTCTATATAATGTTTACAGATACCCATAAATAATATAATTTGACTTTCGATATAACCTTCTTTTCTTCACAAAAACAGAATCAGAAAGCTTACTTATACTTTACCATTTCAGACTCCATCTAATATCCCAAATATCTGAATTAAGTCTCAGTTTTTTATTTATGTCATCTACAATTTACCACTACTTTACCCAGCTTGCTTGACGACCTGTGAAGTTCTCGTAACAATTCCATTAATCCGCTTCCAAATTACAACTGTAACAGCTTACATTCCTAAATAGAATTCCTCTAACAACCAATTTATCCTACAACCATTCCGACATAACTATTAAATCTTATAAGACCCAATTCCAAAGATTCTTGGAGGATACGATAATTCTGAATAATTTAATCTATCTTTTAGTCTGAACTTCTTTCTCTCTCAAAAATAGATCAGAATGCTTACTTTATAACTTTACAAATTCACACTCGATTTAATTTCCCAAAAGATTTATTGCTAGTTTCAGTAGTTATCATAAAATTCCCAAACGTATAACTAAGGTTTCCCCAAACTAATTTGCCAAATATTTAACATCTCGAAATAATAGTTTAGTTCTAAAATCTCTAAACTCGACCTTTTCATAAACCAAATAATCTCAAGCATACAAAACTTATAATAGGATATATTTCAGAATCTTACATTATAATTAGTACTTTCAAACTCATTTCCTCAAAAAGTAAAATCCATATTCTCAAGGTTGATCAACAAAAGAAACTTGTATCGTAATCATATCCTAGAATTTATATAAAGGACTTGAATCACAAAACACTTCATCTATTTACAACTATTTCAATACATACGAATTTTATATTCGTGAGGACATAATTGAGTTTCATAAGCTTATCAAACCCATTGAATTGAGGTCGACCACTTATTGCAGAGTATATGAAATCGCTTAGAATAACTTACTTATAAATACATTCAGAAATATATCGACAACTCTTGCTTAAATACTTATAATCAACATCCATGACTTTCATATAACATCTTAAGATGTGGGGGCATAGATTAACATATACTATTGGGTCTCGGAAACCAAAATATACTTGAATACGTAACAAGATTGACTTAGTATAATATAAGTTGATATCATTGAGTAACTTTTACTTACTTTAAAATATTCGAATAAAACTATCTTCCATAACAAAAACTTATAATATATCTCAAATCATGATCAACAAATCAATGCTGAACTCCATATAATCAAATACTTGGCGTTAAATCATATGTTTCGAGAATCAGACAAGCTTAGTACTTAAGAATGACACTTGTAAACAAGTTGGACTTTATAATCATAAAACCATAACAAATTCAAGTCAGATTTCAAATTCCTTTTAGGAAAATCATGAAATTCATTCAACTTGCAATGCCGCAAATACGGTTTAGTTGTAAGGTGGAAGGACAATGTGTACCTTTAATTAACCTTCAAATATTGTTCAAGCCCCGAAATTGATTCTAATAATCCGTTCTTCTCGCTCAAATGATCTTGAACTCCACAATGAATTCACCTCAACAACAATAGCAACAATTAGTATTTGCTCTTATTACAATTCAGATAGAGAAATTGACTTGCTCATACTTTCGAAATCCTTTTCTTGAACTAACGACAAATCCTTATACACAAACCATCTCACTAATCTAACTCACATTATTCCACCAGATACTAATCAACATGAGCTAACTCTAATTTACCCAATTTCACAAAATTACAACTCTTATTGTAAAAATGAAAAGCATAGTTAAACCGAATTCATAAAAACATAACTTATAAACTAACTTGAGAAAAATCAAATCCTGGATGGCAACCTTCAAACAAGGAGGAAAGAACTACCACAACCTGATTTTGCCAATCAATAACAAGTTTGAGAACTGAATTTAATTATTAATGAAATCAAACAAAAATATCCATATCATTAGAGAAAGATGAGGACTTGAATTATACCTCCAAGAATTAGAATTTGTTTACTTTTGAAATAGATAGAAATCAACACCAACGACCATGATAACATCGCGGCCACAAACTCGGCGGTGCCGACAACACAACGGTAGAATGGCGAAGCAAAGAGAAAAGGAAAAATAAAGCAGAACCACCAGTGGCCGCCAACATGCAGCACTAAACAGCAACGGCAAAATACAGAGTTTGAGAATAGAGGAGACGAGGGAAGCAAATATAGAGGAAGGGAAGCAACATCTTCACCTGAATGACAATAACGTCAAGACCAGAGTGGTGGTGAGAGCACCGACAATTGCATCGCAGCGACACCACCACACGACACCACAGATGAATAGGAGATAGACTAAGCGAGAAGGAGGATGCGAGAGAGAAAGAAAAATGAGTTTGGGGGTTAGTTCCAAAAGCTCTTCATCCTTTTGGGTAATATGACTTGTAAAGATTTATAAAATGACAATTTGATGATTATAGATTTCTCTAGAAATCTAATGAAGCCATGAGAAGAAGAAACAGAGAGGAAAGAAGGTTCATTTTTTTATAATAAAATAAAATTTAATACTCACTTATAACTAAATACCACTCAATTTATATATTAGAAATAAAATAAAATATTTAAGTAACCAAAATTATTTCTGAAAAAAAAAAAACAAACTCACATTTCTCAAAATAATACCATATATAAATCATCATATAATCAAAGCTAATGAAGCATAATTGAGTTTTAATTAAGTTGCTTAAAACTAGGCTATTACATAAAGTGTTACTAAAACCTTCCAGAACATGATCTCTTACATAGTGACAATCAAGCTTAAGGTGTTTCGTTCTCTCATGAAAGACTGGATTGTGAGAGATATAAATAGCTGCCTTGTTGTCACAAAAAAGGTTGATAGATTTAGGTATCTTGAACTGCAAACCCTCAGATACCCCATCAATCCAAACAATCTCACTGCAAGTTTGTGACATACATCTATATTCAGCCTCTGCTGAGGATTTGGAAACTGTTTTTTGCTTCTTAGTTTCCCATGAAACTAAATTGTTGCCAAGAAAAACACAATATCATGTGAGAGATCTCCCAATGTAAGCACATGTACCCCAATCAGCATCACAATATGCTGATAATGTTACATCAGATTGTGCCTGGTAGAATAGTCCCCAATCAATGGTACCAGCTAGGTATTTGATGACATGGTGGGCTGCTTGTAGATGAGGTTGTCTGGGGCAAGCCATGAATTGACTTAGTTGTTGAACATAATAGAAGATATCAGGTCTTGTGAGATTGAGGTATAGAAGTCTTCTAATGATGCTTCTATATATCTCAGGTTCAGTGAGAACCTCACCATCATCAGTAGATAACCTTACACCTTTAGGAAAGGGAAATTTACCAGGTTTGCAACCTTGCATTCCAGTGCCATTTATGATGTCAAGGATAAATTTCCTTTGATTCAACATTGTACCTTTATCAGTCCTAGACACTTCTATTCCTAAGAAGTATCTCATATCTCTTAAGTTTTTGCATGCGAAAGCTTTATCAAGTTTTGCTTTCAAGATTTCTATTTCCATATCATCATCACCACTAACCAGAAGGTAATCAACATATACAAGCACAATGACTTGTTTACCATCTGTGTGCTTTGTGAAAAGAGAGTAATCTCTTTTGCTCTGCTGAAAGTTTTCATGCAAAAGAAACTTGGTTAACTCAATATTCCACTGCCTGGAAGCTTGTTTCAGCCCATAAAACTTCTCTTGAGCCTACAAAATTTCCCACTTTGCTCTTCTTTATGCCCTGGTGGTGGTTTCATATAAACCTCTTCATCTAGATATCCATGCAGGAATGCATTGTTGATATCTAGGTGATGCAATCTCCAGTTTTGTGAAGTGGCAAGAGCAATTAAGCTTCTCACACTTGTGAACTTGGCAACAGGAGAGAAGGTGTGTTTATAATCTTTGCCTTCGACTTGTCTGTCACCTCTGGCCACCAGTCTTGGTTTCAGTCTCTCTACTTCTCCATTTGGCTTGTGTTTCACCTTGTACACCCACTTACAAGCTATGGCTTTCTTTCCTGCTGGTAGATCAGTCAAATACCATGTTTCATTTTGTTCTAATGCTTCCAACTCTTTCTGCATTGCTTCTTTCCATCCCTCATGAAGTATTGCCTCCTTGTAACTGAGAGGTTCTACTATCTTTAGAACATTGTTAAGAGATGCTACATATTCTGCAGAATAATATTCTGAATTCTCCAATGCCTTCACCATGAGACAACTGTTTTGAGTTTCTCATTTCCTGATTCTTTCTCCAGGGAGCTGCACAAGATAGTCTTGGAATCTTTTGGGAAGATTCCTCTCTCTTGTTGATTTTCTTACATCAGCACCTTCAGTTGAAGTATCAGATGCTTCATTTGTAGGTTCAACGACATTATCTTCTATCACTTCATTGTGTTCACTTAGATCAGTGAAGCTGTTGTCTGTCACTTCAGTGCTTCTGTTGTTCCCTTCATCACCTGTTTCATTCAATAAAGAAGGCATGCTATTTCTGACAACATCAACATATTTTCCCTTTTCTTGGTTAGTGAGAAAAGAAAGTACATTTTCTTGAAATGTTACAACTCTGCTTACAAAGATTCTTTTCTTTTCAAGATCATACAATTTATACCCTTTTTGACAGTAAGGATACCCAATCATAACACATCTTATCCCTCTTTCAGCAAACTTATCAGTTGGCTTTCTAGGACCGCTAGCATAGCATAAGCTTCCTATCACTCTCAAGTGCTCATACTGTGGTTTCTTACCCATTAGTCTTTCATAGGGTGTCTCCCACTCAACAACTGCACTTGGTAATAGGTTTATCGAGTTCGTTGCACTTAGAATGCACTCTCCCCACAAGTTATCAGGAATGTTTGCATGAATTTTGAGGGCTCTAGCAGTTTCTAAAAGGAATATGTGCTTTCTTTCAACCCTGCCATTTTGCTGGGGTCTCCCTGCTACACTTCTTTGATGCATGATACCTCTCTCTGCCATAATTTTCCCACACTCTTGTTGGAAAATCTCAATACCGTTGTCTGATCTAATGGTTTTTACTCTACATTTAAAATGATTCTCAACATGAGCAAGAAATCCTATCGATGCTCCTTTCACCTGCTCCTTGTTGGACAATAAATGTGTCCAAGTTACTCGAGAGTGGTCATCCACAATAGTTAAAAAATAACTTGCACCTGAAATAGCTTTAACAGCATAAGGTCCCCACAGATCCATGTAAACCAGATCAAAAATACATTCAGCAATTGAGGTACTTGTCATAAAAGGAAGCTTGTGATGTTTAGCTACAGAACAGGTATCACAAAAATAATCCTTCAATCCTTTACAATCACAAAAATCAATATGTTTCATTTTTGACAGAGAAACATGACCTAATCTAGCACGAATTAGATTAAGGTCTTTTCTCCAGCCTTCATTCTTCTCTTCACTCTTCCTTGTTTCAGTAGCCATAACTCTTTTATTCCCTTTTGTCTCATCATGCTTTCCTGGATTTGCTTCTCTCACAACAAGCCTATATAGATCATATTCATTCTTTCCAAGAGCTATTGTATGCTCAGTGGAAAGGTCATGTAAATGACATCCATTCTTGTCAAAAATAAACTTCATCACCTTATTATTCTGTAGAAGTTTACTAACAGAAAATAGGTTGTGTTTGAAATCACTCACAAACAATACATTTCTCAAACGAATTTCAGAAGATAATTTTATATCCCCAAACTATTTCACTACTTTGACTGTTCCATCAGGCAATCCTACTTTCACCACACCTTTGAAGCGTTTTATATTGCTAAAAAGGTTTCTATTTCCAGATATGTGATCACTTGCACCAGAGTCAATAATCCAAGAGTCACCGTCATTTTTTTTTTAATGAGAAGCAGCATTTGAGCATATGACTTTACCTGCAAAGTTGATGTATGCAGCTGTGTTGTTTCCAAGAGCCTTCATGACCTCCTGAACTACTGCAGATATTAGCTTGCTCTCATCCTTTTTGTCACTGGATTCACCTTGAGAAGTGCTGCAATCAAAAGGTGTTTGTGCAACCATCTCTTCTCCCTCCTTGAACACATTTCCAGCTTGCCTTATATTGTTCCTCCAGCTTGCTTCCTTAGTTATGTCTGGATACCCAATTATCTTGTAACATTCTTCTTTGATGTGACCCCTCATTCCACAATGATCACATTTTTTCGCAAGTTTCTCCATTCTCATCTTCTTGTAATCTTTCTTTTGAAACTGCACTAAGGAGTGTTTTGGTTGCCTGCTCGCATTGAGTGCACTCATTTCACTTCACAGGTTCATCTCCCCTGTGATTTGCTTCCGTTTTTCAACTTGAAGAACTAAGTTATATGCCTTGTTTACAGCTATCAGAGGGTCTGTGCCCAACAAACTACTCTTCATCTGCTCATAGCCACCATTAAGTTCCGTTATGAACTTAAGTGTTCTGTCATTTGCTTGAATTTCAAGCAGCTTCTTCAGTATGCTGCAAGTACACTTCTCCATTGCTCCACAATTACATTCTAGTAACTCTTCCAGTTGTGCAATCTGGTCTCATAACTCTTTCAGCTTACAATAGTATTCTCCTACACTTAGGTTTTCTTGCTGAAATTCCCACAACTCCTTCTTAAGATGAAATAGTTGTGGAGCATTTATCTGCCCATATCTATCCACTATTTCTTCCCAAAGTTCCTTAGTAGATTGCATACAGACCAGACTTCCTGCAATCTCTGGCTTTATAGTGGCTAAAAGCCGAGATCTCACCATGAAATCGCATCTGACCCACCTTTGCATCTCCTCTCCAGCTTCTTTAGGTTTGGAGTGTTTTCCTTCCAAGAAGCTTATCTTGTTTTTTTGCTCCTAGAGCAATCTTGATGCTTCCACTCCAGTTAAGAAAATTATTACCATCGAAGATAATACTTCCAAGTGCAGCAGTAGCACTATCATTTACTGCAATGAACAATGGGTCTTTGTTGGGATTATGAGGTTGAACAACTTTCTTTGCCATAACAGCTGATGAAAAGCCTTAATATTTTGGAATTCAAAAGACTTGAACTTTTAGAAAATAATCTTATACTCCTTGCTCTGATACCATGAAGAATGTTCAAGCAAGAAAGTTTTGATTTTTCTGTGGAAATTCTCACATAATTTGGTTTTGTATTCACAACCTTTTGTGGAGTTCTTACTCTCACTTTTTTTGTGTGTACGTTACAACGGTTATCTTTCAGCTTACTCCTATATATACAAGAGTATCATATTTACCCTAAAAGTGTGCTGTACAAGCAGATAAAAAATATTGGTATATAATCAGTCTTGGATCAAAACAAAAAAGAATTATATACAGCTGTATAAACCTGTGATGTGGCATCAGTCACCAACCAACCTATGTTATTCTTTACAAAGTCTTCCAACCACAAAGATCTCACTCCCCAAATAATGCGTCAAACAAAAGCTTGAGTGATCATGATCCTAACTACTTCATTAAATTCATCATTATTGGAGTATATCACTATAAGCACTTGATGAGTCAAAGAATAGGTGTCACACATTAGACACAAATCTTGTTTGCAAGTAGCTAGCGCTTTAATTTTTTTTTTTTTAAAAAAAACTTGGATCCCATACATCTAGTGGCTTAGAAAAACATTACATATTCCAATTAATCTAACACAACTCTTTTTTTGAACCCTCCGCACCCAACCAATTACAGACGAACAATAACTCTATTTCATCCAATAAATCTTCAAGTTACTCATTGTGTACATGGTAATAGACGAGCCACAACTAGGGATGCTAATGAGCCAAGGTGGCTCGCAAACTATTCGAGTTCGGCTCGGTCAAAGCTCGGCTCGAGAGGGCTCGACTCGAGTTCGGGATCGGCTCGAGACCCTAACGAGTCGAGCCTGAGCTACCTCAAACTCTGCTCGAAAGCTCGTGAACAGACTCGATAGTTTTTTAATTACTAAAAATATTTCATTAATGTTTAATATAAGATAGAAAATTAATTATTAATCATGGTTAAAAGCAACCATGTTAGTAGTCATAATATTTTCAAAGTCGTGATTTTTGGTTTGAATAACAAAGTTGAGATAGCCGCTAAAAGCCCACTTTTATACTTTTCTGCTTCATGGTTTGGGACAACTAGGGGTTGAGGCGGATCCAATATTTTAAGTTTGGGGGTCTTGAACAAACCATTTAATAAGAACATATTGAGTATAATGAGAAATCAAACAATAATTTTATGACCCACATATCGGCAATGAGAACCAAGTTAAACTCAAAGTTTACATTGTTCATGTCAGCTATTAGAATATGCTTTCATTATATTCTTTTTTCACACACCATCTATCTTTTCGATATATGTAGCACTTTAACTTTTTTAAAAAAAGAGGAAAATTTAAGTTTAATACCTCAAGCACACAATCTTGATAATTAGATAGTATTCACAGAGATTAACAAGTAGTTCAACATACTACATAATAATTTTTTTTACTAAGTCAAATTTAGTATATAAAAAGTGAATGTAGTCGAGTTATCACATTTATTTGAGAGCAAATAAATTAATTGTTAGAAATGTATGATTGAAAAATAAATTGTTAAAGACTTAGAGCACATAAAAACAAATGAATTTGTAGTCTTTAAATTTGTTTAAAAAATGGACAAAAATTAGAAAGAAGAAAAAGGAAAATAAATATTAGAAATGAATTGCTACTCTCTCTCTCTTCCTATTTCATTGTTGCTTATCAAAGTAGAAAAAGAAAGAGCAAAGCTGTATAACAAATAGAAAAAGAAAAGGCAAAGTTTCACCTTAAAAGAACAAAATTTGGCAGATGCATCATGCATTCCACATCGGTGGGATAACTTGAGAACAATGGTTTCACACTGTTATAAAAGCAAATCCTTCAGCTCCTAATTCCCTACAGCATGCTAGCTATTTGTTTGGGCTTTGCTGACAACAACTGTTTAGAAATCGGGCCTTTGAATTATCAAATGTTTGGCCTCAAGAAATCTAAGTTTGATTGAAAGTGAATTTCGAGCTTCTCGAGCCTGCCGAACTCGAGCTCGAGCTCGAGCAGAGCCCAATATTTTAAGCTCTACGAGCTTCAAGCTCGAGCCGAGCCCAATAATTTTTTTTCCGAGCCGAGCCGAATTAGTCAGGTTCGGTCTATGTTCGGCTCGTTAACACCCCTAGCCACAACTTGATCAACAACTGTTTAAAATTTAATCCTTTATGCATGAAAAGTCACATTTTTCGAATTACTAGTGATAGTGGGCATACCTAAATAAATTCCAGGCTTATTCATGTCCTGAACCCCAAAGTATCTTATAATACCCTTAACATACTCACACTAACAATCTTGATATATGACCGCCTAAGATTTAAATTTTATGTTTAGATGCTCTCTTATACAAACTCGTATTGTCCTCTATTATGGAGCAACCCTAAAGAGTTATTGAAAAAAATAGTGTTGTTGCTTGCCAAAAGAAAGATGGGAAACTATGACTAGTATTCTAGGATGATGTTACCTTAAATAACAATTTGGAAAAGTGTCTATTTGAAAGAGTGAGAAAAAGTTGATTGGTAATTGTAAGTCGATTCACCCAATAATCATTTAAACTGATGAACTTTTAGGCCATGTTCTTCACATGCCTTCATTATATCAATTTTATTTATAGCGTGAAATATCTCAAAGCGATCACAAGTTGACAACATAAGATTAGATAAAGACACTTTGATAGTGGGAGAGAAGGTCAGACAATATCGCTTTCAACCATGAGAAAGGATAAATATCTAATAATTAGATATTCAAACTAGTATTTTGGTCCGGGCGATACCCCATGTCAGTTACAATTATCAGATATATTATTATTCATAAATCTCATACTTGATTTTATTAGCTTTTCGTAATATTTTGTCTAGTGCGAAATTGGAAAATGGATGTTATGGCATGATAAATTGTTTTTAAAAAACTTATAAGGAATTGGGGATAAAACTATCAATTTCAATGGAATTAGGGCAATAGAATGTTATTACTTAATAAAAGTGTTAGATATTAAAAAGCTTGTCTATGTCTATATAATTACATATAATTATAAGACTTTATTATGTTTTACTTTGAAACATTAAGCATTGAAATTGTAGTGGATTAGTGGTTAAACTCTCACATTTCATTTCAAAAGTCATGTGTTCAAATCCTAGTATCTACATATTGTTCATATTTTTAAATGAGATGATAAACATGTGTATTAGAAGCTTGAGAAGAGTGTCACGTGGCACCGTTCCTTTAATAGGAATACCCCTGCTCCAAATGGAATTGTAAAAAAAATCATGTAAACTCATGTTGCAAAATTAAAATATACTCACAACTTATACACAACATGAGATAAGCTAATAGGCCTACATTCACTTATTTAATGAAGGTACAAGGTGAGATAACATTTCTTTAATTTGCAATAGGATTTTTTGCCAATTACAGCCCTTAAAGTTTCAAGTTTACTAATTGCAACCCTTTCATTTAAAACTCTTCAATTGCAGCCTTATAAAATCAATGTACCTTTAAGTTGCAGCCCAATTTCATTTTCAGGCCAAAGTAGCCTGAATATGACGTCACTAGTTAACCATAGTTAAGTCGCAACGGTCTTTTTTGTCTCCTCCCTTTTCCACTTCCCTCCTAAACCCTCGAGTCTTCCCTCTCTCCTCTGACCTCTATTTTCACTCTCCTATCTCTCCAGGACCTCCATGTTTTCTCTCCTATCTCCTATCTCCTCTTTTCTCTCTATGCTAGCATTTCTAAGCTTATCTAGCAATGACTAAAAATTTTGGGGGAAGCTCCACACAAGCATCTTCTACTTCGAAATCTAGACCCATGATATGCCCCAAGTAAGTTGCGCATTTTCTTTTCCATTTGTAATACTTTAATGGCATAATAAAGGTTGTTTATGCACTTTGATTCCTGCAATTAGAGATAAACCTAAAACAAGATATTGTTAATTAAGTTTAGGGTTGCAAAGATTTTTTTTTAATGAATGTTAATTTGAAATTGCAACATGGATTTTGGCATTAAACCTCTCCCTCTTGAAATTGGAGTTCGCCTGTTTTTTGGGGGAAATTTTGAGAATAAGAACTTAATGGTTAACTGGGTTGCCACATAATTACCAATTTATGAATACAAGTGCATTTAATTAGGTTTTGAAATCAAAAGCCCCAATTTTTTTTCCGATCAACAAGCCCTAATTCTTGGACCAAAAAATTTTGAAATTAAAAACCCTAAAAATCCCGAAACAAAAAAACTTGGGGAAAAACCATAAATTTAGACAACAAACCTTGTTTCATGATGCACATATCGTTAACTAGTAACGTCATATTCAGGCTAATTTGGCCTGAAAATGAAATCAGGCTGCAACTTAAAGGTGCATTGATTTTATAAGGCTGCAATTGAAGAGTTTGAAATGAAAGGGCTGCAATTAGCAAACTCGAGACTTTAAAGGGATGCAATTGGTGAAAAATCCTTTGCAATATATAACCGATATCCCAGCCATTAGAACAATAATTACCTCAATTTAAGATTTGATATATAGAGACAAAAGCAATGCTACTTTAAATCAACTTTAAACAAAATGCACAACTTCACGGATCAAATCCAAGTCAATTTCATTTTCATCTCCTAAAAAGCATTAAGCCGTAGCCTATATTATCCTTCACATAAGAGACAATCCGTAGATGGTGCACACGTCCGTAAGATGATGAAGGTGCGTACATGTACATAGCTAACAAGCCAAATGTACATGAATAACAAGTCAAATGAACACATGTACATAGCTAACAAACCAAATGAACATATGTACATCTCTGTTTGTATTTTTTTTAAATTTGGTAAGATAAATTACATTAATGCCCTCTCACAGGGCACTTAAATACAACCTACCCCAAAACTCCCCCAAACCCCCCTGATGAGAATCGAACCCACAACATGTGGGTGGAAGATGAAAGGGCTTACCACCCTTCTACTCCCTCATTCTCACATCTCTGTTAGTATATGTTCATTGGTATTGATCTTTATGTTCATAACCTAGTGCTTGATGTTCATCATACGTATGGTGCTCATCATACGGACATGTGCACCTACTAATTTGCACATAAGAGAGAAGGAATAAAAAAACAGCAAATTCTACTATCAACTACTCCCTCCGTTTTTTTTTTTAAGATTGCTACATTTTCCATATATGGGTATTTCTTTTTAATTGCTACATTGTTTAACCTTTCCATATTTGGGGTACTTGGCCCACCATAAAGTATTACTATTATATTTGTTTTTCTCTTTTTCTACCTCAAAGTACTACTTTTTCACCTTTTTCCATTATTTTATATTAAATGGGTCCAAAAGTACCCTCCTAAAAGCTTGAAAGTGACATTGCCTAAATTGTTGTGCATACAACAATGTAGCAATTAAAAAAAACGGAGGGAGTACCACTCCTATTTTAGTATTTTGTTGTTTAGCAATGTAAACATAAATAAAACAATTGGTCTTGTAAGAGACCGCCTACTTTTAACTTAAAATTAGGCACGGCCCAAGCCAAATATTAAGAAGAGAACATACCACTTTTTTTTAATATTGTGACTAGTTTAATCTATTTAGGGACCAGTTTAATTTATTTCGTGACCAGTTTAATCTATTCAATAATGATAATCTTTAACTCATTCAGTGACTAGTTTAATCCATTTAGTGACTAATTTAATCTGTTCCGTAAGGCTATCGAGTTAATTTTAAATTGTGTGTTGTAGTTCGAGAATCAAGAAAACAAAGGAAGGAGAAGAGAAGGGATGACTAGAATAGTGTTGGGTTAGAGTAAAATGGAATGGACTTATTAGAAAAATTCAGTATTAGGTTCGTCTAATTTTATACTCCATCCGTCCCATAATATAGTGCTTATTTCTCATTTTTCACGGGAATTAAGGAAAATGGAATGAGTGGTAGGATTTCTAAAAAAATATATTTAATGAATTGCTTTTTTGATACTTTTGTATTGAAACTAGTTATTTATTTTCTTTTTCCTTTAAACAAAATTAAAAGGCAATAAATGTTCCTTGGAATGGTTTAAAGCAATAAATGGGTCACATGTTTTGAGAGAAAAGTAGGGGTATTTTGGAAAGTTTGTGTAGAAATTAAGGATAATTTAATCTAAATAAATTGACAAAAAAGAAAATAGGCACAATATTTTGGGACACTAAAAATGAAATGTGAGTACTATATTATGGGACGGAGGGAGTATTAAAATTAGACCGCCTATTCTAATAATTTGTGTAAATAAAATGAAGCAATTCACTATCCCAAAAAAAAAAAAAAGAAGCAATTCACTATCAACCGGAAGATTGAAGGGAAGCCCAAAAAAGAAGACAACGATGAAATGACCCCCTCAAAAAAGCGTTGCTTCACTAAATTTAGGCATGCACCTTTCATTTTCTCTCTCCTCTTTCATTGCTTTGTAGAGGGTTGATTTCCCAACTTTGCCATTATAGTTCTGAAGCACCAGAATATCCAGAGAAACCCCATAAATTGGTAAGCTAGAGCAATTATTGAAAGTAAGGAACAAAACCTAAAATTTCCCTTTCATTCTTTTGCACGGTCAAAAACGCCTAATTTTGCCAAATTGGTAACTGGGTTTCTTCTATTGCATTAGAAAAAAAATGGGTTTTTTGAATGCTTTGTTAGAGTGACATATCTAGGGTTTTATCCTTCAAATTTTACCCTATTTTGATGCCCTGCATTTTGCACTTAAGTTTTCATGCCTCCCACCTATTTGGTAAAATGCCGCAGTGAATTTTTTACTTTGCCTGTTTTCATCACACTTTTGCTATCAAATCAAAACATCATATTGAACATGCCCTTTTGAAGAATTGTGTTTTTGGGTGATGGGTTTTTCTGGGTTTTGAACTTTAGATTCATAATTTTGTGTTTTTATACACTGGTTTATTCTGTGAAAGAGGAAAGACACATGGTAGTGTTGACTGTTGGTGGTTGTAAGGTAAATTTTTAGCCTTTTTGAGGTTAGCAGAGAAAGAGTGCAAGAGAGAGTGTGTAAAAAAAAAGAAAAAAAAATTATGGCTAGGGAAAAGATTCAGATCAAGAAAATTGACAACACAACAGCAAGGCAAGTGACATTTTCAAAAAGGAGAAGAGGGTTGTTCAAGAAGGCTGAGGAGCTAAGCGTTTTGTGTGATGCTGATGTTGCTCTTGTTATCTTCTCTGCTACTGGCAAGCTCTTTGAGTACTCCAGCTCTAGGTCTCTCTCTCTCTCTCTATCTCTCTGTGTGTGTCTTCATCTTCCTTTTCTGTGCATGTGTTTGTTTTGTGCTTAATGGTGTTATAAATTTCCTATCTTGATTGTTGCTCCTTCTTCAAATGTTGCTGCTTTGTCTCTGGAGGAGAAAAGTGTCTTTCTTGCATATTTATATAGTAAAGAGAAGATTTTTTAGAGCTCAGAATACTATGAGGAACATGCAGTTCATGTTTAAATTTGCTGCATTCTTTGCAAGTTAGGATTTTTATGAGACTTGGTTTTAATGCAAGTTAAAAACTACTACAATAGTTTGTCATAAAGTAAAAATGTGTGTTCAGTTTTTTTGGCGAAGTGATGGGTAGATGGGTTGGAAAAGAGTAGGGTTTCCTGTTAAAATGCTTTTGATCCTTTTTGTTTTTTGGAGAAATGAACTGTGGAAATTGGAAATATACAATGGGCTGGGTGAGGTCAAGACTGGTGTGGAGGGTAGGATCTATTGCTTTTGTGGTACATGAAATACATTGTTAAACTGCCGTAGTTTTCTTCTTTTTTATTTTATTCTTATATAATTATTTGTATGTTGTTATTTAGTGCTGTAAAATTTGATATAGCTGGTGAAGCCGTGAAGGATTAGTTCCCTATGTTTGTGTCATTAACGCATGGGTTTCCTTGTTTGTTTTAAAAGAAGGAAAAAAATAGTAAGTGTATTTGAATTTTTTTAGCTGATAGTTTGAGCTATACTAACCCTTCTTGCTGCATGGCTAAGGCTCACTAATTAGTACTTCATTTAATCAAGTCTAACAAGCCAAGTTAAGTTTTTTCTGGCTACTAGTCGATTAAAAAGCTAAGTATTGGTTATATTGACCATTGCTTTCATTGAGCTTATCTGAGTATCTAGTCCTAACAACCTATCTCGTCGTTCGCCTTTATTGTGGAAAGGCTGAGATTGTGCAACACCCACTAGATTTTGCTTTACTTGTCATCCTATGAATTTACTGACTATGATTGGTTGTATCATGATTGTATTCATGAGGAGGCCTGAGACAAATAAGGAGGGCCTATAAACTAATATCTAATGAACATGTTGATTGTTACCCTTGCGTGCCTTCTTATATTGGTGTCCTATATGATATAGCTCATTCAAATATTACACAAGGTTGTTACTGTGAAAGCTGTGTATATGAAGAGACTGTTATAGCCTATAGGAGTACTTAAGCTGGTTAAAGATGCAAGAGTCCTTTTTTTAAATACTCCCTCCGTCCCATAATATAGTTCCCATTTCCATTTTGGGTGTTCCAAAATATAGTTCCCATTTCCATATTTAGTTCCACATTTTTCCGTAATTTGTCTAGAAAAATCGTGTCCCATCATTTATTTGCTTCTTGAATTTTGTTTTTTGCTTTGTTTATTCAACCCAAGTGTTATAATTAATGCTCTTTCACCAATTATTCTCCATTCTCTCTCCTAAAATCATCTTTTCCCATACAACATTTATTTAAATAAACAATTTTTTTTTACTATCCCTCTTTGATTCTACTTGCATAAATTACCGTGAAAAAAGGGAAATGGGAACTATATTTTGGGACGGAGGGAGTATATTTTTATGTATTTTTTTTTTGGTGGGGGCTGAAGATGTATGATTTGTAGCAAGAGAAAAGGAAATACATGTTTGTTTCTACTTATACTTTTATGAGTTTATCTTCTCATAATGTTACTGTAACTTCCAGATTACAGGTTATGCAGTTGATTAAACATTTACAATATAATTACACAACATTATATGTGTTTCATCAAAGCTTATGGGCTGAGCCCAAGCGTGGCCATGTAACTGCATGGGGATCTGAAAAAGTACAAGTACAATAGATGTTTATCTAGTTTCTTTTGATGTCTGAATAGTGACATTAACTCTACTTTTTTTGTTGCAATGAAGTATGAAGACTATACTAGAAAAACACAAATTGCATTCCAAGAACTTGGACAAGCTGGAACAACCTTCCTTAAAGTTGCAGGTAAGCTGTCCTTTGGGCTAATATAATATGTTCAATATAGAAAAAAAGCTTATCCTGGATTTTGAAAGGGTTCAAATACGTGAACTTTTCAATTACTTTGATTTTCTTTTTACCCTATGAGATTCCAGATACATAACTTTTGAGATAGGCTTGAAAGTTCTTTTAATTAATTGGATTTTAGCTAACTTTTTAGCAGCATTTGGTTTTATCATAATCTCTGATTTAAATTTTCGCATTAAATATTCTTCGTAGATGTGAACTGGCTGTATTACCTTGGGTTTTGTTATGTTTTATGTAGAATACTTGAAGATTATAGTAGGGTTATGTTCGTGGACTGAAACACATTAATTGTTACCAATTTGATACCATAATTTAGAGAAAATGTACATTAGGGATGTAGAATGTATTCTCTTCACCTTTATAAAATAAGTTTTAGGGTTGATCAAGGCCAATTAGTGAAATTAGGTCCAATTAGGTTTAACCGTTCAATAAGTTCAGTTGGAATTCATGTGAAGTGAATGCAACTGAAGCTGACTTATGATCTACATTGGGTGCTCTTTTGCATGGAATAATGAAATACCTTAAATGAGCTTTTCTTTTTTAATCATCAATTGCATGAGTTTCCGAAACTATCTTTAGCTTATAGTAGTCCAAGTGGATTTAGAAATTTGATATTGGAAAACTGGGGGTTTAATTGGGAACATTTGGGATAACTGGCTTAAACATGCATCTAATACTCTTTACTGCCCATAGTATCTTGATGTTTGTCTAATGGCTCTCGAGGTTTGTGTAAATCCTTTTGTTATTTTAAGTGTGTTCCTTCCTGAAGATGATGTGACAATGTTTTCCATCATTCAGGATTTCGTTATGTATTGCCTGTTTGCTAAAACATTCGATGTTTTCCTTTTTAGCTTGTTGAAAATAGCAACTACACGGAGTTGAATGAAGAAATAGCACGTAAAAGCCAACAGCTAAGGTAATCCTGTGAAGTATATTTTCTTGGGCTCTCAAGACACTTCTTAATTTGGGAGTATTTCATTTCTCTTGAGGGATAGTTATGGGCAGCCAAACTTTGTTGTAGAAGAGGCTTATATTGGTTTTAAGTCCTTCAGTTTCAAAACATAAGACCCTTACATTATCAAGAATATATAAGCTATGACCACTACTTTATGCCATAGTACATTGCTAAAAACTACATTATTTATTGCCAGATATGTATTGTAAAGCACTTTTGAATTTTCATTTCTTTCCATGTCACAATTAATGAAGCAACTTTTTATGATCCGCCATCTACGAGTCAATTAAACGGTTAAAGTTCCACCTCAGAGAAGTTTGGTGCTTTATAGTCTGGAACAAGCAGAGTTCCTTCAAACTTCTCTACTCGTCCTTACAAGATTTTCTTTTTTATGGAAGCAGACATATGAGAGGAGAGGAGCTTCAGGGATTAGGTATAGAAGAGCTGCAACAGCTGGAAAAGTCCCTTGAATTTGGATTGAAACACGTCATGGACAAGAAGGTCCTTTTCGGAACTTGTTTTGCCTTTGGATGATACACTTAGCTTTGAAATCTAATGTTGACTATTATATGTTTTCTTGTATCTATCCAGGGCGAGAAGATCACGAACGAAATTAACTTGCTCGAGCAAAAGGTTAGGGATGCTCTGCTACTTTCCTGATATGATGAATCAATAGAAAATTAAAGTTTCTATGTCATAGATTTTTTAAGTTGACTGGTTGCGTGTTCTTTCTGCATTTTTTTTGCCTCTTATATTTATAACTTTTACAGGGCGCTGAATTGATGGAAGAGAATGAGTGGCTGAGACAGCAAGTACGATTGACATAATCCCTATATATAATAATGCCATTTTAGATGAATAATTTGTTTTGATAATATTGATCTATTAAAGTTCTCATAAAAACTTGTTAATATATTAAAGGTGCTGGAAGCATCTAAGGGCACACAACAAACTGCTGATTCGGAGTATGTTGTATATGAGGAAGGCCAGTCATCTGAATCGGTCAGTAATGGTTATAGTTCTGGTGGTACGTCTCAGGACTGTGACGAAGGCTCCGATACGTACCTAAAGTTGGGGTATGTTCAATCCCTTTTTAATTCCATGATTTAGCTTAATTAGCTTGCCTTTAAGCCAATACCCAAGAGTTAAATGCTACTCCCTATTTTGTTTTCATAGAACCTTTTCTGATCGTTGATGCTGATATATTACCATTACAAACACATAATGCTAGTAATTATGGCATCTACTCTTTACCAAATATGTATATATTTTCAAGATGAATGTAACAATATGTATACAATGTTAATACTTTGGAGATAAGGCGACTTATTATAAAAGTCTACTCGTACGGAAAAAGTATCTCTCAAGATAAATGTGACAATACTTACAATGTAATTTAAGATAAGGCGACTAAAGTTTGAATATTTAGACTTAGATATTTAAATTGGTTCACACATTATGGAGTGGAGGGAGGACTGTTTTGCGTTTTGTGGTTTGTAGGGTTTTTTTCTTCTTATTTTTCATTATTGAATAATCTAACCTTGGATATTCTTACGTGCTTTTCTAAAACATCCTTCTTCCTTTCCTTGGTGGAAGGATGACATCTGTTTTAGAATTATTTTGTCAAATAAATTTGGTATTGGTGCAGATTGCCATACTCTGGCTAGTTGGAGAGACCATGGAGATGATTTGCGGTGGTTATTGTATCTATAGTTGGCCTGTGCTCCTTTGCTTGCGGTTGCTTAACCTGTATAATGTGTAAACTTTAATGTGAGCCTATGTAATTTGTAATATCACTGATTTTGTATCCTCTGGTCAGCCAAGAAAGGTGATGTGAATCAAGCTACTGAAATGAAATGGAACGCTGACGAGATATAGTAGCGATGTAATCGAGCTAACACTATGTACACAATAATTTCTCAAATGCAATGCTTTAATTTTTGTAAGATTTTATATAAGTCAAATGTCGTTGTGGGCGGAGGTGAAAGTCCATACTTGAAATGGTCTTTAATCTTTAATGAAATTCGACATACAAACTCACCACCATTTTTGGTTTTTAAGAGCGGGGAGTGCGAAAATGGAAGGGGAAGGGTAGGGGGAATTTTGGTTTTTCTGGGGGTGTATTGTATTTTATGGTAAAAGGGGTTTTTATTTAGCATTTAGCAACCATGAAAAAAGGGGTTAGAAAAGTTATAGATTTGGGGTGTCAATAAAAGGAATTCTTAAGAATTTTCAAGAAAAATAAAAGCTAAATTCATGGTGTTCTTTGTCGACAAGACAGATACAAGTGGGGCAGGTTGTTGATAACTACCAATACAACTAAGGATTGATGGCTGATGGGGGAATGATCTGCTGCCATACAATGGTTCCATCAGGGAGCCTATCGCTTTCTTTGTGTGGATGTATGATTATCAAAGTCTAGCGAGTGGAGTAATTTTTAAGTACACTTCCACAACATAGTCGTATCTATATTTATATGAGAACGTGGTTGATTTAATTGAAAACTACGGGTACCTTATTTCCTTCATTATTTCTTTTATTAAAAGGGTATAGTCCAACCTTTTCATTTCCACGACATAACTTACGGGGCTTTTGGTACGAGGGATAGGGATTATCAATTTATCAATATAAGAGAGTGGGGTAAGGATAGAGAATTGATGGGTGTGATAAGATAAAAATAAGTCTCTCCCCTTGTTTGGTATGATTTGAAAATATGATTGGAATATTGGCAAATTAACCAAAATACATTTACCGACTCTTTCCTTCATTTTCATTTTCATTAGAGGGATAAGTCTTCTCTTTTTCTATCTCTCCCCCAGTCCCCCTTGTAGCACCCTCTCCTAGGTATATAAGTAGTAGGGAGTTCACAAAAAACCGAAAAACAGTACCGAAAAATCGAAAACCGGTTAAAATGGGTGGTTACCGAACTGGAAAATTTGGGATTAAACGGTTCGGTTACCGAACCGGTAAAAATTACGGTTAAACGATGCGGTTACGGTTATGGTTTTTTATAAAACGGTTAACCGAAAAATCGAATATATTTATTTTATTTTATTACTATTTAATTTTTTATAATAATTATATTAGGGTCCGTTCGGTATTACTGTGTTTTTCAGTTTTTTGGTTTTTTGATTTTCAAAGTCATATGATATATGTCTTATAATGAATAAAAAAATAGTCAAATTTATTGGGAACATGATGATTTTGAAAACTGACAACTAAAAAGTGAAAACCACTTTTTCTGGTTACCTGTTTTTGGTTTTTAGTTTTCAAAAAAAACTGAAAACAAAAAACGATAACGAACGGGCCCTTAATTAATTATTTTGTTTTATTAAATGCAGTAATCTAGCAAGTAACGTAGTGTATAGTGTAGAGTCTGTAGACTAATTTATGTGTTAATTAATTATTTTGTTTTATTAAATGCAGTAATTTAGTAAGTAATGTAGTGTAGAGTGTAGAGTCTGTAGACTGGTTTATGTGAGAAAATCTAAGTCAGTAAGTATTAAATACTACCTCCGTCCCAGAAAGATTTGAACACTTATTGGGACACGTAGTTTAAGGTGATAAGTTGTAGTGTGGTTAGGGGTGTGCACTTTTGGACCGGGACTGGAATTCGGACCGGAATGGACCGGACCGGAATTTTTCGGTCCGGTCCCCGGTCCATGAAAAGTTGGGATTCCGGGTTTCCGGTCCGGTCCGGACCGGCGGACCGTAATTCATGTTTAAAAAAAAAAAAAAAAAGTTTAAAGGTTAAAAAAAGTTTAAAACTTAAAAAGTTAGAAAGTTAAAACCTCATATTTATTGCCTTTAAGATTATTGCTTTTAGAATTATTATATTTTAATATATTGAATTTATAAATATATTTAAATCTAAGAAAAAGTTTTTTATTTTATAAAAAAATATAAATTCCGTCCGGTCCCGGTCCAAAAAAATTTTTTTGGATTCCGGTCCGGTCCGGTTTTGGACCGGTGCACACCCCTAAGTGTGGTTATCAAATGTTATTTTATTTAAAAAGTATATGTGATAGGAGTTGGTGGGGTGTTTTTTATTAGAGGCAAGAGAAAGTTGGGTAACTTTTTATTGATAAAAGGTAGAGTGTGGGCCAAAGATGTGTAAAAAAAATAATATATTAATAGTAGGACCATGCCAAAAATGAAAGTGTTCAAACTAATTTGGGACAAACATAAAAGGAAAGTGTTCAGACTATTCTGGGACGGAGGGAGTATCTTAGAACTTTGAGATATGTATTATATCTTAATGGTATATTATTTATGTTGAGAAAAATTTGAAATCTAATATATAAATTTAGTAAAATAATTTAATAAAACTTGAGTAACGGTTAATGGTTAACTGGAAAACCGTACCGAAAAACCAGTTAACAGTTTATGCGGTTACCGGTTTGAACGGTTACGGTTCGCAAAAATGGCGAACCGGTATTTCCGGTTACCGAAATGTTATTTTGGGACGGTTAACCACCCATAAACACCCCTAATAAGTAGTGGGGATAAGGGGGTGTTTATCCTTATTCCTATCCTCTGTTGTAATCCTTGTCCCCCTAAACAAACATAACCTTTAATTTATCCCTTCCCATTATCGTTCTCTCTCCTATCTTATCCTTTTAAACAAACGCCCTGTTGTAGGGTTGAGGAGTGTATAGAATAAGTAGGGCATTTGTTTGTATGGCATGAATTTTTTTGAAGAATCAATTAAGCTCATATCCTATTCAATAATGTAAGAAAGTCTTCTTTCAAGAGTCAAGACTACAACCTAACTTACCAAAAGAAAGAAGTTAGGTTATAGCTTTGAGAGAAGATTTTCCAAACTTTTGTATTTTTTCTTCTTACATAAAAAATCTCACCCTTTGAATTTAGTATGGAATTCTTTAATTCATTAGTCAATAGTGCTTGTATTCCTTTTTGTATGTCCCAAAAAATTAATCCTGTTTTAAAGGTCTCTATTTTAAATATATAATGTAAACCTGTTGGTTAATTTTGGTTTGTTTGGATTCATGCAAACTTTTGTTCCTTTTATGTTTAATGTTAGTAAACATTTAATGCTTCTTGTTAGCTTTAATGTAGTTTTAGTTATTTCTAGCCATAAGTTTTTTTTATTAAAACTAAAAGACAAATTAGCTTTTCAATATAAGTGAAGTACATCATTACATAATACAACCAATAATAACATTGTTCATTTTCCTTAATTTCTATTAAATATGAAACATAAAGAGTATAATTAGGGTTAATATATCTTCTCTCCTATGAAGCAAAGGAACTAGTGGTGAAGAACTTCAGACGATTCAAATAAAATTGTGAAGGGTTGGATAACTTGGATTGAAGAATATGTAGCTCATATTGACTCAGGACCACATAATGATAATAATATTATGCATAAAAGAAGTATGAGTAATAAATTCACTAAAAATTAAAAGGTATTATAACACAAATTAAGCTAAAAATAGTACAAGCTCTCCACTAAACAGGGAGGAGGAATTGATGTGAGACCTATACCAAGAGGTTTTACCAAAATGGAGAACAATGCTGTTGATTAGCGACGGAGAGATGTTGAAGCTAGAGAGAAAAGTTGGTCACTTGTACTAATTTTTAATTTAGAAAGAATAAGAGTCCAAATAATTTAAACAAGGGAGAGTAGTATTACAAAGTCCACAACTCCACATGAAATGCTTACATCTTTAATCTTAACAAAAAGTATGTTCTATTATCACATTAATCTTTCTTGGATCTTGAAAGGACCTTCGACCTCTGGGCACGCATGTAGTTGAACAAGTGTGGACTACCTGCAATTGCTCAAGCAAACTCTGTTGGAAGCTGAAGGAACAGAAGTACAATACATTATACATGCAACGAATAAGGAGGATTCAAAGATTTACCTGGAACGTATACTCCCAGAACAAGTAGTGCATTGTAGTGGTAGTCAAATGAGAAGTTCCATTTGTTGGGCATCCTTATACTGTACTTCTCTGTTGTCTGTTGTAGCAAAAAATCAACCACCAAAAACATCAACTAAAGTCAAAGTAAGATGAAACCAAGTTTTTACTCAGAGAGTAACTTCCCTGTATCAACTTTAATCGTACCCTAAAAGGAATTTCAAAGGAAATATGCATTGATTAGGTGGACATGTGAGATTTTATAAAGTGAAGGATCTGTATCGTACTTAACCTAAATTCCTAAAAAACAACTCGAAATCATATGTGGCCTACTCCTTCCTAAATCTTTCCTCAATTTGCTTTTAAAACCGTAACGAGAGTCAAAAAGTAGAAAAAAAAATAACCGAAATTATATGAGGTAACCTGACCTTTAGATCTTTTTCTAGAATGACCCTCATATTTACATGCGTGTCTCCGGTAACTCTGAACTTGTAAAACGTCATTAAACTTGACGGAACAGTTGACGGCGTTAGGCATTTAAGATATCTTAAACACACAAGATTATAACTTTTATTTAACAAAATAAAACCCCTCTCTTGTAACTTCATGCTCTTCATCACTCTGTTGCAAACTCATATTAAACTTGGTAATCTCACTAATTTTCAAGTCCTTGATCTTTCAGAACCTTTTTTTTTTTTTTTTTGGGGGGGGGGTTTGTGTGTGTTAATCTTAGACAGTTTGAATTGGGTTTCTAATCTTCGCGAATTGCGTTATCTGAATTTAAATAATGCAAATCTCAGTCAGACCCATGGTTGGATAGATTAACTAATATTTGCCATTCCCTTCTTTAACAGAGTTGCATTTATCTAGCTGTAGCATGCCCACTTACCCAACTCATTCGACTTTGAAGAACTCATCACTTCCTAACCTCCCTAACCATCATCTAGATCTCAGTTTCAATGATTTGAAGGGACAATTTCGACATTTTATCCTATATCTGACCTCCCTCGAATACATCCACCTCTCATTAATAGTTTTGGGCCCCCAAATCCCACTCATTCGTCGAATTATACTTCAGAAAAGCTGCCATTTTTTCGGAAAAGATGGAAATGCCCTTAAAGTATGTTCTATTATCACATTAAACTTCAGAAAAGTTCGCCAAAGATAGAATGGACCAAAGATGTTGGGACGGAGGGAGTATCCTTTAGGGACGGAGGGAGTATCCTTTAGGGACGGAGGCGGTGTTTCTTTTAACCTATTCAAATGCCTTTCAGCACGTATAAAATGGTTTATATTCCCTTAATGTAGCATGCCAGTCAATTGTCACTCAAGAAACCAATGATAATGGTGTGCCCTATGCAGTTTCAGGGTAAGACTACAGAATCTTTCCAGATCATATTAAGCAATTCCTGGTGAAAACTATGGATAATTAAATCTATGTGTGAACCCTACTTATGAAAAATCCCACCACATTACTGTATGAAGAAGGCGAACAGAAAAGATGACTACATAACTTTTAAGGCATTCAGCACCAGCAGAAGTTAAATCAGCGATATAAAGATTATTCCGTTAGGGTCCACCACTGTAAGTGATCCAAGCATATTGACGTTGCTAGTTTTATTTTACTAATTTAACAAAACAGGAACATATACGAGGCAATTTAGAGGGAATTGAAAGAGTTTCAAGGATAGTTAGATAGTCACCTTCATGTACGGTAAAGCTGCGTATATCAGACCAACTTCACTTGAAATGCCAATTGGATAAAATAGCATGAAGGTGCTATACCTGCAGAATACAATCTAATATATTACGACTAAAAAGTGAATTACGGAACACATTGTATAGAGAACAGTTTGAATTTGCTGTTACCTTAGCCACTGAAGCCATGATGGTGCAGACCCAAAGACCTCTCTCATGCCGAAAAAAGAATAACGAATAATCTGAAACAGGCCAGATTGAGTATTATGGGTTTTATTCTCCTACTGCTAATAGCAAAGAAACAGCAGGGACTTGTTAAGCAAATCAAAGTCTGCTTTCACACAGGATCCGTCTTTTCATCGATATTATAAGGTCATGACACAAGCGAGAATCTCTTAGACAGTGATACTTCTGTTGCATGGCTAAATGATCATTATTCTCCTTTTCTTTGCATTTTGTCCTCTGTAAGCAAGATGAGGTTTAACTTTAATCCATCTTACTTTGACACCCCCAGATTGCTTTCATTCCCCCTGAGACAAATCATTTCTATCAATATGAAATGATGTAACTACTCCTTTTGCAAGTCAAGACCTCAACTTTTTGGGGGTATGGATGACTGAAAGCAAAAGCACGGCTACTCCAACCTATGCTTCCAGGATGGACATAATAAGAGAGACAAACACAGCCCTCAGATACATTCCATTTGGGTACAAACACCGTAAAAATCAACTAAACACAAACCTTAAAAAATCAACAACCAAAATGGAGTATAAGACATAGCGAATGCTCTGGCTGTAGATCGTCAGGCCTCACCACCTGTTATACTTGGAAACCCTTTAAACTCTACACACAGGCCATAAGTTGCTTTTATAATTTGAAAAGATCCCCATTACTTTTCCATGTTTAAAGTTCTCTTAGTAAAGGTATAGTGGTGTTTCTCATATTCAAGCCACTAAACACCGACTAAAACACCCCCTAGCATACGACATACAAATAAGCATTGCACGAACCCAACACACAAGACCATGCACAGTGTCCATGATGGGGGTGTAAACAATAAGATATATGGCGGTTAAACTCCTCAACACTTGTTCTAATCAAACATTAATGAACTCTAAATCACCACATTAGGAGAATCAGATTCTGACTCCCTTGTTACATTATGAATGTCTTATAAAAAATTTACCATTGCCTTTGCCCTTTCCAAAAGTCTAACAAAATGAGACAAACACATCTTTACACAACACACCTCAAAGCAGATATTAGAAAATTTGTGACGTTCACAAGAATAGTGCAGTAGTAATCTAGCAGTCTAGCTCTAGCTCTAGCAACACATTTATGATCTCCATGACCATTGCAAAAAGCTAAGAACAAAAGATAAACTAAGCAATACTTCTTCCAATTCCCATTATATTTCCTCATTTCCATGGAAGTATTTATTATCTCTCGGTGCATTTCTCCATATTCCATTAAAGAGAATCATATCGATTCTTTAGAAGGAGATGATTTCCATAACATGAGAAATACCTAACACAGAACCATTTGAAACAAATTCTGTTCAGAAAATTTTTTGGTAGTATATTTAGTAAAAACAATAGTATATTTTATAAAAAGTACTCCCTCCGTTTCTTTTTAATCTACACACTTTCCTTTTTAGTCTGTTTTTTTAATCTACACACTGTTGCTTTTTCTATTTTTGGTAACATGTCACATCTACTTTCTCCCCCTTTTTCCACCCATGTCATTCACTTTTAAATATTTTAACGGGGTTTGTTAAACATCGCCCCAAAATTACTTAAAATCGCCCCGGTCCCACTTTGAATTTACTATTTTACCCTTCTCTTTTTTCCACCACTCGCCACCCCCGCCACCACCTGCCACCACCCACCACCACCTACCCCTGCCACCACTTGCCACCCGCCACCACTTGCCACCACCCACACCGTAAAAAAAATGATTTTAATTGGGGCTAAAGGTCGAACTTCTGGCCAGGAAGTTCGACCCTTAACTAAAAAAATTTCGAATTTTTTTTAAGGGGGCGAACTTCTGGCCAGGAAGTTCGACGCATGGCCCGAACATCTGGCGGGCCCGAACATCCAGGCCAAACGTTCGGGCCATGGGTCGAACGTCCTAGCCAGACGTCCGACCCTTATCCCCAAAAAAAATTTGAAATATGGGTGGTTGACGAGGTGGCGGTGGGGCTTGTGGTGGGCGGTGGGGGCTGGAGGTGGTAGTGGGCTAGTTGTGGCAGGAGGTGGTGGTTTGGGAAAAGAAAAGAAAAACAAAGGAAGGGTAAAGTTGGAAATATTTGGTGGGACAGATGCGATTTTAAGTAATTTCGGGGCGACGAACAGAAGTTCAGTATTTTAACCCACTCTTTAGTTTATCTCTCTCACTTTTCAGTTTCCCTCTTATACTTTTGTACTTCCTCCTTGGTACTCCCCCAAAGTGAAGTGAAGTGAGTAAATTAAAAAGAAACGGAGGGAGTAGTACATAAAAACCCAACATATAACCTAATTAAGATATACTATCACAAGTTGTATTTTGTTTCACTACACTACTTCATCGATTAAGTGCACTACTTTTTTTTTATATAGATATACCACTTTTATTTATAATCTGAACAAAAAATGTTCAAACATTTATGGATTGAGCAAAAGCTCTCTATAAAATACTAACCTCTGTAATAGCCCAGCTAATTACCAAAGAGCTAACAAGAAAATGACTTTGCGTCTGCAAAATAAATAAAAAAATTGATTCAAATAAGTTTGCAATGCAATTTCACCTTTAACCAAACAGAAAAAAAATTAACAGAAGGGCTAAAAATTCAAACCTCTGGAAAGCTATACAAAATTCCCCAAGTCACATACAACCTTGATCCAATTTGAGGCAATGTTGCAGTTATAGGTGATCTAATCAAACCTTCAAATTTGGCACAAATAAGCTCAAACAAATTACTTTCCAATCAACCAATAACATAAATCACTTCATTATGTAAAAAAATTATACCCAATTACCAAAATTTCACTCACCAATTAAACCATGAACAATCTGTTCGACGAAATGCCCCAAAGAAAGAAAGAAAACAAAATCAGATACCAGAAATCATAATTCAATACTAAAAAAAAACTAAACCCAGTAACAATAATTCATCATGAAAGAAAAAAGAGTATAACTTAGACCTCCAAAACGGCGGCGGTTTGAGAAAGAAGAAGAGGCTTTTCAATGGCATCGTAGACATGTTCATAGCTTGATTCTTTCAAGGTTTTAACAGCAAAGTACAATACTTGCGCCCTGTATAAATTTATCCCCAAAAAAAAAAAACTTAGATTTTCAGTGAGATTGATAAAAAAAATACTAGTAAATGAGAAGAGAAGAAGAAGAAACCATCCAAAACAAACGGTCCAATTGTAGATGGAGAGGTAGGCGCGTCTTAGAAGAGAGAGAAAACCCGCCATTGTTATGTTGTTCTTGTTACCAGTTGAAGCGTGAGAAGAGGAAGAATAGTGTGAGTTGAAAGAGATAAAGAAGTGAAATAAATGGAGGGGAAAGGAAGCAGGTGAACTGATCAACTACTACCCAGATTGATATTCATTGATGTAAGGTCAGTCATAAAATTGATCAACTACTTGTGACATCCTGACATGGATCTCGATTTGCAAGCACTCGCTCAATTCGCATTGCATCGTTTTTAACGAATTCTTACTACTTACTAGTGATATCAGTCGTGACGGAAAAACTTTATCCATCCACTGGATAATCTACGCATTATAAATAGATATTAATAATTAGTGGAGTCCAACTTAGCATAATTAATTAGAGTAGATTATGAATTTAAATATATTATGCAACGATAGTGATAGAGGAATTATAGTTTTTCGGTGGAAATGAGCGACTAAACGTAATGATGTAAACTGAATTCGATCTCAAGTCTTGGATATTATTTTGTTTAACTTTACCAACTAAGTTAGATGACATCCACGTTATAATAATATTGATCTTGCAATATCTTAATACCCATGCCAATTTAATATAAAAGGGGAATCTTTTGTTAGAAGAGACACACAAGTGATGTGGATTATTCAATAAACGAAGTCAATTTGACAAATCCAGCCTTTTTGCCGACGACACTATTCGTGTGGATTTCCTTGTGGTGGCCATCAAATTGAATTGGGTCTAAGGCTACATGTTGTTATTCAAGGGTTTTATCAAGTCGCGTTGAAACCAGAATCAAGGCCCACGTTGTCGCACACGGCATATAACCCACAAGCACCAAATGATTGTTCGAGAATGGCTATTATTCACAATTGCTCCTTGTGATGCAGCGGAACCATGGTGCGGAAGCTGTCTTTTAGCAAGCTAAGGAAGCGGAGGCTGGCACTTTATGCCACTGGCAGAAGGGGTTGACGCACACTTTGAGCTAAGAGATGCAGCCGCATAAGCAATTGCATCCCTCTTTATTATACTGAGTCGTGTCATGCCTACACTTCAAAACTGTGATTCAATATTTCCATGCCGAAGCTCGTGTGTTGCGTTGTATCGTGTGTTGTCCATATTATCAAAGTTTTTTTTTGCTTCTTGCCTTAAAAAATAGGGAAAATTTGACAACAAAGGTCTCAACTTTGGGTGATAATTTTTAAAAGGTCTGAACTATTGATTAACCTGTGTAGGTCCCAACTTTAGGGGGTCTTAACTTTTAGCGTTGAAACTGGCTTAATAGGTCATCACTTGTAAAACTTGGGTCACACCAGAAGGGTTAATTGAGGGAGGGATGTAGGAACTAGGTGAGATTTTTTAAAAAATCGTCATTTTTAAGTTATCGAGGCCCGCTAAAAGTTAAGACCCCCTAAAGTTGGAACCTACACAGGTTAATCAATAGTTCAGACCTTTTAAAAATTATCACCCAAAGTTGAGACCTCTGTTGTCAATTTTTCCTAAGAGAGAGGAAAAAGAAGCAAAACTATTAACTTATGGGCTGTATGATATAGATTCTAAAGTTGGAGAAAAATTTAAATCCTAGGCTCCTAATTTTACAAATTGGATATTTTGTTGGGCCATTTATTAACTCAACTGGTCGAACCCATAAAAAACAACTCATGCAAAGAGGCCTAGGTGCTAGATCTACTTGTAGGAATAAGTGGGCCTTATGAATCTTAATATAATTTTAGTTTCTCCACATATCTATACAAATATATTAAAAGGCGTTCCTATCAAAGGAACAGTGCCACGTGGCACTCTTCTGAAGCTTCTAAGTGTAAGTTCTAATACACAGGTTTATAATCTCATTTAAAAATATTAACAATGTGTAGTTACTAGGATTCGAACACATAACCTTTGAAATGAAATGTGAAAGTTTAACCACTAATCCCACCATAATTTGAATGCTTAATGTTTCAAAGTAAATCATAATAAAGTCTTATAATTATATGTAATTATAAATACATAGACATGCTTTTTTTTTTTTATCTCTAACACTTTTACTACGTAATAACATTATCTTACCTCAATTCCATTGAGAGTGATATTTTTATTCCCCATTCCTTAGAAGTTTTTCTTTAAAAAACAACTTATCATGCCATAACGTTCATTTTCCAATTTCGCACTAGATAGAATATTACGAAAAGCTAATAAAATCAATTATAAAATTTATAAATAATAATATATTTGACAATTGTAATTGACCCGGGGCATTGCCCGGGCCAAAATACTAGTTTAATCTTGAAAAGATATATACGCTGTCGAAAATAATGTTACAAAATGTCAAGTTTTCAAATTAGAGCCTGTTTAATAACTGAAGAGATTGTGCATTTACTCATTTAGGTTACAAAAGTATAATCTATCGGTACTTCTAGTAAGTTAGCATATGTATGACAATTCATTTTGTCAAAAATCATATAAAACTCATGAAGGCATGCAATGTATATGCAAATATTGTACCACAATAACAACATTTGGAAGGTGTTGGAGATTCCAAACATGAAATATAAAGTACGAGTAGTTAGTAGTATGAAAGTAGAATTTCCATGCATGTAATTTGGTATGTTAAAGAGTGCATGATATGGAATTCTACTACAACTATATATCACTCAACTTGTTTTCCCTTTGTCATAAACTTATGTATACAGTGAGAGTGGAGAGAATTTAAGTACCCAAAATCTCAGAGAGAAGAAAAAATGATTTCCAAATTAGTAGTAATTAGGTTGGTAATGGTAATAATGGGGTTGGGGATGAAAGTGGAGGTGGGAGAAGGAAGAGCTCCAATGCTACATGAGGTTGGAGGGAATAGATTTGGTTGGAGGCTTGACGTCAATTTTTCGGAGTGGGCTGCTTATCAGCGTTTTTATGTTGGTGATTGGCTTTGTACGTACATTTTTACTCTATTTTCTTTTATTTAATATGTTGTTTAAGCTGCTTATTAGCATTTTATATACATATATTCCTACCCTTTTTTATTTAATATTTTGTTTATTCTATCACCTTCCTATGTAAATTAAACAAATTTATCTTTGCCTCTTTGTTGGAATGTTTCACTAAAATCCCTTTTCATGTATGTACACTATTTTAGTTGGTTTAATATTGAACCCGTAAATTGTTTCCCACTTTGTAATAATCAGTTATAACGCTTTATTTCATATTATCATAGACTAATTTGTTTAATCATACTCTCTCCCTATATATTTCATTTGTGGAATGTTTCATTAAACAAGTAAGTATGATTAAACAAATAAGTTTATGATCTTCCTTCTAAAATTGAGAAATAATACTTTCATTTTAATAATTCAGTCATTTTCCCACAACTTTTTCATAATTACGTCGCGTTTTCCCTCCTAAATTTTCGTTTTTCACCTCCATTCAGGCATTCACCTTTAGAAGGAAGATCATACACTTTGAGTGAGACTTCAACATTTGTTTGATCAATTAAAACTTGATACTTCATTACTCTAATGAATTACTATATCTTATAAAACAAATTACATATATTTTCTCCTCAAAAAGAAAAACATACATCCTATAGTTAATTATTCTGCTAAAATATCAATTACATGTAACATGTGACCCTAGTATTTTTGAAAATGATAGTGAGTACAATCAAGATATTTTATTCAACTATAATATAACTAATCCATAATTAGTAAAAATGGTAATTCATCTAATAATAATTATTTTTGGCAGATTTCGGATTTGACAAGCAAATAATAAGTGTGCTAGAGGTGAACCAAACAGGGTATATTGATTGCATAGAGAGCAACTATATAACCAATATAACAAGGGGAGGTCGAGACGTTTTCAATCTGACGGTTGCTAGGCCTTACTACTTCATCAGCGGTCGAGGTTACTGCAATCGTGGGATCAAGCTTGCCATTACAGTACATGACGCTCCACCTGATCCTATCCCTCCTTCTGCTTCTGAATCACTCTCCAAAAAATCTCCTACTTCTATCATAATTTCTTATGCTACTAACACCTTATTTCAACCGTCTGATCATTTTCTTATCATCATGATCATCACCATGATTATATCTCTTGTTTGGCTATTTTAACCTATAGTTGCATTTGATCATTTAATGTTATGTTTCTTAGATATTTGAAGGATTTATGTAGTAGGGCCTTGGAAATTGCTTGTTCTTTGTACTTGGTTAGTATGATTGGTATGTGGTTGTAGTTGTTCATTGTATTAGTGGTGGTACAACAACTTTTCATATGTAGTAAGTCACAAGAATGTTGATTCATCAAATCTTGTACCGTACACATGCTTGTTTTACTTGGTATCTCTGCCAATTTTCCACGCACATTCCTATCTGAAAATATTAGAGTTATGGTAAGTTTATTATATTAGAGTCCTAGACTAATAAGGAAACGAGTATAGTTTCCTTATGATATTAGGTAAGTATCTTTATTAAGATTCTAGGGTTAGCTTATTGTCTAAGGTCATTGTACTATATAAATAGGTGTTGTACCCATATCATTCAATAACAAGAAATTCAATTGTTGTTCTACAAGCCGTTTCCTATATTCTAAATCTTAACATGGTATTAAGAGCAAGTTAAGATCTTGGGTAAAAAAACTCGAAAATATTGTTCTCTTGCCGGTGGGTAACTCAAACCCACCGGCCGGATTATTTCCGTCAAAGTTGAGAATTTTTTTTTTTTTCGTGTTATATTCTCGGCTCTTCCGACTTCCGCTGCTGTCTTTGGGCACCGTCTTGGTGTTTGTCTGCTGTGGTTTGCTTTATGCTGCTGTCAAATTCTGTGTTGTTGTATCCTCCATTAAAATTTTCTTTTCTCTCTTTCTTGGAGTGTGGTGGCTTCTCTGGCTTGGTTAACTTTGCTTTGTGCAAGTTCTCCACATATTGTTGACAGTTGGTTTACAAATTGTTGACAGTTGGTTTCCAAAGGTTGATGCGTTTACCAATTGTCTTTAACGCTAATCCACATTGTATTTCTGCCCTGGTTTCCTTTGTGCGACTGTGAGAGAGTTCTCTGTTGCTGTGTTGGCTGCTGTTGTCCGTTTATGCGAATGTGTGTTTTTGTCGTGCGAGTGTGTGTTTTGTCAAGATCTCTGTTGCTGTTGTCTGTTTGTGCGGGTGTGCAAGCTAGTCTCGCAGGTTTGTTTATTCAATTGCCGCTTGCTTGCTTCCTCACTTGTGTCTGCTGTGACGTGTGTGCGAGTGTTCTCTGCTATTGTTTGCTTGCTCCCACACCACTATGGGTGATGGTACTGGTGCGGTTACGCATCGTTATTGTGTTGGGTTATGGTGGCCCATCCAAGCTATTGTGTTAGTGCTATTGAGCATCTTGTTGGTGCGGTTGTGCATCGTTGATGACCTAAGTGACGAATTGGATCATTAAGGTTGATTGGTTGTCCATAATCCGAAAAGGGTATTTCTTGGTTGTCCCTAATCCAAAATGGTGTTTAAATTCTGGTTATTGATGGCATTGATTGATTCACGCCTTATTGGTCTCCTAATAATTCTTTTATATTTTTTTTCAATCGTAGTGTTCGTGTTACTACCCTACGATTGAGGGGGAGTATTAGAGTTATGGTAAGTTTATTATATTAGAGTCCTAGACTAATAAGGAAACGAGTATAGTTTCCTTATGATATTAGGTAAGTATCTTTATTAAGATTCTAGGGTTAGCTTATTGTCTAAGGTCATTGTACTATATAAATAGGGTTGTACCCATATCATTCAATAACAAGAAATTCAGTTGTTGTTCTACAAGCCGTTTCCTATATTCTAAATCTTAACAGAAAATGAGGAGATTGTTATTCATCGTCTTCACTTAATTAGTTAGGTGCCTTTTTCAAGTCGAAAAAAGGCAGAAAACTATACTATCAATTATCGGATTACGCCTAGAGAAAATAAAGCGATATCATGTATTAGTTACCTCCTCTATTTCAAAATAAAAGGCATATATGATATTCGAGGTTGAACTTCGACCATTAGCTACTCTTAATTTATATTAATAATAATAATCATAAAAAATATTATTATTATTTAAAGAAAAATATAATGGTACCATTTTTATTTAAAATATTATAATTAAGAGATTTTATGGTCAAATCAAATTTTCATAAAGTATGCATGCCTTGTACTTTGAAATAAAAGAGTATAATTTGTGCCTACGTAATTAATGAACATTTTTTAATGACTTCATAGAAGGAAGTTTTAGCTCCATCGAATGCAAGCTGGTTTACGAATGACGTAGTAATATACTTCTATATTCAGCTAACCATCTTTTGTTGTTACTTTTATATATATATATAGTAAAATATTTTCTTGCTATTTCTTTGCATTTTTTTTTCGTATAGACGAATCTTACAAGGCGTACTACAAAATTATAGATCGAAAGATACTATAATTAGTTAGGTGCGTATATACTTGATAGAGCGCCCCTCGTTTGTAGTAGGTTTGGCTATTGAGTAACGGGAATAATATGATTCTAGAGTTATTTAGCATTTATTTGTCAGTTTATATGATAATCTAGGTGTGAAATTCTTTTAGGAGGAAAAATAATCATTACAAATTAGACTAGACCTATCAAGTTTTTAACCAAGTGATCCGAAAAGACATACAATGTAAAAAAAAAAAAAAAAACAGAGGAGGTGGGGGCTTAATGCCTAGACCTTCTTTCATTGGATACCATGTGTTATGTAAGATTTTGGTGCTTTGAACATAGTATTATTAGAGAGAAGATGAAAACTAAAAGCAGGTTACAAAATTACATTTCTAAACTACTAGTACAAGATAAGGAGTACATTCTTACCCGTGACTCGTGAGAATGTAATTAGATAAGGAGTAATTATGGATTAGTTATAATTTTTTTACTTATTTGAAAGTTTGTTTTAATTTTTTTTGCTTTTGTTTTTAAGTGAGGTTTAAAGTTTTTAAAAAGTGAAAGATATAGCTTTAAATGTGAAGTTTGTAGTGTTAAACGTGAGAAATTTTTGTAATTGTTAGAAGTTGAGTTATACATCTTTTAATTGTCAAAAAAAACACAATGAGGTATAAACGCTTAATGAACTAAAACATGTTAATGATGAGATACTTTTTAGAAATAACTCTTAAAAATGTAAGGGTACCACTAGAAAACGATTGATGACTTGAATTGTTACAGCCTAAAAAAACTAAACCTATTAATGATGAATTAATTCATTTTTGGAAATAACTCTTAAAAATGGTTATATATTAATAATAATTGAACAAATCAAACTTAAAAATGATTGATGACATCCTAAAATCCAAGTTTTCTACGATAAATAGAATGAAATTGGTAGACTTATGAAATAAATCAAAAGTTAAGCAAATTCATTAAGAGAAGAAAGATTCAAGAGCTCAAAGCAAAGATTAGAGTAAAAGAAAAATGCATTTCATTAAACCATAAAGATTGAATTACATAAACGCACCATCACGACCTTTAAAAAAAAAAAAAAGGCACCATCACGAGAATCCAAAACCATCCAAATTAAATTCCTCGTCAACAACATCGTCAAAGCGCTGGCAGCGGCAAAAAAAGTCGTCAACAGCTTCGGCGACTACACACTAGAACAAGAGTAAAAATAAAGGAGGTTGGAGAGAGATATATAGGTAGGTGTGAGCATGAGGAAATTTTGGGAAACAACAATTAGGGGGCGTTTGGTTTACAAACGGCTATGGGTTTGGAATCAATAATAAAATCAGGGTGATATGAGTTTGGAACTTGATTCCTAATACCACATGTTTGTTTTTGCTTGGGAATGGATATAATATCTTTTATTTAATACCTTAATGGTTGGAATCACTTAAACCCACCTCCCCCCTTAGATTTATAAAACCCATACCTTGGAGGTTTGAGGTATGGGTATAATATTGTAACTAGTTGTTGGCTCGGTCGATGCTCCAGATCATTTATCAATGTGAATTTGAAGTTTAAAAAAAAACACTTGAGAGAAGTGGGAAAAAAGAGTTTTATGCATTGGATTGTGCTCAGGATATAATCTTCTCGTTCCTTTTAAATTTTATATATAGTAAACTATAATATGAATTATTCTTCTATGTGACTCTCGACTTCAAAAGAGTATATATATAAGTATATAATTACTTACAAAGAATGTGATTCAATTTTGTTTTTGAAATTTCGGTTAATGTGTAAGAATATAACCAATGTAATTAAATGGTGTAATAGTGTTAATTACGGAGGTTATTAAAATTAGAAAAGCTTTTTTTTAATATAAAAGTACTGAAAGGTAGACCATGCTATTATTAGCATTGGCTTAATTATTATTAATATATAAATTTGTATCTAATTTTGGTTAGTACATTTGTATTTCAAATGAGAGGTCATGGGTTACACACATTTTTATTGTTTAATTGTCTCATTTGATTGTGTGGAGGAAGGGGGAGTACATGAGGCAACATGACATGTTAGTACATTTGTATTTCAAATGAGAGGTCATGGGTTACACACATTTTTATTGTTTAATTGTCTCATTTGATTGTGTGGAGGAAGGGGGAGTACATGAGGCAACATGACATGTTTTTGCCTTGTGTTATATATATATATATATATATATATATATATATATATATATATATATATATATATATATATATATATATATATATATATATATATATATATATATAGATAGATAGATTTTGCAAATATTTTGAACCAAACGCCCCCAAAGGGTTTAGATTTGACGAGAATCAAGATTTTGTAAACATTCAAAAGTTTATAAAGATTCAGAATTACAGGGGAGAATCTTAGTTGGGGCTGGTAGATGCCTGCCTATGATAATTTTTTTGTGCATATTGGATATAACACATACTTCAACTTTGTTGGTAGCAAGAGCAGCTAGGAAGAAAGACTGTTTTCTCATAGAAAAAGTTGCACAACACTGTGGCAGTAATGAAAGCAGGAGAGAGTGAGATAAGAGTGAGAGAGTGAGAAGAACTGAGAGGAGGCTGCTAGTGCTAGGGTTAAACTTGCTTAGTTTGGGCCTTTGGACCATTGGGTTTTGACAGTGGATTAATGAAGCTGTTAAAATGAAAAAAGCCGGAAAAAAAATTTATATATTTTTACTTTAAACGGGTGACGGGTCGGGTGGTAAACGGGTGATGGATGAAAAAATATCACCCGAACCCGACCCGCATTCGTCACCCGGTCATCCGTCACAGGCTATCATCCGTTTAAACCGGGGCTTTCACCCACTTAATAAACCGGGTGGAGCGGGTGATCGGGTGATCCACTGGATATTTCCATCTCTATTGGTTGCCTAACATGGAATAACTCAAAAGGGTTAGAATCTTTGTTTTAGTTAATTTTATTTTATTTAAAATAGTGGAATCTTACCCATTTTTTTGAGTTGCATTGGTTTCTTCCCCGATTCCAAATAGGAATAACAAAAGAAAACGGAGGGAGTATAATGTCAAAGATAAATAGAGGAAGTCTGTTGTATTAAATATTAAAAACATATTATAGCATAATGGTTAAGGATTCAACTTTTAATATAATATTTAGGCGTTTAAAACTTGATCCCAATAATCAGCAAGCACAATTTAGCTTTGTTTTAATAGTTGCACTAGTGTGTTGGCCCGGGAGTTGCCCATGTGTTACCTTTTTTCTTCTTCACAATTAATATGTATTATTTCCACTCTTGTAAAAATTATGTGGATTTATGAAGCACTAAAAAAAGTTGGTTGAGATGGTAAGGACAAACTTCTCTATGCAAGAGGTTGCATGTTCAAATCTAGTGGCAAACAATATTTAATTTGTAAGATGACGTAATTATTAACGTGGCACATAAGATGACGTGGCGAAACTACGTAGCGCATATATAGTGAATAGTGCCACGTGACACCATTCCTTTGATAGGAACACTTTTTAACATATAGTATCATATCATATATACTAATAAAACAAGAAAAAATCGTCCTACGTGGCGATCAACTGTGAAAGAAGGCTTGAGAATGAACAACAATGCACAGAAGCAACTGAATAATTGCCACGTGTCAAAACAATTATGTGCGGTGAGAAAAGCAGCTGAGATTTTAGAAAAGATGAATCCAAATCAATTAGCCTAGATTTTGGGATAATTGCCTAATTTCAAGTAACTGATTTGTAAGTAAATCAATTAGAATCTTCATTTCAGGAAAGAATATAAATCCCGTAATGCAAGCAATTAATTGCCCATAGACATTTGATACTTGACCCAAAAAATTAGCAGTACAAATCCGAAAATTTCAATCGAATTGCATAATATTTGTGAGAAATCTTGCCATCTCTAACAGATCGTAATTTCATAAACTATTTCCTAATAACTAGGATATATAAATGCATAATTTACATTTATAAACTTTTACGCACCTCCTGTAAAACTGATGTTGGAGGGTTCATACTTCGTACACAAGACAAGACCAAATTCAAAAATTCTTCATCTAATATATGGCGTTCAACAATCCAATAACGATCAATTAAAAAAACTACCTCTAAAATAAAATGGGAGTTGAGGACTGACGAGGAGAGAGAAAGCTAAATAGAGAGAGTCGCACGCAACTAAACGACCCACAACTGACCTCCACTTCATCTAACACTTGCGGCAACAGCAGAAGATGACAAGTGGACAGTATCACAACAGCACCAGCGTCTGGCGCAGACCAGAGGAGTGACAAATAAACATGGGCAGCAGTACATATGGTGATGTTCTCTTGATCAATAATAACAGAGGATATAGATTTTAAATGAGATTGGGATTTTTGAGTATTCAAGCTTAAGGTGGAATTTTTCTTTATGAGGGAGAGATGATTCTAGGTTCTAGGGAACCCACAATGTAGTGTTGTAGACATTTGGTTTTCTCTTCTTTTTTTCATTCTTTTTTCTCTGGTTATTTGCTTTTCTTTTTCTTTTCTAAATAAAAATCATTCCCATGATGTACTAAAAGATATAATGCTATGTTATTTAACCAAGAAAACAATCAAAGTCGATTAGAGTGAGAAATGGTTCGTTTGTATTTGACAAACGATTGCCAATTAAATGGCCTTTTTCACATTTGTTCGTTCTCAATGATATCTGTTAAAAAACAAATTTTAATACTCCATCCATCTCATAATAGTCTGAATACTTTCATTTCTATTTCATCCTAGATTAATTTGAACATACTTTTAATTTTGATGCGGTCTTACTATTATTATATAAGTGATTTAGTACCCTTTTTGACCCACACTCTATCTCTAAAAAAATATCCAACTGTCTCTCCTTTTCAATAAAAAAATGTCTTACAAACTCCTATCAATCTACTTTTTATAAAATAATATTTGATAACCATACTATATCTTATGACATTATATTACATGCCATGGTTAACATTATTATGAGAGAGTATATATATATAACAAAACAACAACAACAACTGAGTCTTAGCCCCAAGGTGCTATGGGTAGGCTAATATGTATTGTGTTAGAAGAAACCCTGACCAATGACACTATAAAAAATTGAAAAGGAAAAGGAAAACAAGGCCAAACTGAGAGAAGACGAGAGACAACATATCCAACAAGAAATTAAATTAGGTAAAAAGTGAAAAGCAACACATAAAGGTCCGGTCACTTCAACTTATTTTGTCTTTTCTCTGACAAAATAAGATCATAAAATTGTAGATAAGATTAAAAAGTTTAGATAAAATAAGTTTGGCGCTCACTCTGAAAACATGTATTAACATGACAAGGTATATTTTTATAGTCAAATAATACATTTGTTATCAATTTTTTATGTAGTCGAATAATACATTCATTATGGGTAGTTTAAGGTGGAATTGTTAATAATCTACAAGCTTTATGGCGCATGGTTCAAGTATGACTTATAATATGATGCCACACTAATAATTTCATATTCGTTGCTGAAATATATTAATTAAGCAATATAATCATGTTCTTTGCAGTTTATGATGATTACATATAAGGAATTTTTTACCACTAACGTGGTATACGATGAAGAGTTTTAAAATGTTTGAATAAGTACTCATAATAGTTACCTACTTTGTTTACGTACATTTCTTTTATGACATTGTCTGTTTTAATCTTATGTATTTATTTTTAGGTAATCATTTGATTAGATAAGATTCAACGTAATTACTTTTTTCCAACTAAGATAACTATTAAATCTATTAATGAGTTGGTAATATATTTTAATGCATTGCAACATTGTAACTTCTATATTATAGACTATATGATTTGTTTAATAATCTAAACAAAAATTATTCACTAAAATGTTCCCGTACATTCTGCACGGGTCCAAAAACTATAATTATAGGGAAGAAGAGGGAGAATTTGGCACTTGGACAGTAAGATATCAATGAGAGAGAGAGAGAACATACAAGAGCAGGGGAGCAGGGGAGGGGGGTAAGTGCGAACCAAGCAGAGGGTGAGACAAAACAGAGCAAGTGGGAAAAGAAATTTATGAAAAATAAAGGATAAAATCATTTTAAAAAACTAATTAAGTGTCATATAGTTCATTTGACCGGTTAAATAGGTTTCTTTAATTAAGTCACCAAATCAATTTTGAAAGGCATGTCCTAGAATTTAGAATATTCTAAAAGAATTCATAGTGGGAATTATTAAAAGTAGATGATCATAGTTCTGATTATTGTAGTTTCTTAAAATATTTTTATTTTTTTTAATTGCCAAACCATAATAATTCGGAAATAGTTGAAATATAGAATCAACATATGCATGTTTCATAGTTGCTTCAAATTTTGTTTACAATGTCCTTGTGTAATTTTCAAAAGTAAATATAGGTTACTATGATAAAGTTTTTAATACATAATTACTGTAGCATCAAGTTTATCATGATTTTGAGCAAATTTGAGGTAATTTTTTTAAATATATGTAAAGTACTCTTTTCGTTTCTTTTTTTCTTCCTATTTTGACTATACGTGTTTTCGGCAACACTTCTTTGACCTTAAATATCTTTCATTGTATTAGTTAAAAATTATAACAGTTGAATTTTAATAGAGTACTCATTGACAAGAGTCAAACAAGATCCAACATGACTATACTTTTTCTTATATCTTGAGAAGCATTTTGAAGATTCTCTAAAATTGTGAATAATATCAAGAAAAGCAACGAAGGGAGTAATATATAAATTTTATAGATAAAATTTACATTTCATATATATATATATATATATATATATATATATATATATATATATATATATATATATATATATATATATATATAGGGGAGGGCTCTTGTGAGAACACCTCCCTTATATGAGAACACTATAATATGTGAGAATAAATCTAGGCCTTTAAATACTTTAGATCTAAGGGTTGGGATTTTTCCAAAATAAAAAAAATCAAAACTTAAATAATCATCATCACCATCCTTTCATCATTCATCACGACATATTCCATTTCTCTATAGTTTCTTTCTCTCTCTTCACTTCCTCCTTCTCTCTCCTCTTTCATCAATGGTGGAATCACCACTACCAACATCCAGCAACTGCCGCACCACTGTTTCACCGTCACTTGTCACGATTCTCTCTCCTCCTTCTTCTGATCGGCGTGGTGATTCAGATTTTCAATCTTTCTCTCTTCTCTCACTTTAGATTTTGCCACAATCATCACTGATAAACTCGTGAATTCGCCTTCTATTCTGCCGGCGATTTGTGCTACGGTGGCTTGCTAGTGTCGGTGACTTATTTCACTACGATTTTGTCGGAAATCGGTGATTTTTTCTTCAATTTTCGTGGCTCAACGGTTCTGGATCTTCTCAATGTCAATGTTTTTCGATTTTGGTATTGATTGAAATATATTAGAATTGATTATCGTTTGGTATGGAATTCTTGTGGTATTATGAAATTTTGGTATTCCGCATTATTATTGTTTTGATTATAGTCACATTATCACCATACCATGTTCTAAATTAATGTATATTATGTTCTAAAATAATGAGCAACATGTTCTAAAACAATGTACATCATGTTCTAAAACAATGTATATCACCATACATAATAATCTATGCAAAATGTATATCATGTTCTAAATTAATGTATATCATGTTCTAAAATAATGAGCAACATGTTCTAAAACTATGTACATCATGTTCTAAAACGATGTACATCATGTTCTAAAATGATGTATATCATGTTCTAAACAAATGTACATCATGTTCTGACCTACATCTATTCTCACATATGTATATGTTCTCATATAAGGACCCATTCTCACCGGATCTCAACCCTATATATATATATATATATATAGTTTTTTTATTTTTTATTCTTAACTTTTAAATCATCACTTCCATAGATTCACAAGTTACATATTTTTTCACCATAATTTTTGGGGAAATATCATAATATCTTAAATTTATAAAGCAAAAAATTTCCCTTGCAACTTGCACGGGTCTAAAACCATGGGCGTGGTTAACTTCTAAATGATCAATTCTATAGAACCATGGGCGTGGTTTTTGGCATGATTAGAGCCAATGGTAATGTAGGTGCAACCGTAATTACTCAAGTACTTTTCTACATTGAATCTCATTTTGAAAAGAGATATTATACATAAGTTTTATGATCATAGCATACTTTCCACAAAACTTTCCACAATGGGTGAAATAGTCAACATATTTGGTACTTTCTAACAAGAACAAATGATAAAATATTAAAATCTATGACTGGAGAACATAATGAATAAAAAATGAAAAATCACATAATGCAAGATGACCAAACGTACGATAAGAAGTCAAAATTAATTAAAGTTACTTTAAATAGACAGGTTATTCCCACCATAAAATTGTAAATAGTATTATGAGACAAGATAAAATGAAAAGTACTAGGATTGCTCTAGACAAATGGAGTATTAACGAAAATAACATGACGAGAATAATACTATAAAACACATCTGCCAGAATTCCCCTGTGATCTGGTGGGTGGTGGCTAGTGGATGAGTTGGTGCAATGTAGCGGTGGTGCAATGCAATAAGAGAGAAAGAGGGTGAGCGAGACCGCGAAAAATTTGGAGCGGAAGTGGTTGCATGATTAAGCACCATCAATGATGCGAATTGTGATTTTTTTTTTCGAGCCTCTTAGTGAAGCAATGGATAGAGCAAATATAAAAAAAGCATTTTAAAATTAAGAAGGAAGTCCCAAGTTATATATTTTCTTGCCATAATATAGAAGAGAGAAGTGAAAAAAAAAAAGATTTTTTGGGGAGTTGATTTTGTGTGGTTTTCTTGGTGTAACATTTAGTAGTATAATATAGATTGTGATCTAAACAATATATATGACTTTGCACAAGATATAACCAAACACTAAAACCAACCATTAGATATAATTAAGTATACCCTAATTAGTATTAAAGCTTATACATATTGTGAAAATTAAAATCATGGCTAAGTAGACAGTGGCTAGTGTGTGGCGAAATATGGTACAGAGGTGGTGTAAGATGGCAAGGGAGAGAAGGTGAGCTGAACAGCAAGAAGAGGAAGCGAGAGCGGGTGTATGGTTGAGTGTCAGTGGTGGTGCGAATTGTGATTTTATTTGAGCCGCTAAGGGAAGCAATTGACAGAATTAAGACTATTTCAATCAACTTTTATTTAAAAAAAGGTGGGCCACGTAATAGGGCATGACGTTAACTACATCAACCACTGAATACACGGGTCATAAGTCAGTTTTACAATAATCTCAATACATGATTATAAAATTTTAAATCACAAGTTAATATTCACCACCATGTTTTTTGGAGAAACTCCTAAACTTCAATTTATAAAGCCAAAAACTTCCCGTGCAGTTTGCACGGGTCAGAAAACTAGTAGATGATGTAATTGGATGGAGTATCCAAATTCTCCTCAGTTCACTAATAGCGCTTTTCTTTAAGATGTTAGTACTTAGTAGTATAGTAATTAACCTTTTGTCTTTTAAGATTTAGTGCTTTTATAAAATTCATAATTAATCTTCTACAGAGGCTTTAGGTGTCTCCTCTTTCAAAGAGAAAGAATAAAGGAGTTCTCTAATCCACGATCCTAAAAAGAATTGAAGCGCAATCACTAAGATGAAGACTATATAAAATAAACAAAAGCATCAATAGTATAACTATATAAGACAAATGCTATCCATATTGGGAAGATAAGGTGCACTCTTAATTTAACATTGTTTATACTATAGCACAAGTCACTATAAATAATAACGTTGTATCAGTCTACTATAATATTTTTTTGGGCTTCCTCCCAGGAAGGCAGGAACCCCTTGGTAAGGGTCACTCACCCAGAGGCCCAATAAGCTCCAACTCCTTCTCCCCACACATACTATAATATGCTTTCTCGAATACTCCCTCTGTTTCTTTTTAGTTTACTCACTTCACTTTGGGGGAGAACTAAGGAGAATGTACAAAAGTATGAAAGAAAAACTGAAGGTAGAGAAAAAAACAGAAATGTGAGATAGATAAACTAAAAAGTGGGTTAAATTATTAAAAAGTAGATGACATGGGTGGAAAAACAGGAGAAAGTAGATTGGACATGTTAGCAAGAATATAAAAGGTAACAGTGCGTAGATTAAAAAGAAACAGACCAAAAAAGAAAGTGTGTAGATTAAAAAGAAACGGAGGGAGTAGAATAGAATACATTATTAATCAAGCCAAAAGTCTTGGTTGAAACCGACTTAGTAAATTAATTATCAAGAATAGAATACATTATTGTTTGGGTAAAAATTGTTGGCTGAAACCGACTTAGTCAATTGTGCAATATCTCGAGCGAAAAGTCTTGACTAAAACCGTGTTAGTCAAGCAATTGGTTGAGACGGCCACCTAACACCGACGGATTCCATGGCCACCAATCGACCAACAATGCTCCACCATCTTCTTAGTTGGCTTCACTATCCTCCACCTTCTCCACCACCACTATAAATTGTTAATCGCTTCAACTCCATTCACTTTGAAACCTTCAATTTTGAACTTTGCAATTCCATATTGTATACCATTATGAAATTGGTTGGAAGAAGGTTAGCTGAGAAGGCGAAACAAATGAGTAGGAGGTAGTTCTGAGTGGTATTAGTCGCATTAGAGGCGGCCGAAGCTGCGGTGAAGGTGGTGCTAGTGCATGGGTGGGAGTAGAATTCTGAAGGCCCGTACACTTTGTGGCTACGGTGGAGAATGAAGGATTTGTTCTCCTTAATTTCCGACGTGGGATAGCCAAGATCTTAGGCTATCTCACATCGGAAGTTGAGGAGAACGAAATCTTCTTTATATAGGGGTGGACACCTCAACCTAATAGAGACCTTTTGGGTAGGACTACGGTTCTGCACTAAAGCAAAACCTTGCGAGTTAGAGCCCATAGAGGATCATATCTACTAGTGGGTTCCTAAACATCTAGGGGTGTTACAAGGATAGTCCTAATAGTGTGTGTTTGGTGCGGATGGTGTTCCGTGGTGGTCATTTCGAGGGATGGATGGACATGGGGAATGAAAGAAGGGGAATTAAATGACCGAGACATTTAAGATAAATGACCCTACTGAACTTACGCCTTTCCCACATATATTTTGCTAGCTTTGCAGGTTAGACTTTTTGGAAATGATGGAGGGGGAATAATAAGAGAAACCTCCCTTTCATAGAGCTCTTAGTGGGGTCAATCCCATTACCTGAGGCCAAACCTTGCTTGACGTTCCATGGTGTAGGGTAATTTTTTTTTGGTTTATGCGGCTTACTCGTGGTGGTTGCAGGGGTTGGGGTGGGGAGCTGCTAGTAGGGTGAGGGCCTGCTGGTGGGTGGTGGAGGGGGTGGCTGAGGGAATGGAGGTGGTGGTTTGGGAAAAGAAAAGGAAAAAAAAGAAGGATAAAGTTGAAAATGTTCAGAATTAAGTCATTAACCATCCTTGCCAAATGCCAATAGCAAAAAGTCAATAATAGTGTAGTAGACTCGTACACGGCTACACACTAATAGTACCAACACAACACTATACCGTTATATGCGGTCCACACGCAGTGGAGCTGTGGAGGTGGTGGAGTTGTGAAAAAGTGTCGGTGACACGAGCACAAACGCCCAACTGTCCTACTCTGGAAGTAATAATGATTCATAACATGAATCAAAATTTTTACTTTATCAAACTTTTTATTTTCTGGGGGGAAAGAACCACCTTTATGCACCTACCATTAAAAGCCAAAAAATTCCCTACACTAAAATACTAAATTCTTCACCCAAATAAACATTTAGTATTAGCTTTGCCATAGTACAATCTCTCTCATCTTTTGAGGTCTCCATTTTTGTTCACAATTCCTCTCTTTTTCACCTTTTTTTTTTTTTCCTTATCTAACCGTTGTTCCAAAAAAACCCCGTTGAAAAAGTAACCCACCTTCATTTACTGCATCAATCTTCTTCTTTTATACTTCTATATATATCTGAGTTAAAAAAAGAATAATTGAAAGACACCCATCAATTCAGTTTGCTAGCTGTTCTTTTTAAGAAGTGTTCCAAATTCCAAGTATTTTTATGTTTACCATGTGAATTGAACTGAAAAATCATTAAAGATTTGATTTTTTTAGTGACCTTCCTTCTTTCTTTCCTTCCTTTTATGGCGCCCAATGTTGTGTTTATCCCTTTATAAGCTGTTTTAAGAGGGAAAGAAGAAGTTTGTGTCTTGAGTTAGGGTTCTTCTGTTTTCTGGGTTATTTTTTCTTCATTGCTGGAATTCTTCAATTTATCAAATTATAAGAAATTAAGGTTGGATTTCTTGATTTTTCAACTGGGTATGATGAAATTCACAAGGAAAGGAGATGGGAATTTTGTGGGTTTCTTCTTGATGCTGGTTTTATCATCAATCTTGAGTGTTTCTGCTGATAGTTCTCCCAATCTCTTCTCTGTATGTTCTTTCTTCTCTTAATTTTACTGTAGTTATCTAATATTATTGTCCTTTTTTGTATTTAATTTGTTGAGTTTGTGATTTCATGTGTTTTGTTTATGTAAATGAGTTGATAGAAAGTTTTTAATGTGAAGACCAACCAAAATTTGATGCTAAGAAGAGGAAAGAAAGGCAAAGTTGGAATCTTTTTTCTGTTTTAAATGACTACTTTTTTTTTTTTAGGAGTACATATATTTTGGTATGCAAATGAGAAAATTTGACGACTGGATGATATAATTGGTCAGAATTAATTCAAGATGTTGATGTATTAGATTATGGTCAAAATTGCAATTGCTAATTGTTTTAGTTAATTTGATCAACTATTCCCATGTTTGCTGTTTTTAGTTAAAATAAAATACTTGGACATCCTAAAATTAAAGTATATATAAGATTATAAGGTTATTGCTTGTTCATGTTGCATTAAAGATTCTACAATTGAGGTTGAGCTGTCAAAGGCTGGAAAAATCATTAGCAGCATTTTCTCTTGTCTTTTGAGAATTAATAATAGTAGTTGATTATCATGGGCATCATGTTATTAGGATAATTACATTCTCTCGTGTTGACTTTGCTTAATTTGTGTATTGGGGGGGGGGATATTTCAGCATTTCAATTCCTCCTTCAGCATGTACTGTACCATTTTAAGGCCTATTCCATGAGTTTCTAGTAACATTGTGCTTTTGGACCTTTAGAAAGAACATATATCTATGATTTTCATGGGTTTATTGAGTTCATTTTGGTGAAGAAAATGTCCTATTGTTAACTTCTGAGAGCAAATGGATCCCTCTTGTTTGGTCAGAGCACTATTTTTTTTTTAAAAGTAAAATCAGAAAAAATAAGCTCAGAGGATATTCTTTATAAGTGGTTGGTTTTTGCTTCAGAATATGGCCAGCTTATCAAGTATAAGACGAGCGAAACCGAGCCCGAATTTAGGCTTGCTCGGCTTGGTTCAGCTCGTAGTTGCTCTAGAACTCGAGTGAGCTGAGTCTGAAGCTTTTTCAAGCTTAAGGGTCAATATACCTTAAAACTTAATATGTGTTTGATAATTATTTTTAACATTTTCGTATTTAACTTCTTGCTACTTATGTTGAGCTTTTCACGACAATTCTGCACAATTTTACTATCAAATTTTTGTTTTATTTAACATAAAAAATAGAATAAAAGAGTTGCAAAATATTTCGAGCCTTTGTTCACGAGCTTCTCGAGCTGGACTTAAATATGCGCCGCTCATGAAATTTCGAGCCAAGGCTGTTTTCCACCCTTAAGCAGAAGTGTCAAATAAACAAACATGCAGTAAAAGTTAATAGCACTACTGTTGCTGTTAGAGTCGATGCTTTACAGCTTCTTGTTACTAATACTCTTCGATGACAAATCTGCTCTTAAACAAAGGCATCTTGACTTGACCTGTACAACCTGTTTTTACAAATTTTAGCAAGTTTCCGAAAAGATTTTTCTTACCTATTTTACAACTCCCGAGAAGGATGACTTCTGTAAAACAGTAACAATATACTTCCTCCACATTTAATTACTCGCAACGTTTTCCTTTGCACAAGGACCAAGGAGGGGAGAAAGATAGTGAGAGAGGAAAAAAGAACCCCATGTGCTAGGAGAGAGAAAAAGAGAATATATTGCCAATAATAGAAACATTGCAAGTAATAGAGAATTGCCACAAATGGGAAACGTTGCAAGTAAAAAAATGGAGGAAGTACTTGTTACTCTCCCATAACTGTTTCTCAACTTAATTAACTTGTTGCTCTGCATGAAAACCTGGTAAACCTATAGGGACCTTTAATTTTTAATGATGCAAGTAATGTTTGGATGGACTGGTCTTTTTAATTGTGGTATAGGGTTGTAATGTTTCCCTTTACACTTATTGAGCAAACTTAGTGTACATGATTAGAAGTGCTAATTGCAAATCGTCACCATGGCAGGAATGGATGTCTGCAAAACCTAGGCACTCAAATCTTCTAAAAGATGCTCTGACAAGCGAAACTGTGAGTGGGATCTCATTGGACTCTGTCTCATCTGATACTCCTTGTTCTTCCTCCAAACTTTGTTTTTCACTAAAGTGATTCCTTGTTCATTGTTTTTCCATCATCTAGTCACCTGGAGAGCCTTCCGAGCTTTGGTCCCCATTACCAGATCAAGGTTGGAGACCATGTGGAGTTAATGGTGGAGCTGGTGAGCACAATTATCTATCGATAGCGGACAGAATCTATGTGTGTATTTTCACGGCCATAATGTTGTAACAAAACATAGTCTCTCATTAGCTTCTTCTTATTCATGCAGCAAAGCCAGCTAACTCATCTGGATATCTCCAAGTATTTCTTGATGGAGGTCTGAACCAGCAACGCATGGGGGTAGGTGCTAGAGATACAAAGATACATACAACTTTCATTTTCTATAATTGAGCTGCCATAACTGAGTTACTTTTTACAGATTTGTGATGCTGTTGCCGTTGCTAAGATTTTGAATGCGACATTGGTGATCCCCCTACTCGAAGTTAATCCTGTTTGGAAAGACACAAGGTGAGTTTATAAAAAGTGTTGCCACACATTCTTTTGGGATCTAAAATCTGTTCAAGGAGCTAAATACTGAAGTTGCATCTTTTTGGCAGCTCATTTGAAGAAATTTTTGATGTGGATCACTTTATTGATGTCTTGAAGGATGACATAAACATAGTTAAGGAGCTACCATTTGAGTATGCGTGGAGCACTAGGGAGTTCTATTCCACTGCTATTCGTGAAACCAGAGTTAAAACCGCACCCGTACATGCTTCAGTTCATTGGTATCCTGACAATGTTTTGCCTATACTTCAAAGGTGAGTACTTAACTCAGTATATTTTTCGGCTTTGTAATTTGACGAAAAGCAAGTCTCTTGGACTCACTGTAAAGCACATACTTCGTACATGGCATCATGTTATAAACAAGCTGTATACCATCATATCAATGAAAAGAACGATGAAAACTTTGTCAAATTATAAGTGTTACCTAGGTCATAACCATAAGGCTGCAATGTTCTTGTGCTATGTTTTATAAAAGCAGTTGAAGTGAAATCTATCCTTTCAAGTGCTGCTGTTAATTCCTTGCTTATGTGCCTCAGCTACGGAATTGCTGCAATTTCCCCTTTTTCTCATCGTCTAGCATTTGACAACATGCCTGAAGATATCCAACGCCTACGCTGTAAAGTAAATTTTCAGGCATTGACGTTTGTACCGCACATCAGAGCGCTTGGTGATGCTCTTGTGAATCGGCTCCAATACCCATCTTCAATAAGTGAACTCGAACATGGGTTACTTCAACAGTTCAATTATAGAAAAGGGTATAGAGAGCCACAGAAGTTTGTTGTTCTACATCTACGATTTGATAAAGTATGTTGTTCTAGAATTGACAATTATGTTGCTTATGTATGATACCCCATTATGATATTTGATTGTATTCATTTTGCTCAACAATTTATTCATGTAGGACATGGCTGCCCATTCAGCCTGTGATTTTGGTGGTGGCAAAGCTGAAAAGTTGGCGTTAGCAAGGTATAGGCAAGTAATGTGGCAAGGAAGAGTTCTGAACTCTCAGTTCACAGATGAGGAGTTGCGAAGTCAAGGTCGTTGCCCGATGACCCCGGAAGAAGTTGGACTACTTTTAGCTGCTCTCGGGTTTGATAATAGTACACGTTTATATCTTGCCTCGCACAAGGTAGAAACCCACTGCTAAGCGGAAAAAAAAGAAAGATGATTGCCAAGTGAGAAGTGTTGGGTTTTAACTTGTCTGCTAATATCTGTCAGGTGTACGGGGGAAGAGCTAGGTTAGCAACTTTAAAGAAACTGTTTCCTCTAATGGAAGACAAAAAGAGCCTTGCTTCAGCAGATGAGCGTGCACGGATCAAGGGGAAGGCTTCCTTGCTTGCGGCTTTAGATTATTATGTCAGCATGCACAGTGACATTTTCATTTCTGCTTCTCCAGGAAACATGCATAATGCACTGGTAAGTACTGTTGAAAGGTTAAAATGTTGTCATAATTTGGCACATTTTATAAACATCATTGCTTCTTATATATGACCATGACCGTCTCAATTGGACTTCAATTAGGTCAAAGATATTAAAATCTATAATAAACCAAGGCAAATGTTAAATGTAGTCCTAAGGGTTTGTGATAACCTAAATGTAGAAATATTTAGCATTAGTACTAACACCATTGATCTTATCATAAGTTCTGAAATTAATGGTTATATATATTAGCCTTAGGGCTACGTGTAGCAAACCCATAAATTAATGGATGGTTTTTCTTTATTAGTACTATATTAGAGTTGAACTTTTTTTAGACATTCTACCTAAAAACTTAATACACATCTTTGCTCTAACTAAACTCACCTTCTTTGGAACCTAACAAGTGATTTTGTTCTAAATGCCAACAGGTTGGACATCGAACATTCGAGAGTTTGAAGACCATTAGGCCGAACATGGGTTTGTTGGGTCAGCTCTTCTTGGATAAAAACATGAGCTGGGTAGATTTCAGACAAGCAGTAGTCGAGGGTCACCATTATAGACATGGCCAGTTGCGATTACGAAAACCGAAACAATCCATCTATACATACCCTGCTCCGGATTGTATGTGCCGTGCTTGAGGTTGGTTTATAAACGGTCTTTTTAGGAGTTACCTTTCTACATATATGATTTTTATTATAGTATCACCTAGTATTATTGGTGGGTTTTTGTAAGCATTTTAATAAAAGTTGAGCCCATTCGTTTTACTTGTAAATGTCGCATATATTTGAGCATGTTATGTTCAGAAGATCAGTATAGATGTATGAGTTTGAGAGGTCAGGCTTATCTTTTTGGATGATGATGTATGATGATTAAAATAACAGATGTATTTTTTTTTTTTTTTTTGCTTGGATGAACCATTGTACAGATGATCATCCCCATTTTCAGACGAAATTCATCCAATGTACGGTTTATATGAATGGAACCGCTTAACAGTTCTTTTTTTCTTTTCCCTCCTTAGCAGTTCTTTTTATTTTTTATGTTAGATGTTTTTGTCGATTCATTGTGATTAATTCTTGTATAATGCGAATAATTTGGATGCTTTTACTTTCTACGAAGGGATTGGTCAAGATTTGATTTTTTTTTGCATCATGTATTATTTAAACACTAAAGGCTTAAATTCTTCAAATCTTCAAGAAACCAAATCAAATTCTTGTGATTTTTCATTCACGTAAAACAGACTATTCACTTGGACATATCAATGAGCCATCAACTTTAGAGTTGTAAAATAAAAATTTGTTGTAGTACATAACTCACATAAGGCTTAAGATTATACTTTTGTCCGGCTTATAATTGGTCTTTGGGATGGGGCCCTGTGCAAGTAAAAAATAATTCACTGTCTTATACGACTTCTTCGCGAGTAAAAAATTGAGGAAGCCACTATACGGGTCCATATAATTGGTTGGGGGGAAGTAAATAATGGTTTGTGTTCGAAGTAAATGAATGTAAGCATTTGAAGCGAGGTTCACCCAAATATACACATATATTGACAACTGACAAGTCATTTGTGCTTATTTGGAACTAGTTCCATGTATTAAGGGCTCTCTTGGATTATACATTATCACATTCATGCATTTGGGTAAGGCTATATTTTTGCTCATTGCTCATTTGAACTCCTTCAAGTGAGTAAAATTCACATAATAGGGAGAGCTTCAAATGAACAAATGAGCAAAAGATAGCCTTGGATGGGGTGCATAATGAGTGCACTCGTTAGACAAGGTAGTCTTATATTAAAAAGATTATTTATAGATCTGAGTAGTATCAAGATTCGAAATAGGGAAGAACTATATGTAATTAAGGGAATATGAAATTGTTAATTGATCTAATAAGTGTTTTAAGTCTCAAAGCGTACTTTGTTTTAAAGGCGAAGAAAGAAATTTGAAGGGAAAAAATGTTACATAAAACCGACAACATTATATTTGATTAAACAAAGAAATTTATGACATGAAAACTTCATGACTATAAAAAAGTAGGCTACTAGGATGCTTCTGAGTTCAATTTTAAACTACTAGTATCTTTTGCACGCGATGCGTGCGTGACATCGCGTGTAAGTGATTTTGTGGAAGTTTTTAATTTAATCGACATCGCGTGTAAGTGAGTTTGTACAGGTGCAAATGTAATCGCTTTGCAGTTGTAGGAATCTTTTTTTTCCTTTTTCTTAAAAAAAAAAAAGAAAAAATGTAATTAGTAATTTTGTTTGGATATTAAGGGTATTTTGGGTAAAGAGGGTGGATACCAAAAGGTCAGAAGTTCCCATATAATAGAGATGAGTGTACATGAAAAAGGATTATAATTAATTATTTCCAAAAAAAAAAAAGTTCAAGTTACATGAGAACATGATAGGAAAAACAAAATATTGTGAGAGGGTAGGACTGTACTACAAAGCCAATCACTAAAACAAAAACGCGGATAAGCAACCCAATCCAAAAAGTTGATGTTAAGCCTCTAACTAAAACCTATTACCTCCCCTCCCAAAAAAAAAAAAAAAAAAACTACCCTCCATCCAAAGAATCCCTTAAAGAATAAAACGAATAAACCACAGCATATGTAGTTATGTACTTCAGGAATTATAGGGATTCTATTATTGGGATTCTAAAATACATTTACTGGCAACAAAACATTTCTCGAATAACAAAAGATCACTGTAAATACTTACTTATATATGCAAGAGTTGACTATCAAGACTTCAATATATGCAAGTTCCTCGCATTTCAAGGACTTTAAAGTATGGGCCATCTCAACACCAAAAGATAGCGCATCTCTAATTAAGGAATCTAATGAATGTAAACTCCATACTAATAATACTTTCTAGTTCCTAGACCCCAAACAACTTGCCAACTTGGTGACATATAAATACCGCACCAAATGGCCATCAAATGGTCCTGTAACTATCTTTTTTAACAATTTACATAGAGCCACTTCTTAATTGTCTTTTTCATCCTTATCCACAGCTGAATTCCCGTGCCCGCTGCTTTGTGTTGCTAGTTCTTTTGCCTCTGCTGGAGTTGGAGGTGAATCAAGCTCTTCTTCTATAGGCAAGGTTCTCTTCGATCCCTCCAATGCAACCCCGAGAACTATATTCTCTTCCAAACTGGTTGATGTCGACTTGGATGGTTCAGATACTGTTGACTTCTCAGCCTGCTTGGACAGCGTGCCACTTGTTTTGTCATTATTACCTGAAGTTTCCAAGTTCTTCAATGCTTTTTCATGAACTGAGCTTGCAAGTTTTGCATCTGACAGTGTTGCAGATGCTCTGTTCTTCTTTTCCAACTCAGAGTTGGACTTAGATAGCGAATTTACAGTAGCCTTATCATCTGCCTTGCGGTCCGATTTGGCTGCCCCTGAAGCATTGCTCTCATCTTTCAATTCCGAATGGGCCATTTCTGCCACATTACCCTCACCCTTGTTCCCAGGTTTCAATATTTCTTTGGTATTCAAGTCAGGCGCTGATGTTTCTCTGAGATTACTATCATTAGTCTTTTTGTCGGCTGTTGGTTGTCCTGTGCCACAACTTTCTTGCTCTGCACTTGGACGCACTGTACGAGCCTGAGATTTTGTTTTATCTTCTCCATTTATCTTGTAAGGAGGTTCAATCAGAAGCATTGGACGTTTTGACGCAGGCCCACCACGAGTGAAAAATGACCTGGAAAATGACATGCTGTCCAAGTCAGGTTCGTTATAGAACTTCTGTATGGTCCTGATTGGTGTAGCAAGGCGGGCCCTGTGATGGCTGATGACTCGCAAAAGATCCAGCAATATAGCTTCCTGCAACATCAAGCAGCAGATATATGAGTACTCCGTCTGACCAGAAACAACAGCTTTGCATATTTTTAAATTTTAGGATGAGAAAAATTGACAGTTTTTTAAGATAAATATAAAATTTCCGCATACAGGCTCACTTAGATTCAATGGTTGAGGGAAAAACAAAGGATTCAACATACAACTATTATTCTATTACAATTTACACACAATGCTATAATAAATCATGGTGAAACCTCAATTGCGCATGTTGGAATGATGTGGTAATTATATCAAGACAAGGGGGGGGGTGTAGCATCCACAAAAAAATGTCAATCCTCTCTGATTCCCCACATGAACATCTATAAAGCAATTGAACATGATGTAATAGACTAGCCTAGGGGGGCAAGGACAATATTGGTAATAAACTCTAGTTATTATGTTAGCTTCAGGAGTAAGGCAAGTAGACTATAAATAGAGGAGATTAAGGAGAGAAAAGATCATGAAAAAAATACTGGAGAGTTCACTTTAGTGGTTAGTTTGGGAGTGTGACCAAGTCACTCGAATACTTGGCAATCTATCTTTATTTTATGTTATTTCCATTTCTATCTATCAATCAATCAAATATTAGTTTTTAGTTCGTAATCTTCCTCTCCAATCTGCCATAGCAATGTCAGTTCATTACACATCAACAGTACTTTCTAAAAGAGTTCAATCCATTAACATTGCAACCTTGGTAAAATAAAATGAAAGTCAGTAGGCAAGATCTTAGCGCCTTTCTGATTATTTGTTGGAAGAGATAAGTTCAGACCAGTCCAGCAGAGATGAAGACGAAAAAATCGACAGCATAATATGCACTAACAGCCACTTACTGAAACAAGGATGATACCTCATTTTGATTCACCAAGAGAAAAAATTTGCTTACCTTAACACACAGGTACTCTTCATGACGTGATGTCTTCACAAAACAGGAAATCAATATCTGTATCATACAAAATAAGGAGAGAATATTCAATTAAATCAAGAAAATAATCTTATATCTAGAAACAATGGACTTATGACACCAAATGTGATTTAGATTCCTGATCCCAAACAGAGTAGGATCTGGTGCAACATTATGAGTGACTCATAGGAGCAACAGTAAGTCACAAACACTAATTCAATGTACTAACCATAAGAGCTTGATTTTCGGGATCGATGTTCTCCAAAAAAACTCTTCTATGAAGCTTCTGCTGTTCAACTTGAGGATTCTTGGCCAAGACTTTGCGCATGTCAGCAACAATATTCTGCAGATTGAGTGTGGGTGAATTGTAGTCACATGAAGAAGATGGGTGCCAATGGGTGCACCAAGAGTCATGATTACACAAATATGATCAAGATCACTCACATTAATCTTACTAACATCAAGGTGACTGATTGCAAGATGGGTTTTGATTCGCCAGTGAGATTTTTGAGTGAGGTTTCTCACCACATTAACTGTAAACTTATGGTTAGGAATGTGAACTGCCTCACGATCTTCACCCCTTATAATCGTAGGTGACCACCATCCCACATGCTGTTGAACATAGAATGTAGAGACAGACAAGTTGTTAAAAGATAATTATGCTGCATACACAATACCACAGGCAAAAAATTTACATAAATCGTTCAGTGAAAGCAAACGACAAAAGAACATTAAAATATACTCGCACAAGCTTCAAGGGAGTACACATAGGCCATAGCAGTCTAGAATCAGAAAGCTATCTTCCTCCCAAACTCATTCTAAATTCCCTACTGTGTTCTGCCAAGGTTGTAAGAATTATGGTGCATTGCCTGTGTTAGGATACAGACCTCAACAGTACCGGAGACTTCATATCCTTCTATTTTTGTTTGGATCCATTCATTCACTACAAATGGCCGTGTCGCATGGATCATTGCGCTTGACAAGAAATTTGTAAATATCTGCAGATCAGCAGGATAAGAGATGGTTACCACAGATAAGTTCAGAGTTCTGTGTATACTTGTGATGAAGATCTAAACACGCCTTTGCCTAATGAATCTACTAGAAAATTACAGCAACATACCTCACGACCAGCAAGTGTCAGCAGCACAGTTCCAAGCCCTCCAGCAGTTACCCATTTCTGGGTAGAGAAACCCAACAACTCCATGAACAATGAAACAGCTGCAACCCAAACTGCAGAATATACAGCTTTCCCAGCGAATTGGAAACCCATCTGTCAAGATGTGGTGAGTTTCCACGAAGGACACATTGACAATATCAGCCAGGTAATGAGAAAACATTAAAAAAAAATTACTCAATAAAATTTAATACAACCACGGAGTCCAACATAGGAAGAATTACACATTTACAGTGCAACAGTGTTCAGTAAATTTATACTTCAAGCCGTGTTCTTGATACTATCTGCTACCTCTTGTTATGCAATAAAGAGGAAACAACGCAAACAAATACACAAGATTGCATTGAGGGAACATCCCAATGCACTTATGGGTTCTCTGGTAAGCTCAATGAAAACAAAAGGGAATCAACACCAACAACAATGCCAAAACCTTTAACCCAAAAGATGAGGTCGGTTGCATGACCAATAATTTCTCTCATATTCTCATGTGGTCATCCACAAAGATCTTCTTCCTTCATTCACTTTTATTAAGTCTTCTATGCTCCAGCAACCTTATTATTCTTATACCAATTTTTTACTCCATCTCCCAATTAAAAAAAAAACACTTCTTTTCGTTTTAAATGTAACAACGGGGTATTTTTTGTGAGATATAAAATATTCCTTTGTTGCATTTAAAACGAATCGCAGGAAGTAATTCCCTTCCCTGGTATAGAAGAAAAATTATTCCCTCCACCCAAGTCATTTTTGGCCTTCCACGACTTTTCATAAAAATCTCCATAATTTCCACTCTCCCCTTTCCTTACTGGTGCATCTTTTTGGTCAGTGCCACACATGCCCAAGCCAACGTAGTTTGTTCCCCCTTATCTTATCCTCAATATTAGCAACTCCGGCCTTCCTCTATATATCTTCATTCTATATATTATGTCTCAAGGTATTCTAGCACATCCATCTCGACATACACAGATCTAGTACACCCTTAATCTTAATATGACCAATTCTAAGTACCCCATATTCATGAATAACGTTGGTCGAATTTCGTCCTATAGAACTTTCCCTTTAACCTTAATGGTACACCATGGTTGCACAATATCCCAATTGCTGCTCTGCATTAAGCCGCCCAAATACAATCCTCTATGTCACATCTTTGTCGGCATCTGCATTCCTATAGAAAAAATCAACACAAGTCACAAGGTACTTAATCATCTATACTCCAACTTAGCCTGACCCGCGAGATTCTAACTTTTGTCTCAATAACTCCAGGTTAGCATTAACCCATCTAGCCTTTTTATTACAATAATATCATCTGCAAGAATGGGAAATGGGGGGTAAGGAAACGGGAAGGAATATTCTTATATTTTGTTTGTTCAAGGTAAAAAATTGAGATTCTTTCCCTCCTTTAATGTTTAGTTATTGCGGATAAAAGAAAATGGCCTTCTTCCTTCCATTTCTCTCCCCTCCATAAAGTATCCTCCTCAATCGCGGCCATCAATCCCTCCTGGTCACTTGTTCTTCTTTCTATACAATACCATAGTAGTTGAATACTTGAATTTAGTAAGTCGTCATTCGGAAGTCAAATTCGAACAACGGACCTCAATGGCCGAATTTCAACACCTAGAATCCAGACTCAAGAGCAAGTTGGGTGGATGTCTTTCTTTTACCTTAGTAGATGGGGTCATTTGGCGGATTTGAATTAAGCAAGATCACGGTTGGTGGTCTTATGGAGGTGGATGGAGACTCACAAGTCATGGGTTAAAGAAGTGAACCGATGGTGTTTCTCAATTAGCGTGAGGTTGTCGTTATGTTGGGTTTATGAATTAAGGTTATGTTATAGTGGGGTATGGTGCTTTTGTGTCAGAGTCATGAAAGTAAGGTGAATGTGGTTTAGGTAGTGGTAGAGGTTGACGGAGGTAATGGTGGGGTCTGAATTTTCTGAGTCAAAGTTGTGGCAGTTAAGTGGTTGTAGTTTTATAGTGATTGCATTGGTAGGGGAATTAATGTAGAGGCACTTTGGAAAAACAATTAAGGCAAAAGGGTATAAGAAAAAGTGTGAACCAAACAAACCAAAAGGAAATTGAGGATCTTAAAGTCCTTTCCCTTTTCTGAAAATCCGTTACCAACTATCCCCTTAGTATTTATATATTATATTAACGGCAACAATTGATAAGCTCTAGCTATGTCAAACAGGAAGTTTTTCGGTGGAGAGAATAAAAATTGGAGACCAGCAATATTCGAGTATGTACAAGAGTTTATAAATGAACATAAAATCTGGTCATCATCTACTAAAAACCCAAACAGCAACTATACGCTTGAATCAAAAGACTCTTTTAGTCATTGGCAGATAAAGCATATGAAGTTATAAACATACATTTCGGGCATCAGAGGGATCATTTGTCTCTATCAAGTACCTCTGAGCTTGTTGAATCACACTGCAACAAAATCATGAGTTGGTGACATACAGTGATGATTACCACGATACAATATAAAGCGCATTAACACTTCAATAGAAAGCTTCTGAACTTAAAAAACTATACAAATATATTGTCATGTACACAACAAGCTGACTGAGGGTGCAACAACCAAAAATAGAAACAAGTTTGGAGAGGTTAGAAGTGCCGTGTAAGAGTGATGCCCTTAACAAGTCAACATCAGAAAAGTAACAAGTTCCTTTGTTCCTTTCAGGAGAGAGAGGGGGGTATAAAATGACTGTAGAATGTAAAGGACAGAAACAGTGACAGCAGTGTTTAATAAAATAACATAAGAAGATCGCCTTCCATATTAACTTGTAGTCAATTATCAAGATTCAGAAACTGCTATACAAATTAAGATAGTGCAAAAAAAGGAAAACCTTGACAGACAGTAGGCAAATGCCAGCACAGTTGAAAGTGACATCACAAAGTTCAGGATGCGTTGCTTCACAAGCTGGCTAGCTTCTGTAGGCATCGCAATTGGATTCAAAGTCCTGTACAATGCAAAATTCGTAAACAATCACCATCACCAAGAGGCACACTTGTATCAAGTACAAGCGATACAAGAATAACAACATGATAATTTCTTCAAGACCAAAAGAAAACCAAAGAGAAAAGTTTAGCTAACTAGGACCTGCATATAAGCACTACGCTAGTCCACAGAAAGATAGGTTGCAGATAAGATGATAAAACATATTTTGTTGTACTCTTCTTCCAACTGCTGTCAGTTTTCTATATGCCAAAAAGATAAGTCTATCAGGTATCAGGAATATGTTAAATATAAAGAGAAATTTGAAGAAATTGCTGTAGGTCGTATTAGTCAGAGAGAAAATCCGGTCAAAATATAAGAAAGTATGCCATCACAATGACTTTCAAGAGTTGACACCAGATTATCACTCGCAACGAACATAGCACTTTATTACTACAACATTGCAGTAAACAACGGAACATGTGGCAGTCAAAAATAAATAAAAAGGCTGCCTTACATGCAAAAAAACATTTCTGCTCATTCGCATGAGTGGTCCCAAACCCCAAAGAGTAAATATGATAATGCCAACAGCAGGAACCAAATTTGTGACAACAGGGCTGCCTTGTAAAGCATTGCATGACCTGCACAGTACAATTTTCCGCAACATGATCAAAATATATACATCAAGAACACACCCTAAGAAAACATACAATGGACACTGAAGGCTAAAGCATTTTAACTTTGTAACTTATACACATAATATTTATATACTTACACTTCGTGGTAAGAGTATGTGAAGTTTGACCTTAAAAGTGCAGGTGCTGCATTAATTTTGTAAAGCAGGAAGTATATATATATATATATAAAGGAGTTGGTGCTCAACAATTATGATAGTTTCCGCCCCCCTCCACAGCAATATAGAAGTTCATAATCCTTAAGTAAAAGAATAGATCATGGAAGTCAACAAACTTTCCTATAAGTTCAATACTATTACCACCATTTATTACCGCCTACCAAACAAGGCATAGATATTTAATTGGAGTTACGCCTTGTTATGGGTCAAGAAAAAGATTATTAATTACATGTCAAATTGTAAAAGTCTTAGTTGATGAAGGAAATTAGTTAAGCATAAGATTCTTACCTATGACCATAAGTGCTTATTTCTACATCAACTCCATCTTCATAGAGTTAGGAGCAGTTTCATTCATACCAAAACTCTATGACCATACTTATGTTTGATTTTAGAGTTTGTCTAATTTAAGCAGATGACGTTGATAACATTGATATTATTCTAGCATTCCATATGACTAACTCGAAACCATCGCATTCCATAGAGTTTGAAAATTTAGGAGCATTTTGAGAATTGTTTATGGGTTTGAGAGAAATTTGTAACTATGCATCAAGTGAAGTCTAAGTCAAGAGAGGACCTCTTTGGAAGTCAATCAGGAGCAAATGTTAAGAGGGAACTTTTGAAGGGAAATTCAGTTCGTAGAGGAAAGAGGGGAAGTAATCCGAGTTAGTCATAGGTTTGTAAAATAGTTGTTGTCCTATTATAATGAAAAGGTTCAATCGAAATCCTACGTGGTCAAGATTTCAACTTCTTATTGGGCCTAAAGTATTCCTCGTACAAGCTTGTTCTTCCGTTGATTAACTTTATTTACCACTATTTAGCATTTTCTAATATGCATTCAGAAGAAAATTTGTCGTTGTATCAAATTTTTTAGAGACTTTGGCTCTGCAAGATCGATCAATCCCCAAAAATAACCAGTTTCTTTTTTTATTGTTGTTACTCAATGTAGGGCTCAAAGAATTGCTTCCATAGTTACAAAATTCTTACAAGCATAAGTGCTAAATTTGTATGGTTAAGTGGAATTACAACAGCACTTGAAGCAGCAGCGATTTTTTCATTCCCCCCCTTCTTCCCACACCCACCAACCCCCCAAACAAAAATAAAAGTGGAGGGAGTAAAAAGGAAAGCAAAAAAAGATAGCATGGATACCTTACCTTGTCAATGCCACAGTAGCAGTCTTCATGCTGGGAATGGCAACACTTTGACCAAAAAATAAAAAAGAACGGCATCTCGGGACATTGCAGCTGTAAGGTGGGCTAAACAGGGGTCTATTTACACGGTAAGATAGCTGATGATTCCATGAATCTTGTCTCTGTCATAAATAACTTAGATAATAAATACAATGCAGATAATCAGGGAGTTATTAAACTTATATGAGAAATTCAGTTCACAAATACCCTAAGCAATCCAAAAAAAAAAAAAAAAAGATCCATGAAGGTCAAAACAAGAACAGTTGCAGTCTCTGTAAGCAGGTACCAAATACATACAGTACTACTATTAACAAATCATTTCCATAAACTTTCCAGCAGAACCAAAGAAAGGTTACACAAAAGAAAAAAAGGCAATGCCATAGCAACAAAGGCAAACCAAATTTTCAGAACCATTAAGTCTCACAAAGCTTCAAATTGTAACAATAAGCATAGACTTTGAAGCACACGGAACAGTAATTCTAGATACTTGTTGGCTAATAAAACATCAACCAGCCAAATTTCAACTAGAAAAACTCATAAACGCTACAGAATGGAAAACCATAGCAATTTCGTAACATCCACAACGTACCTAATCACTAATCAGTGACATTAATCGAAAACCATACAAACAGAATATTGCCGGTTAGGTCGAAAACCGGTGAGACACTAGCCATACATAATAAACTCAACAATCAGATACAATCGGCATTCGTCATCAAAAGAATTTGATCATAGTAGACAAATAATTACCTAACTTAAAATCCCATATTGTAAACTGATGCCCTAATTCAACAGCTTGAAACATAAAAATATAATTATGCTGGAAAGAAGACTGATAATAAAAGGAAAACTTACCGAAGCACATGAAGATAACGCAGTTGAGAGGAAATGCTGATTTCCTCTTCCTGTAGCATTCTGAAACTAACCATCATTAGCAACTCGAAAATTGCAATTAAGTAAAATAAAAGAAGGAACATTAAAGAATTAGGGCACCTTGAATTGTTTGCCTCGGTCTTGGTTCCTGCCAATCCCTAATGAAGGGGATAAATGCAGGGAACCAATCAGAGACATTCTCTTCTCTGATGATTAGTGTGCTCAAAACACGCCCAAAATCATAGCTCAAATTTGATAAAATTGAAAGGAGATTACACCAAAACCCTAGAAATTAAGCAAAGATAATTGATCAATCAATAAAAAAGAGTGAGAATCGTCCAATTTTCGTAATCTAAACAACGAAGATGAATGATAAATCAATGAATTTTAACATCGATTAAAGATAATTCGAAACTAATGAACTGTAAAATGCAAGGGTTTTACGTAAGTATCTTGATTTTGCGACGGATATTCCAAGTTGCAAAAGGAGAGAGAGAGAGAGAGAGAATTGGGGAAGGGTCCTTACCCCTTAACCCTGAGGCGGAAGGTCAAAAATGTCGATAATTTTCCGGAAAAAGAAAATTGATAAACCAGAAATAATTTTAATTTTCCACGTGGTCAGAGAGTTTTCATTATCTCTTTCTGTGAATGTAATTAGCGTGCGCTTATTACTTATTAGCGTGTCCTACTGAAGGAAAGGAGGAAACGTCAGACACATTCCCTTTCGAGTTCTTTTCCATTGCAATCATACTTTCACATGAAATTTTCGTACCGCAAATCTCAAGGAATTTTCCCCGATGAGAGAGTTTTGGGAATGTTAATGCACGCAAAACAGACGTCAATCATCCAAATATAATATGTACGGATTAGTTATTTCCTAGAGTTAGGCCTTATTCTTTTGGACTTATTTTCAGTAATGCTTGGTTAATAGCAAATTTGTGTTATATATCAAAATATGATGTTTGTGCACTTCATTACGTATAATGGCCTCGTGACGGACTGTGCTGGCCCAGTCCATGCCCAGTTGTACTCCTCACTCTTGTTTAAGATGGTAGTAATTGTATTGGCATGATCCAACATATAAGTGATAACGATACTGCACAAGGCCTCTCCTTCCATGGATTGTGATCGTGCACTCGTGTTAAGGTTGCATTTCATAACTCACGAGCATGACACTCACATTCATCCACAATTACACGTACACGATATGTGGCTTACACGTTGACACGATCAAACTATCAATAAAACAATCAAATAAGGTATAAATGTAGATCAATATAAATCAATATGTGCTAATGTGCTAATGTGCAAGCTTAATCTTAGATTACCGTCATAACCTTTTGCTGGGCACACAACACTAAAAGGTTACAACCAGTGGCGGATCTTGAACATTTGGGCGGGGGAATTAAAATATTAAATGGTATTATGCAAAATTCAAGCCAATGCAAATACAAAAATTTGAATACTTTGTATATATTACCATATTACATACTACGTGGAATTGTGAACAGTAGATTAAAAAAGTATTATTATAATTTAATTGATTTTCTATTTCATGAATAATTAACCTACGCCAACTTTTAATTAAGGCTGGTGTAGAATAAACATTGTAAGGCGGATGTAAAGTTACCTTTTTTTTTTTTTATAAATCTAGATAGCATCTCATTCATACAATCAAACTTGCAAAACAAATTTACAAGGTTGTAAAGCAACCTTAAAATGCTTAAAAGTTACCCCATTACAATGTAAAAGTTATTTATTTTCTTTTCAAGAACAAGATCACTCATAATCTATAACGTTAACCTTCTAACATTTTTAGAAGTTTATGCATCAAAATTACTTTATAATACAAAAGGTTGATCAAAACATGTTAAAAGTTACTATAAATTAGGTAAATTTTACACCGATGTACGTACAATATATTCATCATACACAAGGTACATACAAGACCTTGTTTAATTGCCCTCGAGTTGATGATGATTTGTGTCCATGGGGTTGTGGGGAGATTGAAACAACAAGTCATGCCTTGTTTAATTGCCCTCGAGTTGCCGAACTGTGGGAGGATGTTGATTGTGCTGCCTTTTGCGTCAATTCGTTAGATTTGACCCTATGTGATTTGGTTGAGAATTGGCGGCATTTTGATGCTGCAAAGATCTCGCGAGGCATTGTTTTGGCTTGGTGTCTATGGATGGAACGCAACTTGTGGGTGTTCCAAGGGAAGCGCACACCCAACAACATTCTGGTCAAGCGTGTCCATCATTTGGTCGAGGAGTATGGCAAATATTCAGCTAGGAATTACAGCACAAAGGCGAAGCCTTGCGACCCGAGTTCGAAGACTTGGCAGGCACCCCCTAGAGGTGTTTTAAAGCTCAATGTCGACGCCTCTCTTGCTGTAACCAGCTGGGTTGGCCTTGGTGTGGTGGGCCGTGACTCAGAGGGGCGTGTTGTTTTTGTAGCCACTCGAAGAGTCAAGGCTTTCTGGAGCTCGGAAGTTACTGAAGCTAAGGCAATTCAAATGGCGATTAGGCTTGGCAAACGTTTTGGTTTTCATGAGGTGATCCTTGAATCCGATTGCCCAGTTGTGATCAAGCGTCTTTCATATAGTGTTCTCTACCTTTCGGATCATGACATCATTCTACATGACATTTTAGCTTATTGTTCATCTTTTTCTTCTCTTGTTTGGTCACATGTTAAACGTGATGGTAATTTTGTGGCTCTCCATTTAGCAAAGCTAGTTCCTTTTGGAGTTGAACAAATATGGGAAAACCACTCTCCCCCGGAGGTGGCGCCCTATGTACTCATGGACACTTTGTCTATGATTTAATCTAGCTTCTTTTCCCCTAAAAAAAAAAGTTACATACAAGACCTTTTGGTTAACCTATCTAAAACTATAATACTCTCGTGTACCACTCAGCAAATTTTACGTATACTGCTTATTACTCCTATAGCGGATTGATTATATTCGACTATAATAACAAACTAATAGTAAAAGATAACTTTATCTAGAAATAGTTGCAAAAAATATTGTCTCGTCAAAAAACAAAAAATACTAAATTTGGTTATGAGTGCAGATAACTACGAGCGTCAACATAGCTAAGTTATCCTTTACGTTTGTCGCTCTTTCTTTTACTTTCTCACTGTCTCTACTGCAGTACTTGTTAACACTATCACGCAAGGAGACAGAACACAGAGAAACAGTTAGAACGATCTTACTTGGAAAGGAGAAACAAGAAAAAAGAATTATGCGACGTGGAGAGATCCACCGTCCTTAAAGGTGATTTCGCCGCAACACGGGTGCAAACTTCCTCCCGACGACCACCCTCCAGGATTAGCACAGCGCCGCCCGTTTGTGTGCACTTACAAGCAGACGGATGGAGTGACTTGACTTAGCCCAAAATTAGGAGAGCATTTTTTGTAGAGAGGAAGACCAGATTATTTTTGTGTATATTTCTTAACTAGAGAAAGAAGATTTATATAGAATAGAGAAGCAAAGAAAACCGGCAATGAAAAATTATGGGAGAAGATTAAGGAGTAATAGCTGCGACAAAAACGGCAAGAATTGATTTGCCGTTACAAACTGATTGCGAGAATCTCGCAAAGGAAATCTCGGAAAAACAGTCCCCAAAAATTAAAGCAGATCATAAAACAGGCCGCAGAACCACAGCCCGCGCCGCGCTCACCACGAGCCCGGCTCGGCCGGTGCGCGCGCGCGTGTGTGGTTTGCCATTCTTCTAGCCCATGGCTCAACAAAGTTTAAGGGAACATAATAGTATATAAACAAGGTAGGACTTTTATATTCTTTCCATGTGGGACTTGGGTATTTCATGAACAAAAGCAAACAAAGAAATACTCCATGAGAATGACTAACTTTGAGGCTTTAATTCCAACAATCCCCCCACAAGAATCAAAGTTAAAAGAAAAGAGAGGAATAAATAATTTTCAGGCTTTAAAAGAAGGAATGCATCAGTGTTAATGTCTTGCGACTTGAATTAACACTTAGTGAATCAGATTTGGGAATCTTGTTCAAATAAGTGATGTTCATCTTGAACTTAAAAGAACTCAAGACCTTTATCTAAAACTCACATCCATCTTTAAGAGGAGTAGTCACTCCGCGATTAATGTGGCGCCTATACTGGCCATACGCCTACCTGGATGCTCATAGATGCTCTAAAGAAATGACCCACATTTTCTCATAGGAAGCGGCCCCACTTCCACATCTAAGTAGGTGAATCCCATCAAGTGTGTACCACCACACACCACCACACAACTGTGGATATGGGTTCATTAAGAGCCCTTTGCTCATCCTCAATCACTAGTGGTAAGCACTTTTCAACATAATTTTTCATAAGAGGGATAGTAATAAACAAGTGCCTTTATTACTAATGTTGCCCCTTGAACTCTATTTGCATAAAGTAGGGTTTCATTATTACATTTCAAATGGGTCTCAATCCCATCCCTCTGGATGCATCCACAATTACATTTCTAGAAAGGCCTTTAGTAAACGGATCCTCTAAATTCTTTTCGCACTTTACATAGTCCAGTGATATCACTCCACTGCTTATCAAATCTTTAACAACCTTGTGTCTGAGACGAATGTGCCTTTTCTTTCCATTGTAGACATTGTTCTTTGCCACTGTAATAGCTGCCTGAGAGTCACAATGCAGTGCAACTGAAGGAGCAGGTTTCCCCCACAATGGAACATCATTCAGCAAGTTTCTAAGCCATTCTGCCTCATTTCCTGCCAACTCAAGTGCAACAAATATAGATTCCATTGTTAACATAGCAGTACAAGATTGTTTACAAGATTTCCAAGAAATAGCACCACCACCCAAGGTAAAAACAAAACCACTAGTAGAGTTAATCTCATCATTTCCAGATACCCAATTAGCATCACAATAACCTTCTAAAACAGCAAGAGAAGAAGAGTAGTGAATGCCCCAATCCATGATTCCTTTAAGGTATCTAAGCAAATGACGCAAAGCACCCCAATGATCCTTGCTAGGATTATGTGTGTATCTACTAAGTCTACTAATAGCATATGCAACATCAGGTCTGGTGCAGTTCATCAAATACATAATGCTACCAATTACTTTAGCATACTCAGATTGGCTCACAGGGTCTCCCTTATTTTTCACCAAGTGGATACTAGAGTCATAAGGGGTCCTGACTGGATCAACATCAAAGGAGTTGAACTTCCTAAGTACCTTTTCAACATAATGAGCCTGACTCAAACTGAAACCATGAGGAGATCTAGAAATTTTAACTCCCAAAATAAGTCAGCCTCACCCATATCTTTCATTTCAAACTTAGTACTTAAGAATTGTTTCACTTCATTCACAAGATCTAAGCTAGTGCCAAAAATCAACATATCATCAACATATAAACAGATGATCACACAACCTCGAGAGTCATTTTTAGAATAAACACAAGTATCGCTCTCATTTACAAGAAACCCAAAACTGGTTATGGTATTATCAAACTTTTGGTACCATTGTTTAGGGGCTCGCTTTAAACCATAAAGGGATTTTACTAGCTTACACACCTTGTGCTCTTGACCCGAAACTACACATCCTTCAGGTTGATCCATATAGATTTCTTCCTCAAGGTCACCATTTAGGAAAGCAGTCTTAACATCCATTTGATGCACTGCAAGGCCATGTAAAGCAGCTAAGGCAAACAGAGTCCTAATGGTAGCAATCTTAGTAACTGGGAAATAGGTGTCAAAATAGTCAATTCCCTCCTTTTGAGTGAAGCCTCTCACAACTAATCTTGCCTTATACTTGTCAATTGAATCATCAGGCTTTAAATTCTTTTTGAAGATCCATTTGCTAGAGATAGGCTTACAACCCCTAGGAAGGTCTGCTAATTCCCAAGTGTTGTTACCCATGATGGACTCTAGCTCACTATTTATGGCCTCTTTCCAAAAAACAGCATCAACAGATTTCATAGCCTCAGACATAGGTCTTAGGGTCTTCTTCTAAGATAAAGACAGACACTAGACTCTCATTTAGGACACAACTTTCAGTAAGGAAGGAGGTGACAAAAACAGTTGCAAAACTGTTCTCTTTCCTAGGTCTTTTACTCCTACAAAGTTCTTCTTCTACTACAGGTAAAGTCACATGAGGAGTAGGCACAGACAAAGCATGATAAGCAGAAGAAAAACTTGAAGCAGTAGAAGAACATTTCAAAGGAAACACATGTTCAAAGAATTCAACATCTCTTGATTCAACAATAGAATCACAAGCATAAGAACCTCTAGCATCCTTAATAAAAAAGCGATAAGCAGCACTATGAAAAACATAACCAATGAAAATGGAATCACAAGTCTTTGGTCTTATTTTGTCCCTCTTAAAGGAAGGTATGGCAACCTTAGCAAGACACCCCCACGCTTTCAGGTATTTGAGATTAGGGATATGACCTTTCCACATCTCATATGGGGTTTTGTCTAACTTCTTATGTGGCACACGGTTCAAGACATGACAAGAAGATAAAATAGCCTCTCCCCACATGTTATCAGGAAGTCCAGAACTAATCAACATAGCATTCATCATGTTCTTAAGGGTTCTATTCTTCCTTTCAGCTATACCGTTTTATTCGGGGGTATAAAGGGGCAGTCAGCTCATGAATAATCCCATTTTGTTCACAGAAGGTCTTAAGGGAAGTGGGTTCATATTCTCATCCCCTATCACTTCTAAGTCTCTTAATTTTCCTATCCAATTGGTTTTCAACCTCAGCTTTGTACATTAAAAACATTCCCTCTGCCTCATCCTTAGATTTCAGAAGGTATACTACGGTGTAACGGGAAAAGTCATCTACAAAGGTTATGTAATACTTCTTCCCTCCTCGACTTTCATGGTTCTTAGAGTCTCCTAAGTCTGAGTGAATAAGTTCAAGAAGTTCAGATTGCATATCAACTGATTTAAAAGGCTTCCTAGCAAATTTAGCTTCAACACAAATTTCACATTAGACAAATCAGAATTGGAGAAGCTAGGTATCAAGTTCAAGTGTTTTAGCCGTTTTATGGAGGTTGCATTCACATGACCTAATCTAGAATGCCATAAATCAATAGACTCAGCAATATAAGCAGAAGAAGTAGAAGCAGATTTATTCACGAGTCAACAGTAGCATCAACAGCAAAAATACCCCATTACAATATCCCTTCCCCACAAATTCCCCATTATGGGTGATAACAAGTCTATCAGAATCAAAAGACAACCTCAAACCAACCCTAATTAACAAACTTCCAGAAATCAAATTTCTACGCATTTCAGGAACATGAAGTACATTTGTAAGAGTAAGCAATTTTCCATAAGTGAGTTTGAGAGTAATCTTCCCATTTTGCCGTGACTTTTCTTTGAAGCGAGTTGCCCATGAACACATTTTCACCTTCCAGCTTTTCATATTGATCGAACATGGCTCGGTTGGTGCAGATGTGCCTCGTTGCTCCTGTGTCCACGATCTATTCAGAAGTATCTCCAGCTAGGTTGATCTCGGATACAACAGCAACAAAGTTTTCAACTGCTTCCACCAAGTTTGCTTGGTTCTTCTTTTTGTTCCAGCAATTTGCGGCTTTGTGTCCAGGTTTGCCGCACTCATGACAGCTGCCTTTGAACCTGTATTTCTGCACACCTCCATGAGATTTGAGACTATTGTCTCCCTTGTGAGAACTCTTTGCCTTCTGTTTGTTTCTGTCATAATTGGAGTGTTTGGACTCCACAAGATTAGCTTTAGGAAATACAGCATGATTAGAGGGTTTGTCCTTAAGACGGTTATCTTCCTCAATTTTCAGATGACCAACAAGTTCTTCAAGGGTAAGGTCTCTCTTTTTGTGCATAAGCTGGTTCCTATAGTCTTTCCAAAAAGGTGGCAGTTTCTCAATAAGCACGATAGCCTGGGTATACTCACAAATAACAAGACCCTCAGCAACAATATTGGTGCAAATAGTTTCATAGTCATGAACCTGGTCAATAATGGGTTTCTCATCATCTATCATAAAATTAAGCCACTTACTAATACAGTAGCGTTTGGATCCAGCTTCATCAACACCATATTTCTTTTCCAGGGTATCCCAAATGTCCTTAGCATGGTTATAAGTCATATAAATATCAAGCAGTGCATTGGACATATAGTGTAGTAACATCCCCTTACAGGTTCTGTCATCCTTAGCAAATTTAGTCTCGTAGGCCAGTTTCTCAGTCTCATCAGAAGGGATAACAGGATCATCAAGCACATAAGCCACATCAATTTGTTCAAGGTAAAACCTAACCCTGACAGCCCAACGTTTATGGTTTTTCCCCTCAAGAGACTCGATCTTAGACATATCAGGAATGGCCAGACGAGATGCCATATCAACAGAATAATAATAATCACCTTTAAGATTGTTAACACTATCACGCAAGGAGACAGAACACAGAGAAACAGTTAGAACGATCTTACTTGGAAAGGAGAAACAAGAAAAAAGAATGCTGTGACGTGGAGAGATCCACTGTCCTTAAAGGTGATTTCGCCGCAGCACGGGTGCAAACTTCCTCCCGACGACCACCCTCCAGGTTTAGCACAGTGCTGCCCGTTTGTGTGCACTCACAAGCAGACGGATGGAGTGACTTGACTTAGCCCGAAATTAGGAGAGCATTTTTTGTAGAGAGGAAGATCGGATTCTTTTTGTGTATTTTTCTTAACCAGAGAAAGAAGATTTATATAGAATAGAGAAGCAAAGAAAACCGGCAATGAAAAATTCTGGGAGAAGATTAAGGAGTAATAGCTGCGACAAAAACGACAAGAATTGATTTGTCGTTACAAACTGATTGCGAGAATCTCGCAAAGGAAATCTCGGAAAAACAATCCCCAAAAATTAAAGCAGATCATAAAACAGGTCGCAGACCCACAGCCCGCGCCGCGCTCGCCACGAGCCCGGCCCGACCGGCGCGCGCGTGCGTGTGTGGTTTGACATTCTTCTAGCCCATTGCTCAACAAAGTTTAAGGGAACATAATAGTATATAAACAAGGTAGAACCTTTATATTCTTTCCATGTGGGACTTGGGTATTTCATGAACAAAAGCAAACAAAGAAATACTCCATGAGAATGACTAACTTTTGTTGAAAATATAAGTTAGATTAATGTATTCATGAAGAACAAATAAATAAACTATATTGATACACAATATAGAGAAGAAACTTATCTGCAAATAACAATCAACTGAACTTGACTGAATTCCACAAGAACAACGTTGCGCCGTGGTATGGAGGCCACTGCCTTAGAAACGAATTTCGCCATCTCCGGTGCGGATACCTGATGACGTTCGTCCCCCAAGGTTTACACAACGATCCTCGACTCCGTGCACCCGGATCAAGGATTGGAGTTTCTCAAGAACTGCTCGAATCTCAGAGAATAGGTAGGCTTGTGTTTTTAGGGTTCAAGAAAGAATCATTATCATGCATCTCGGTTTTTAGAAGGAGGTATTTATATAAAATATAAAAACTAAGCAACGCCAAACGCGGAAACCGAAAACCGCATACCAAGAGCTTCGCCCGGGCGGGTCGGGCGAACAAAACAGCTGAAGACTCGTCTCACCCGGACGGGTCGGGCGGACCCTCGCCCAGTCTGGCGCGACGAATCAGACCCCAAAATCTTCGCGTTCAATTGGATGTTATCCAACAATCCTCCACAAACGCGAAGTTAGGAAAACGAGAAATGAGCTGTAAAAGGAAGGTTTGATACTTACATTCTAGTGTCCAAGGATTGAACTAGCATGTTAGTGAGATGGGGTGTCCCCTCACCTACAAGTGTCTACTGGATTGAAATTGCAGGAAAGAGAAGGGACCCGATAACACATATCTTACCCTCAGAGCTTGAGAAACTCTGCGTTATCCATGAATTGCCTCTTGAACAACATACAACACTGTTGATCATACAATTCATAATCCTGTTAAGACAAGTCACATGTCTTTTAAATGATTGTGAACATACACACAATTCAACAATCCTGGCCATCACCCTGGGATTCCAGTGAGCGCTCTAGAATGCCTACAAGTACGACATTCGACAGAAGGAGGCCAACCCTTCACACTCAAATCTGATGTTCTATTACGTTCAAATAAATTTGAATCAGCCACGAAGGCCATTGAAACATCAAGTCCATTACGTTCAATTAAATTGAATCGGCCATAAAGGCCATGGACTCCAACACAACCTCTGCCGGTTGCCGCCGAGTACCATCAGCTCCACTTGTCAAACCACCATAAAGGCTATAGACTCTCACAATCCATTAGGTTTGAGCAAAGTAGACCATCCCTTTTACAGGACTATGATACCGACCATGTGAGATCATGCACAAGGCATCACAACGGTGTAACCATCAAGTCCATTCCAAGGACCACCCAAGCCTGCTGGGATATGGAAACATTAAGAGCGGTCAAGCTTAACCTCACATACAGTATCTCATTGTATGCCACATACAACATCACATTGTATGCCAGGTGTGTCTATAAGTCCTGTCTTGGAACTATAGACACATTAAGGACAATCACTGTCCAACTTGATATCTATGAATCTACCAAGTTCAATTGCCAGTTGAACCAACCAAATGTTATAGATTCTTCAATCCATTAAGCTCAAACAAAGTAAGCAACCACAAAGGTAATGGATTGTCCTGTCACTATACCATCAAGCTCACTATTCAAACCACCAAGTCTGGTAATGGATCCTCACACATCCATTAAGTTTGAACTAGCTGAGCCACCAAACTGGTTATGGTTATGTGACCCCACGTGAGCATGACAAGTCCCAACACGGGACCTCAAAAGCATCCATCAGGTCCTCTCAGTGAACACAACACCAACCCGTGCATGCTCCTGTCCATATGTGCCTCCATTGCCTTCACATGACAATGTACATAAGCACCTGAAACATCACAATATAAATAAGTGAATATTTCATTACCCCCACAACGGTAACTTGTCAAGGATTTTCTCATCAATCGGCCTCTTGACTCAACCAGTTCAACTCAATGAACATGTTCTTATGGTTGACTCTGCAACACATTTTACTTTGCACCCTCAACGAAGCAACACGACAAGATCAATATGCCAATACATACACTTATAAACATATAAGCATAATCATTTAGAAATTCACTTTCTAAAACCAAACATTCATACATAACATAATAATTCATGCTAACTATCCAACCTTCTAGTTGAACCTGTTACAAACCATGTTCTCTTAACAAGATTGAGATAAGAGGTACCTTTACCAATACAATGGCTTTATATCCATGAACCACATGAATTACCTCATCTCCAACTTCCATCTTGGCTCAAGAATCGAAGTCTTTAATTTCATAAAGACATCAAGAGTGTGAACATCAAAGGCATAAGATCCATCATAGACACATGATCACCAAACAATGTCAAGTTGATCAATATCACTCAAACGGATACCATCAGGATAAGCCAAGATACAAACTTAGTTCATCACACACAACTAATCAAGAGGTATAAACCATCTACAGACCATTCAAGTCTTCTCACCAAGAAAACCTCACAGGTCAACTCCAAATCCCGGAAGATCTAATGACTCTTCCTTCTCTAAGATGCCATACAAGTATGCACTTTACGAATCAAATTGATACGCAATCAAATAACACGATCCCAATGCAAACACAGCTACTGACCTAGGCAAACTTAGCCACAGGTGAGATAACTACATAGGTCAATATCAAAACATTAATGAACCTCAGAATCATGTACCTTGCCTATAGCTTTTCAAGCTTACAACTTCAAAATCTATTAAAGACCAACACACACCCAAAGTATCAACTATGGTTCGGCAAAGACATACTCAACGAGTATGACAGGTCACTAATGAGTCATGTTCAAGCTTGCTTTTCTCTAAGCACTAGTCCCAATCAGAAGTCATAAAATCCCCTTGTGAATTAACCTATAGACTTCACATAGTTGATCAACAATGTCAACTTTCTAACCACAAAGGTTATAAGCAAGACTGGACTTTGCTAACTTAGAGAATTAACCTTTTGCTACTCCTTTTGATGAACTACACATCAACAATACTAGGAGAGACACCAAATAGAATCAGGCAGCAAACACATAATCATGACTACTGAACAATCATATCAATGACTAACAAATCATCAATGATATCATGAGATTCACCCAACATAGCTTATTCAAGAAGAATTAAACACATCATCAAATTCAGCACAACAACAATCACAGAGAACTAAATTCTCACACCAACTGTGTAAAGGAAGTATATATAGAAATCCGACCATAGCTAGAAACCCCCACAATGAGAACATGGAGAATAACTAACAACTCATCAGCTTATCTTACATAGGCCATAACTTGCTGAAAATGACGATAACCCCCATATGAGAGATGATACCCAAAGATGGTCTGAAGAATATCCATAATCCTCTTTAAAACCCTCATGTTCCTTCATCCTTGAATGATTTCACTCACTTGGCACACAACCACCATTAACCTCAAAACTCTGCTTATTCACAAGGAGTCCTAGATGGTCTCACCTAGACCCTTAACAAAAGGAATGATATCCTCTAATCAATCAACACATGAAACGTGATAGCATTCACCAATCATTACTCCAAGTTTACCAAAGAAGCTAAGTCCTCAAGAATTAAGTCAAATAATTCAATAACCCTAATAGACACCACTATGGGGTTACTCCAAGACACGATTTAGCACTAGAGTTGCAGCTAGTAAACCCAAAAGTCATTCAACCAATCCAAAAGTCCATATGACTAAACATGGTCAACAAATTTAAGCTATACAAGAGTTTTACAAAGCAACTCTAAACAACCAAATGTACGACATGTATACAACATATACAATACAATCAGCAAAAGTATACAACTCATAGCTCAAGGAAACAAACAAGGCTTCTCAACAATATTAAATCCCATGGAAGTTTCCTTCCCTACCTCACTCACCTAGGCGAGTCCAACTAACTACCTGTTAGTCTCAAACGGTAACTTACCCCCACATTGCACCACAAATTCAACAATAACATGAATTGTTCAAAAAATAATAAACAGTGGGGCATATAATAACGTATTATGCAAAGCTAGAGTTTGACAGTATCTAACATAGATAGGAAACTTCCCTGAAGTTGTCGGAGTCACTTTGGTAATCTCAATGTGCTTGATCATCCTTTTTGTTCACTTTCCTTGAGATTATAGTAGCTCCGCAACAAAATCCACACTGATGTTATTTATCCTCTTGAGTCACCATATAAGACTTATACCATCATATAATTTCCAACCCTTATCAAACAAAGAATAGAACAGTATAATGCTCCTGGACTCATTCCATGACATATTGTTAAATTTGGGTTAGTACATGATAATCCAAAAAATCTCACTTTAAGAAATTTAGCAGTCTCTATCGTTTATAAAAAAAACAACGAAAACAGATTATTATGTGGAGTCCTATTCCCACCTGTAGGACTGAAAATACCAAAAAATAATCCATGGCAACTTCTTGTAATTAGAAGTAGATATTGACCTTGCTTCAATATTGTTGTACTAACTCAATTTAAAGAAATCAACCAGCACATAAATTAATCACTTCTTAAGAAATCCATCGCATGAATGCCGAGCGTCGGCCGTACCCACATATTATATCAGCAGCAAGAATTCGAATAGAAATCCAACTACAAATTTTAATTTGCAGCTATCCGATACCATGTACCCTTCAAAATCGACAACGGTTCCCAGACGACATAATTTCTAAATTTCAAGTCTTGATAACTATATGACTGGAGACCCTCAAAATTATAGAAATCAACCGCATAAATTTGCTCCTCAAATTTCCATTGTAGGCAACACACAAGATTTATTTTTCTAACCATACCTTATCAAATAATCATTACTCAAGGACTTCTTTCCAAGGTAGATAATTGAAATTAGGTTAGAATAAATTGTTCATCAACATAAATACAACAATCTGAATAAATTCGTTTCTAAATTGTTGAAAATATAAGTTAGATTAATGTATTCATGAAGAACAAATAAATAAACTATATTGATACACAATATAGAGAAGAAACTTATCTGCAGATAACAATCAACTGAACTTGATTGAATTCCACAAGAACAACGTTGCGCCGTAGTATGGAGGCCACTGCCTTAGAAACGAATTTCGCCATCTCCGGTGCGGATTCCTGATGACGTACGTCCCCCAAGGTTCACACAATGATCCTCGACTCCGTGCACCAGGATCAAGGATTGGAGTTTCTCAAGAACTGCTCGAATCTTAGAGAATAGGTAGGCTTGTGTTTTTAGGGTTCAAGAGAGAATCATTATCATGCATCTCGGTTTTTAGAAGGAGGTATTTATATCAAATATAAAAACTAAGCAACGCCAAACGCGGAAATCGAAAACCGCATAAAAAGAGCTTCGCCCGGGCGGGTCGGGCCCGCAAGGAAACTTGAGCGAACAAAAGGAATCTCGCCTCCCTCGGTCGGGCGAACAAAACAGCTGAAGACTCGTCTAGCCCGGGCGGGTCGGGTGGACCCTCGCCCGGTCGGGCGCGACGAATCAGACGCCAAAATCTTCGCGTCCAATTGGATGTTATCCAACAATTTTGAGGCTTTAATTCCAACAGTACTGATCCTCTGTCACCAGTTAGTGTGTTTTATTCACTTTATTTTTCTATTTACTACAATACTTTTACTTTTCTACTATCTTCTACTACATGTAGACAAACAAATCCCCCTGTTTTATAGTATGAGCCAAGACTTGGGCGCTAATGACACTATATTGGGTTTTTTATATTATTTTTGCTTGCAATTTTTGGTTTGGACCAAGATTTAAGGGGGGCCAGGCCCCTGCTCTCCCCAATGAAGATCCGCCATTGGTTACAACACAAAGTTCATGCATACTCTCAATTGTTAGGCCTACAAAACTATTAAATTTTAATCATGATTGACAACTTTTTAGGATAGAGGAAACTAATCTCATACGTTAATTTATGATTTATTATTCTTTTAGGGTGTGTTTTGTTGGGCGGAAAATATTTTCAATGGAAAGTAGTTTTCCATAAAAACCATTTTCCAGAGGAAAACTCCATTGTAGATTGATTCTGGTTTGTTTGGTTGCAAGGAAAGTAATTTTCCTTTGAACCCATTTTTCCTTTGTTTGTGTTGTGTTATTATTGTTTGATAAAATGGGGGAAAGTTTCCCTTGCCTCCTTAGGAAAAGTATTTTTCCACCATCGAAAAATAAAGTTCAACCCAAATTTTCTCTTCATTGATCCGATCAAAACCAAATAGAAGACAGTGAGGAAAATAGTTTTCCTAAAAAGCACTTTACTCTCACCCGAATACACCCTGAAATTGTTTTACAATTCCGCAGTGGACAACTAGGTTAAAAAGGCATAATTTATCAATAAATATGATCATACTAAACCTTTTTGAAAGTTAGATTGTACTAAGCCTTATTGCCTTAAGCTTTAGAATGCACTAAATCAATGCAAAAAATATGATGCACTCTTTTGTTTAAAGATCGATAAAGTAAAATTGATGCCCATATAGTTATAGTCTATTGGATACCACCCAAACTTCAACTAAATTCTACTACTTCTAAATGGCGCAATTGTTTAGGCGATAGGCTCCCGCCTCCGGCTCCCCCGCTCCAAAGTGAAAGTGAACACTAAATAGTAAATACTCCCTCTGTCCCATAATATAGTGCTCACATTTATTTTTTGGTGTCTCAAAATGTTGTGCCTATTTTCTTATTTATCAATTTGTTTAGACTAAATTATACTTAATTTATACACAAACTTTCCAGAATACCCCTACTTTTCTCTCAAAACATGTGACATCATTTATTGCTTTATTGTTTTTTTGATTTTGTTTAAAGGAAAAAGAAAATAAAGAACTAATTTTAATACAAAAGTATCAAAAAAGCACTTCATTAAATACATTTTTTTTGGAAATTCTATTATTCATTGCAGTGAAAAATGAGAAGTGAGCACTATATTATGGGACAGAGGGAGTAGTAAATAGTGAGGAATAAAAAAGTCGCGCGAAGAAATGAAAATTGGAACTCAATTATAAAAGTCGTGTTTGAACTCAATTATACTCTCCAGTCCACTCTCCATCCTTTCTTCTGGTATACTCTTTAAACCTCCTTGCTTACATATTTAAAATCAAATGTGATATTCGATGTTGCAATCAAATGGGCTACTTTATTTTCACATGTTAAGATTGTCGTGAGCGAAGGATCTAGAACGGGCAGAAAGACCATGTTATACGGCTTTGCAGTTTATATTAGTTGCTTTTACGTGGTGATTTCAGGATGAGATACATTTTGAGTGTGTCAATTGCCGTTAACTTCTCTTTTGATGTTATTCATCTTTGCATTTTTACATCTTCAATTACCAATGTAACAGAGATCGTGCCATTTGCCAGTGAATGTTATGATGAAGATTGAAGATGACATGCCATGGCTCATGGCTCTATCCTTGAGCTAAAGGCATACTTTGTGCTGTGAGGGATAGAGGTATCGAAGAATGGCCATTGCCTCTTGATCACCAACTTCAAATGTAGCAAAAGCGTTTTTAGCTACCTGGAGATCCAATCTATGTTTGTTGCATGTTACTATGTTAGTGATGCAATAAATTCATGTTCCATTTATGAGATTGAGATATAGTCCACATATTCGGGAATCGGGATCAAGGGGTAAGTTTGCACATTCTAACATGCGACGCGACCTCCTATGAGTCTCCTTATTATATCTGACTTTATATAGCAGTAAAAACTTCAATATGGGTAACTTGCCAATTTCTACTCAGAAAATCTTCTTCAGCTGGACACACAAGACAAAACAGTACCAGAGGTCAGAGGATGCATATTATGAGTCATTTTGTTTCTGTTTTACTTTCTCTTTCTGAATTAAGGGGTCGTTTGGTTCAAAGTATGGAATGGAAAGGGAATGTAAACAAATAGAGGAGGAGAATGGTAACAATAATAGTTAGCTTTATTAGGTGTTTGGTTCAAGCCATGGAATGGAAATGGAATAGTAACCATTACCACCAAATAATGTATTTTGTTACTTGAGGGGAGGGAAGGGTAACAAATTGGGGGAATCCATTACCACCAAGTAATGGTAATGGATTGATGAGGGGTTGAACCAAACAAAAAGAAAGGGAATCGGTAATTGATTCCGTTTCTTGGAGCCCAAAAACAACGAACCAAACGTGCTCTAAATGTCTAGATTTTAAGGCTGAGGCTTCTGAAGAAGGATAGATCAGAAAGACGTCACATCTTAGATTAACTACGATGTGAAAGTAACAAGTAATTTTAAGTGTCGTGCATCGCAAAATAAGGATCAAAGTTGTGGGTCAAAATTTAGGATTAAGGGAGTATTTATTTGCTTGGAGTTTTCTAGTAAACACAGAATCTTTGTATGATGTAAGTATATTTGTCAAAGTTGAGAGTTAGCCTATCTGTATTATCCCATGAGAGTTGAAGGTCTCAAAATGGGTGTCACCTCATACATGCGTTTGGGTGGACAGGGCATTGGACCTGAGGCATCGAGGCAAGGGCTCCCGAACTTCTCTAGGAAATCCCATGGCAAGATTGGCAGAAATTGAGTATTATAGGTCTTTTTTTCATAGTAAAAGTAGTCCTTTTCTTTTTGTAATTGGTGTGAAATTTGACTCGTATTCAACACAGAGGAGCTTATAACATTCTCATCATTTCTGGAATTTTGATGGTTGATCCATGGCACCAAAATGAAGTTTGATTATGTAACAAAAAAAATCCTGTTTGTACAATGATTAAATCACACGAGGAAGAAAAAAGAAAGGATAGGAGTTAGCTGCCGAGTGGATAGACTTCTCCTCGCCCGGAGGTCGGGGTTCGATTCTTACCCCCAAAGATTATCTTTGGGGTGTTTCAAGATGCTTATACATGCCTTATCAACCAATGTGTTGGTGTTTCTACTATTGCGCTAAGAACTTTCAGAGGGTTAACCCCTCGCCGACTTAATTTCCTAATAAAAAAAAAAAAAAAAAATACAATGCATACCAAAAGAAAGAATTTAGATGAATCTCCATTCAAGTAATGGATTAACTAATGAAAAGAATTGTCTAGAGTGGTGGCTTGAAGTAACGTCTCATTCCTCATTTACAAGTGAAACGATTGCAATGGTTGCTTTCTTCTAGATTACTATGTGCTAGTTTAACTCTCTGAATGGTGATCTTTCTTCAATGATGGATTCACTTGTCTTTCTGGAGTGAGAATGTTGATGACTTACATTCTCTTTTGAGGCACAAACTTCTTCACCTTCAAGATCTGTCCTTGTTTCCTCATTATCAATTCCTTGAACCATTTTCTCATGCAATTGTGCAGGTACCATGTCTTCCTGCAAACTCTGTTCAAATGTGTAGTTTCTCTCTCCGATCATATGTTCAACTATAGCTTCTTCAAGTTCTTTTGCCAGTAATTCCAGTTGTAGCTGTTCTCCATCATCCATCTGCAAACGCTGCGATAGTTTAGTGTCATCGTCTTCAGTGGTATCTTCTTCTTCTTCTTCTTCTTCTTCTTCTTCTATCCGAATTTCTTGATCCATCAAAAAGATTTGTTGCTCAAGATTACCTATTCTTTTATCCTTCTCTTCTGTATCTAGTTTGAGGAGTTCCTCAACTTCTGCCTGTGCAAGCAATGATAATTCTAACTCCTTGCGCATCGATTGGCTTCCTGTAACCTGCCTCTCCAAGTGGGCTGCTAAAGATTTCCAATTTTCTAACTCAAATTCTACTTCATTTCTCTCGTTGCTTTGGTCCGTCAACTCAGAATCCATCATATCTAGAGCATCACGCGCTTCTTCTAGTTCATCTCTTATTTTGTCGAGTTCCTCTTGCATTGCAAGCTTTTCCTCCCGTTCCTTCTCTAATTGCTCCATCAAGTGTGCTACACCACCCTCTCTCTCTTGCGAACCTTCTGATCGCATCAACTGTAACATTAAAGACAACTCTTCGTTCTGCATCTTCAACTGTGTTAATGACGTATTGCACCCTTCTAGTTCCTTCTTCAGCTCTTCTATGACCTCATCTTTAACCTGCAAGTTAGAACTACATCTTTTGAGCTCTTGATTCATTCTGTAGGCTTTACAACCCCATTCAACTTCCTTTGCCTTGAGCTGTGCAGAAGATTCTCGGTGGCTTTGCTCTAATGATTTCAGTCTTGTTTTCAGCTTAGCCCATGAAGATGGAGTCGGAACTGCTCTTGGAATATGAGCTTCCTGGAGTTCTTTAATGGAGGTCAGTAATTCCTCATTCTCTGTCTCCAGTTTCTTTGCTTTATATTCCATATCCTTGTAATCCATCTCCTTCACACGTAACGAATGCCTAAGATTTGCTACCTCGTCCTCATCAGCTTCTGCTTCTGCTTCTGCAGCTGAACATTCTCCTCCTATATTTCCTTCAAAACCCTCGTGTGTCGCCCTTTCCAACAACGCTTTCATTTCTACAATCTCCTCTTCAACTTTTTTCCTTCGGCTTTCTTCCTTCTCTAACCCTTGCTTGCATATTGCTAATTGACTTCTAAGCCCTTCTGTTGTTCGGTTTCCATCATCAAGGCTTTCTTGTAGCTTCGATATCTCATCAATCAATGATGATTTCTCGGTCTCCCATTCTGTTTTACTCTCACGAAACTGACCTCCAAGCTTCTCATATGCTTCTTCCAGATGCTGAAACTGCTCCACCTTCCATTTAAGCTCATCTTCTACCTTTCTCTTTCTTTCTTCTAACTCTTCCAACAAATCACCTCCTGAACTCTGATTTTTTTTAGGTGATTTTAGATCTTTCTCTGCTTCTGAACTTTTCTTTTGCAGCTCTGAAACAAGAGCTTTGAGGGTTTCAGCTTCATCCCATTGTGTTTTGATGATGGATTCTCTATCATCCAACTTGCATTTAAGCCTCTCAATCTCCGCTTTCGCTTCTTCTAGCTCTTTCTCCATTTGAGAACCTAACCCCTGAGAACAATGATCAAACCCATTTGTCCCATTTAATTCTTCATCTTTTTAGATCCAACATCATAATTCAAACCAAAACATTAAAAAACCTGAATCTGCAATATCTTTTCCTTAATTAGGTCTTCTGTTTTTAGTTACTCCTATAAAATTCTATAGAATTTTTTTTTTTATATAGATACAGGGGAACATATAATTAGAAATATACCATGAACAATCATGCACTTTGTATTATAAATTTTGGGTATGCAAAAACAAAAATAACAAAATAAAATTGAACTCCAATGAATTATATATAGATGTTGCTGAGAGATTAAAGGAAAATTATATGTTACGAACCTTACGGTCTGATCATTCACGAATATAAACGATATATGAAAATTTCCTCCTCAATATGTTTTCTTCTTCTCTTATTTCCAATTGGTTGCTTTTCGTTCGTTGCGAATTACAGAAACAAGGGAGAAAAAGAAAATATTAGATTAGAGGAGCTGGAGCTGGAGCTGGAGAAACAATTAAGGTTGTGTTGATGTAATTAATTGACGAACTGGGCTATATTATTTTTTCTAGTTGCTAGATGAAAGAGAGAGAAATAGAGAGAGAAAAACAATTTCATGAAAAGGCAGAAGAAGAAGGAGAAAATCAAGAGAGAATCAAGTCGTCAAAAATAGCCGTTAAAGATGATGATGGGGGAAGAGGCCTGGCAGGTTTAAAAATTTCTGTTGCCTTTTCCTTTGGATCCGTTGAAGTGGACACTACTAGCCGTTAGGTGTTAGGTGGGCCAGAATGACTTTGGTCTGGGCTTCGTTTTGTCCGAGGATTTCTGGGCCGGAATGTCAGTTGTGGGCCACTTTGGTTCTTTTTTCTTTTCTAAGCGATCAGAAATGGTCCAAAAAGGATCGGGTCACATTAGTCTCCCTGGTAAGGACTGATCCATTGAGATCATCGTTTGCATCAAAACTAATTGTTGGACCGGGTGATACCATGGATCATTTATCAATGTGAATTTGAAGTCTTAAATTAAACATTTGAGAGAAGTAGAAAAAATGAGTTACATGAAGAAAACATCAATCGTTTGCATCAAAACTAATTGTTAGACCGGGTGATACCATGCGTCCCAGCTCGGGAATAGCTTACAGCTCCTTGAGGAACTGCGATTAGGAACTTTAATCATAGCCAACATGCATGTTATGACAGATGTGAGAAAGAACAAATATTGAATGCAAAACAAAGAATAATCACACACAGATTTAACGTGGTTCACCAACGGAGTGTTGGCTACGTCCACGGGCAGAGAGAGAATAATATTATTGATGAGAAAGATAACCAGAATTACAGATGTGTTATGAACTAATAACCGCACAAAACGAATTAGGTTAAAAGCCTATTTATAACCCAACCCCGAAAACGCGTTTCCGCGTCAAAAAGCCCACCGCCCGATCGGGTCGGGCGACATCCGCCCGATCGGGCGGATCACTTTACTAAACGAGGAATGTTCTCGGCCCGATCGGGCGACCATCGCCCGTCGCACGCCCGGCCGAGTTCGGGTCCGCGCCCCGACGGGCGAACACGCCCGACGCCATCGGGCGCCTTCCTTCCAAACCACCTGCTAAGTCACTGGACCCCGCCCGGTCGGGCGACACACGCCCGACTTGACCGGGCGGCCCTGCGAACAAGTCCCTTCGACGATATTCAACCAGATGCAAGGCACAAATTCCTACAAATCTCCACCTTGACTTGAATCCTCTCACAATAAACTAGATAACCAGATGACCAGATAAACCAGATAACCAGATGACAGATGAACCAGATAACCAGATGAACCCGATTCTCCCCTGCAACCGATTTGCCCCGAAAGACAACCAGAAACCACATTTGTCCCTAAAGGACAACCTAGAGCAGATTTGTCCCCGAAGGACACCAAACAAGCCCATCAGAACCCCAGACCAGATTAGCCCCCTAAGGGCCCCAGACTTGCCCCCCCAAGGGCAACTAACAATCACGATCAGCTTGTAAGTCCAAGCAACCTTGGAACTTACCCTGTGGAATCAGATTCGAACAGATGTGTTGCTTATACTCCTTCCTAGCACAAGTAACACCTTCCTTGGACAGCCCAAAAATATTCACCTCTCCGACATACAGTGCAAAACCCACCATGTCTTCACAACCGTCCCTTTGGGGAGAGTTCCCAAAGATTTCTTGCCAACCAAGAGCCAAGTTTGACTGACCCGATTTTGACGACGAAGAACACGGAATTCAGATTCGGATTGTGAGTGTTGACAGACTTTTCCCCGATGTGAACCACCACTCCAACCTAGAGTACCTCTCGTGCTCCACCCGTTTCTCAACACTATCACAACCACCAATGTGACAACCCCGGACTCGGATAACGTAGACCATTGCAACACATACAATGTCTCCCGTTTAACCCCTTTCAGGATCATCTTCGAACCCCTGTAGACATACAACCCTCCACCCTCACCTTTGAAACTGAACCCTTTCTTGTCTAATAGACTAAGTGAAATCAGATTCTTTGTGACCTGTGGAACATGCCTAACATCATTCAAAGTACAGACTTTGCCATCACATGTCCTAATTCTGATGGACCCTATACCAACTGTCTTACAGACATCACTGTTGGCCATAGTAACACTTCCATCAACCTTGTTTATAGTTCATAAACCACTCCCGGTGAGAACACATATGACAAGACGCTCCAGGAATCTAAAACCCACACATCACTCGCAATGTGTTTGTTTATTAGCAACTAAAGCAATATCATCATCGGAATCGAAATTTTTCACGCAATGCAGCAGAGAACTGCACTCCGCATTCATCAGACCCAAATTTATTTTTCCTTTTAGGACATTCCCTTTTCCAATGCCCCGTTTCCTTACAGTAATTACAGACATCACTAGATTTAGGACCCCTAGAAGACGGTTTCCTGGATTTTCTCCCCGAATTCCCCTGTCCATTACCACTGGCTACTAATCCAGCAGCCTGATTGACTGTACTTGTACCAGACGCCTTATGACGAATCTCCCTAGTATGAAGTGCAGATCTTACTTCTTCTAAAGACAGACTATCTTTTCCAACAATAAAAGAATCCACAAAATTCTCATACGACGAAGGCAAAGATACTAACAGAATTAAAGCAACATCCTCATCATCTACATTAACATCAATATTACGAAGATCTAGTAAGATAGTATTCAGTTTATCTAGATGGTCCCTCAGAGACATACCTTCCTGCATACGCAGGCTGAACAGACGTTGCTTCAAAAGCAACTTGTTGGTTAGAGATTTTGTCATATACAAACTCTCCAACTTCAACCACAGACCAGCGGCGGTTTCCTGCTCCGCAACCTCAGTAATTATGTCGTCAGAAAGACACAACATAATCGTTGAATGCGCCTTCTCCTCCCGGAACGACCATCGCGGCGGTGAATCGAATCCGTTGACTTCGTTGCCAACGGTGCCCACAACCCTTGTTGCTTCAGTAAAGCCCGCATCTTGATCTGCCACAGACTAAAACTATTTCTCCCAGTGAATTTATCAATTTTCACATTCATCCCAGACATCTTTCTCACCCGGATCGAACACAAAGCTCTGATACCAATTTGTTATGACAAATGTGAGAAAGAACAAATATTGAATGCAAAACAAAGGATAATCACACACAGATTTAACGTGGTTCACCAACAGAGTGTTGGCTACGTCCACGAGCATAGAGAGAATAACATTATTGATGAGAAGGATAACCAGAATTACAGATGTGTTATGAACTAATAATCGCACAAAATGAATTAGGTTAAAAGCCTATTTATAACCTGACCTCGAAACGCGTTTCCGCGTCAAAAGCCCACCGCCCGATCGGGTCGGGCGACATCCGCCCGATCGGGCGGATCACTTTACTAAACGAGGAATGTTCTCGGGCCCGATCGGGCGACCATCGCCCGGTCGAGTTCGGTCGCTCGCCCGATCGGGTGAACACTCCCGACGCCATCGGGCGCCTTCCTTCCAAACCACCTGCTAAGTCACTGGACCCTGCCCGGTCGGGCGGCCCTGCGAACAAGTCCCTTCGACGATATTCAACCAGATTCAAGGCAGAAATTCCTACACAACATTTTCTTTGATGTATGTTATACTTTTTTTCTCCCCATAAAAACCAAAAAGAGATTATAGATTAGTTGATTAGTGTGTTCATATTTCAAATGAGAGATTGCGTGTTCGAGTCTTCACACACATATTTTTGTTGATTACTTTGTATCTGTTTGGGAGGGAGGGGGTACATGTGACAGCATGTCATTTGTTTACCTTGGGTTTTATATATATATATATATATATATATATATATATATATATATATATATATATATATATATATATATATATATATATATATATATATATATACGTGAAATTTTGGAGGTTGGGAATTCTTTTATCAAAAAATTAGAATTATACAATAGACAAACAAGGTTTCCGCATACTTTTATCACTCGGGGGTACTAGAAAAAACCCGCCTATACCTAACAAGATTAAATGAATGCCCAAAATTATGGTCATTGTATCTTTCTACACATAACCGAGAATGGAAAAGATTCTTCAAGAGTCTTAGGGTCCAAAAGTGCATGATAGATACCACCAAAGCCCTATACAACCTATGAAATTAAGTGAAGTACTTCGGATACAATGTATGAAAAAGTATATATTCGCCAATTTTCGCACTAATCGCTTATTTCACAGCTGAGTGGGGGGTGGGTGGAAGGTTTATACACAAGGCTTAGTTTGGATGGACAAAAAGTATTTTTAGTACAAAATGATTTTATATGAAAAAACATGTTTATAGGGAAAACACAATTGTACACTAGTTTTGCTTTATTTGATTCCTTGCATGAAAGTTAGAGAAAAAAATTAATGAAAATGAGAAGGGGAGTATGAAGTGGAAGAAGGAAAGAGGTAGGTGAAGAATAAGGGAGAGTGACAAATACATTATTGGGGCTCGCACACACATGCCCACAACGGAGGAGAGAGTGACCACACACAAGCCTAGATGAGGTTCCATCCTAAAACCAATTGGTAATAGGAGGAGTAGCTGACGCGCTCGTTGTAAACACGTCAAAAATACATAAACTTCCCAATATAAGGCAAGTAAAGCATCGAATCCACAAGTACTAAGGGAAGCACCAATAAGTATTGATTTATGATAAGCTAAGAAAAGTCTATGTTTTTGAAGATTTAAAGATGAAAAGACAATAAGAAAAATGACTTTGGGAAGGGGTATCCACCAATCAACTCATTCACAAACCAAGTAATCACAATGGGAATCAACAATAGGGATCAATTGAGGGGAATTGTTCATCCATTGGTACTCTAACCACTCTCTCGAGCTAGCTAGATTGACCTAGTCTCTTACCGAAGACCTATTCTCATGGCTAAGACATTCAACCAAGCATATCCATAATCATAATGAACTTAAACAAGCAAACTAAGTCCCCTAGGCTAGGTAGTCCCTATTCTCATGGTCTTTCAAGCCTAATAATCGATTTGAGGCAACCCCTTAACTTCATCTCTCGATCCTTCACTAAGGGTACCTAAATTATGCTCCTATGATGGCCAATCACATAAACATTCATGAAAATGCCAACCAATTAACCAAAATTATCCTAAGTCAAAACCCAATGTTGGATTTAGAGGTTCACGAACTCATTAATGGCTTCAAACCCTTCCCAAAGAAATAGCTACTCACAAATCATGAAAAATATAAACTAAAAGACATTAACAAATGTTAACATGAACTAAAACAATAATGTAGGATGAACAAGTAAATAGAGTGAGAATGATATGAAAATAAGAAAATAAAGCAATAAAACATGAGAGAAAGTAAGAAATTCTCATTAAAGTTGCAAGGAGCCTCCAAATCTTCAAGTTTCCTTCTTAGATTCTTCAAATTCCAAGCTTTCAACAAGTTTATCTCACTTCTCTCTCTATAATATAAGATTTTCTCTCTCCTAGGGTTCTAAGAATTTCAAATCCTACTTTATTAAAATATAATGTAAATTAGCTTCCTCTAAAATGAAAGGAGTTTGCCTTATATAATCCTAAAATAAACTAGGCATAATTACAAATTAACCCCCATTCAAAAAGAGGATTTAAAAAGAAAGATTTCCGGAAAAACCCGACCCGGGCGCTCGAGTTGAGGTTGACCCGAGCGGGTGGGACCAACATGATTGAAATTTGAGTTTTCCGCAGATTGACCCGGGCGGGTCACTTGACCCGAGCGGGTCGGTTTTCATTTCGTCAGTTCAATTTCAAACGGCCATATCTCACTCGTTTTGCATTGGAATTGAGCTTGTGAGTTGTGACCACTTGTTGGAAAGCTATTGAGCCAAACTTTCATCTCGAAATTGGATCGCTCAAAAAGGTTTTGTGTGCTGAAAGTTATGGCCATTTGAAGTTGACCTTTGTGCGCAAACCCTTCCAAAACTTTTTATATTTGCCCCCGGAACTCGGTTATGCTTCCTTGACCTTCCTCTTCGATCTTAATATCCGGGGTTGTGCAAGTATCCTCCAAGCATGCTCCTAAGTCCTCAAATGAAACAAAGCACCCAAAGAAAGTGCATACGAGGAGGAAAATTGCACAAATTAAGGAAATAGCTAACAAACTAGCTTAAACTAACTCAAAAACAACTATAATACCAACTAAAAGCGATAAAAAAGTAAAGCAATAAACAAGACATCAGTAGCTCATTAAGCTTATATATTAGTCATCATCTATCTCTTTCTTCAATGTGGGACAAGCTCACATGTGTGTTAACACCTTAACACTCTCCCTCACATGTGAGTCCATCTGAAATTGTTAAATAACACCCCTACATGGGGCAAACATTACTGTTGGGCTACATGCTCAAAACATTTTTTAAATTACTGGGCGCTCCCTACGTAGGAGTAACAATGGGCCATGATCGTCCGCTCTGATACCACGACAAATACATTATTGGGCCTGCACACACAGGCCCACACCGGAGGAGAAAGTGACCAACACACAAGCCTAGATGAGGTTCCATCCTAAAACCAATTGGTAATAGGAGGAGTAGCCCATTAAGCTTATATATTAGTCATCATCTCTCTCTTTCTTCAATGTGGGACAAGTTCACATGTGGGTTAACATCTTAACAGAGAGAGATGCGACATTAGAGCATCCCCCCACCATAACATGAAATTAATTCATGGAATTAGTTTGTGGGATCAAAAAACAAAATAAAATTTCATTGCCATCATGAACAACTTGCAAAATATGTTTGGTTATACTGTGACCAACCAAGGGATTGATCACATGGTGAACAAAAAAACACTTGTCACGAGAAAAGTGGCCCAACGAGTTGTGGGAAGTTGTGTAACAAAATGTATTTGCCAAACTAAAACGGCTGTATTTCAAAAAAATACAAATCAGAAAAATAAAATAAAAAATATCAATGGTCATATTTTTTTTTGCGTTATATATATAAAATGATATCAATTTTGCCATATTTTGAAACACTTGAAAATAAAATTTGTAAGTGAAAAGTAAGATATAAAAACCGATGAACTTTTTTGTTATGTCATGGGTGAGATAATTTTGTGAATTTGGTTATGACTTATGAGCCATGATATTTTTTTAGATGATGAAAGAGAAAGTTGTAGAGAGAGTGGGATGAACATTTTCTTTTGTTCATGATGGTGGATGCTCTTACTTCTCTTGAGAAGGAAAATATTATTCGCTCGTGCTTGAACTATTTTTCAAATTTCCACCATATGAAAAATTGGCCGTTAGAAACAAAACAAAGAAAAAGAAAAAGTTACATTTTTGAGAAATTTGTTTTCTACCCGATTAAATACTCTCAAAACATAGAACCTTTGTAGATACTCCTACAGGATAGTGTAGGAATAGGATAGCAATTTCCGTTCATACAAATGATCCACTCAAATAGCAAAAGGAACAAAAAAAAAGGAAGATAAAAAGTATTAAACCAATGATAGCTAATTACAAAAGTACACATTATCCTGTTCTTATTTAAGCAAAGATTTCATAGTCATACAGTAATATGCACCATCACAACCCACAAATTCCTCCAAGGTAGGTCTCTGTCATTATTCTTCATGTGAAGCTCCCTTTGGAGTGTATAGGACTAGATTATTAGTGCTCTAGTCTTCAAATGTTTTGCCAAATCTAGCAGCACCACATTGGCACATTGCTCACCTCTCACAGCTGCCCAAAAGTTGGATGTAATCATAAGATATAGCCATTTGGGTGTAGTTTGTTTCTCTTTCCAAAAATAATTATTTCTTTCACCAGTGATATCTTAAAAGTAATTCAATATTCAGAGCAATCAGCAATACATAATAATAATATTTTCTATATATTTTTTTGAAAATTATGATCAAAGCTAATATATGAATATTGCAAAACTTAAAGTTCAATAAGTGTTCCGAAACTCAGAAAGAACGTAATATGGAGTACGTTTTTATAAATATGAGAACCTTTTATAAACTCAAAGCTAGGACGAAGTTTCATGTATACTTCTTCCTCCAAGTCATCATGTAAAAAGGCATTGTGAACCTCCATCTAATAAAGCTCCCAATTATTGGAAGTCGTAATGGCAAGAAAAGCACAAATTGTCGTTTTTGACGCAAGAGGAGCAAAAGTTTCATTATAATCAATTCCATCCTCCTCATGGTTGCCCAAAACAACTATATGTGACTTTATTAGTCTCTCAATAGGGCCTTTAGAGCAATACTAATTGGTCTTGTAGACCCATTGACTACCGAGAGCACAGTTCCTTGGAGGAAGCAATTTCATGGTCCAAATGTCATTTTCTTCAAAACCCCGAATCTTAACCTTCATGGATGCCTGCTAATTAGCATCTTCATGGATGCCTGCCAATTACATTTTTTCATCTCATTTTTTTAAAAGATACAAGGAAAGCACTAATGGTTTCCTTATCACCAAGCTTGTTCTAGTGAAAAAGAGAGAACCTTCTAACCTTAAGGTTGCGGGTTCAATCTCCACCAGGGGAATTTTGGGAGAGAGGATCTCCTTACCCTTTCCCTTAACTCTCCCAAAGTGTCTAGCTTGTTAATCCAAGTCTGGTTGACCTGTGAGGGGTTTCGACCTAGCAAGACCCTTCATCTTACCTAGAACCACCTAAAAGAAAAAAACTAATGTTGTCCCTTTTTCTTCATTTCATTTATGTGAAGTAAGATTGGGTCAATTTTGTGTAAATTATTAAGTGCTTTAGAATATATTGAATTTCTTCTCACATTAGAAAACATATGATTTTTTAAAATGAGAGGAAATATTATGTTCCTTGATGCACAATAGACTAGCTTTGAATCTTACTAACCTAACCACCTTTTATTTCATACTATATTGGAAGCCACATATGTCTTTATCTTTTGCCAATATAAAATTACTAAACATGATTTTGAATAATGTTAAAAAAAATGAAGAATATTTAATAGGCCATGTGTATAGTTGTACTTAGTTGGGCTCATTAATGTACATAATTATGGGCTTCATTAGTCAACGCCTAATGACTCTTGTATATACATTTGCTACTGTACAAGGAATACAACACAATGAATCTACCCTAAAACATTCTGTCATGGTATCACAGCCACGACCTCCTCAACCCTAGCCACCGATTTTTTTTTCCCTCTCTATTCTCGTCGACCTCCTCTGCTCCACCAGCGTGGGCGGCAGTTGATCACCATGGGCGACGGTGATAAAGTTGATTTCTCCTCTCCTTTTTATCTTGGTTCCGGGGATCAACCCGGCAACCTCATTACCCATGTTATTCTTACTGGTGAGAATTATGTGGGCTGGGCAAGGGCAATTTCTCTCTCTCTTCGGGCTCGCCGGAAATATGGCTTTGTGGATGGCACCCTCACTAAACCCACTGATCAGAAGAAACTCTTGGATTGGGACACAGTTAATTCCATGATTGTTTCATGGATCTTACGTAGCATGGACCCTAAACTCGCTACTTCCATTCCCTTTCATGCTGAAGCAAAGAGCTTATGGGTTTACCTTGAGCAACGGTTTTGTGTCGCCAATGGCCCCCGTCTCCAACAACTCCGCGCGGCCATTACCTCCTGTAAACAATCAGCCTCTATGACTATTGATGCTTATTATGCTACGTTGATGGGTCTTTATGATGATTTAAGTCGCCTCAAACCTCTTCATGCTTGTGTGTGCGGTAAATGTACTTGTGATGTGGTCGGGAAATTTGCCGATGATCGTGAGGAAGAGAAGCTGCACCAATTTCTTATTGGCGTTGATGATGATCGCTACGGTATGGTGCGTTCTAATTTATTATCTCAATCCTCCACACCGGATCTCCATCGTGCCTATCACGCCTTCATTCAGGAAGAACGATCACGTGAAATTGCTCGTAGCCATGCTGCCCCTGATCGTGACCATGCTCATGCGTTTGCTGTTCAAAGCACTCGCCCACTGCTCCCTTCTTCTCGGGTAGACAAGTCTACTCTTCTTTGCACCTACTGCAAACGCAAAGGACATGAGAAGGCCTCGTGCTTTCAACTTCATGGCCGACCCGAGTGGTGGGAGGCTCGCTATGGGTCGGCAAAGGGGGGGCTGCTGCTTCACGGGCCGCCGACGCCACGCCACTGCTCGCCTCGGCCGCAGCGGTGACGCTCGTGGTCGTGGTGGTCAGCCGCTCGCGTCAACGCCGTGGTTGACGCTCCCGCTTCTCATACTTCTCTTGCCCCTTCGCCTCTTGCTGATTTGACTCAAACAAGTTCAAACTCTTTTATCTATGCTCAATGCCGACACAAACTCAAACGAACGCATGACGGGTGATCCCTCTTCTCTTCCTTGGATCATTGATACCGGGGCATCGTATCACGTTACGGGTGACTTTAATTGCTTATCTCATGTGCAAACTATCTCGACTGTTCCGTGGGTCTCCCCAATGGCCAACGAGTGCTTGCTACGATGTCGTGGAACCGTCCACCTTTCCCGTGACCTTGTCTTACATCATGTGTTATTTGTTCCTTCTCTTAACGTAACTTGATCTCGGTGTCACAATTGATTGATGATGCTCATTGTCTTGTTCGCTTCACTAATTCTTTGTGTGCTATACAGACTGACGCACTCGGGGACCCCGATTGGAGCCGGTAGTCGTCGAGATGGACTCTATTATTTCCACGGTCTTCCTACTTGTTCAAGCCGTTGTTGTTTCGGAGTTGTCTCGGTTTGAGCTATGGCATCGTCGTTTGGGGCATCCGTCCGATCGTGTTGTCAAGTTAGTGCCTCGCTATTCGTTCTAGTACCTTCAAGAAAAAATTGAATAAAGCTTGTATTGTTTGTCCTCAAGCAAAACAAAAACGGGATCCTTTTCCTACTAGTGATAATAAAGCCGGTCGTATTTTTGCTTTAGTCCATTGTGATTTGTGGGGTCCCTATTCGACCCCGTCGTCGTGTGATGCGATTTATTTCTTGACTATTGTGGATGACTATTCTAGAGTCATGCGGGTTTATTTATTGAGAAATAAACCGAGGTTCATGTTTCTTTTACTTCGTTCTTTGCTATGGTTGAACGACAATTTGATACTCTTGTTAAAATTGTCCGAAGTGATAATGGGACTGAATTTAAGCGTATGCAAGCCTACTTTACTTCTTGTGGTATTTTGTTTGAGTCCTCTTGTGTTGGTACCCTCGGCAAAATGGTCGTGTTGAAAGAAAACACCAACACATTCTTAATGTTAGTCGTGCATTAATGTTCCAGGCCAATCTTCCTGTCTCTTTTTGGGGTGAATGTGTGCTTACTGCCGTGCATTTAATTAATAGAACTCCGAATGGCATTTTACATAATCAAACTCCTTTTGAAGTCTTGATGGGCTATGCTCCTAACTTTGATGTGCTTCGGGTCTTTGGTTGCCTTTGTTTTGCCTATAACCAACGCTCCAAGGGTAATAAGTTTGCTTCCCGTAGTCGTCGTTGTATTTTTGTGGGATATCCGAACAATAAGAAGGGATGGAAACTTTATGACTTGGAAACGGGTGAATTTTTTTGTGTCCCGTGATGTGCATTTTTGTGAGAATGAATTTCCATTTGGTCCCGACCGAGTTGATGAGGTTCCCCCAACTCATGATCATATTGTCGGGCAAGCTATCTCTTTTCTTGATGATGATGCGTGTGCCTTGGTGGACACGGATTTACCCCATCAACCTCAGCCTCTCGAGACCTCTGCTGCACCATCTGCTGTCTCGGATGCCCCCTCCACTGCTGCCTCGTCATCAGTGCCTCCTGCAGCCCCTGCTGCCTCGGGGAGCGAGCCCACCGCAGCCCCTGCTGCCTCGGCATATGTGCCTACAGCAGCCCCTGCTGCCTCGGGTTCCGCGCCTCCCCCCGCCGCTCCTCCTACTTGGGTCTTCTCTTGCTTCCGATTCTACTATGGGTCGCGGGTTACGTGACAAAAAGCCTTCCGTCTTGTTGCGTGATTTTGTTATCAACACCGTGCACAATATGAGTCCATCTTCGGCCCCCTCCGCTCTCTCAGGTTCCTCAGGTACTCCCTATCCTTTAGCACACTTTGTGAATTGTGATAAGTTTTCTGTGCGCCATCGTGCTTTTCTTGCAGCTATTACTTCCAGACCTTGAACCACGAAACTTTAAAGAGGCCATGTGTGATCTTTGGTTGGCGCGATGCTATGCAACGCGAGATTGGTGCACTGGAAGATAATGGCACTTGGATTATGACCGCGCTCCCCCCAGGGAAAACGGCATTGGGGTCCAAGTGGGTGTACAAAATAAAGTATAACTCGGATGGTTCTGTTGAGCGTTTGAAGGCTCGTTTAGTTGTTTTTGGTAACCATCAGGTTGAAGGTATCGATTACACAGAGACGTTCGCTCCTGTGGCGAAGATGGTAACTGTTCGTGTTTTCCTTGCTGTTGCTGCCGCTAAAAATTGGGAGTTGCATCAGATGGATGTTCATAATGCCTTTCTTCATGGGGATTTGGATGAGGAGGTTTACATGCGGCCCCCTCCCGGGTTTCATACCTCCACTCCGGCGCCGTCTGTCGTCTGAAGAAGTCACTCTATGGTCTTCGCCAAGCCCCGCGGTCTTGGTTTGCCAAATTGGTCGCTTCATTACTATCCTATGGCTTCACTCGGTCCTATTCGACTATTCTCTCTTTACTATGTCTTGTGATGATGTTCAGCTATCCGTACTTGTGTATGTTGATGATTTGATTGTCTCTGGCAATGATGCTTCCGCTATTCGTTCTTTCAAAGAGTATTTGGGTCGTTGTTTTCATATGAAGGATCTTGGTCCTTTGAAATATTTTCTGGGGATTGAGGTTGCTCGGAGTTCTGATGGTCTGTTTCTCTGTCAACGGAAATACGCTTTGGACATCATTATGGACGCTGGTCTTCTTGGTTCTAAGCCTGCTGCCTTCCCTCTCGACCAGAATCACACTTTGGCTCTTGCTAGTGGGGAGCTCTTATCTGATCCTGAGTCCTATCGTCGCCTTATTGGTCGTCTCATCTACCTTTCTTTCACTCGTCCCGACTTGGCTTATACTGTCCATATTCTCGCTCGGTTCATGCACCATCCGCGGCGGGAGCATTGGGATGCCGCTCTCTTCGGGTTGTTCGATACTTAAAGGGTTGTGTCGGTCGGGGTATTCTTCTCGGCTCTTCCCGTGATTTGTCTTTATCGGCTGGTGTGATTCCGATTGGGCTAGTTGCCCCTTGACTCGGCGTTCCTTGGATCGGGTGGATCATCTTTCTTGGTCATTCTCCGGTCTCCTGGAAGACCAAGAAACAACATACGGTTTCTCGTTCGTCTGCCGAAGCTGAGTATCGCTCAATGGCCGATCTCACCTCTGAGTTGAAATGGCTCGCGGCGCTTCTTACCAGTCTGGGTATTCATCAGCCCTGTGCCATGAGTTTGTTTTGTGACAGTAAATCTGCTTTGCACATTGCTCAAAATCCGGTGTTTCATGAGCGCACGAAACATATTGAGGTGGATTGTCATTACATTCGTGATGCCATCCACGAGGGCCTCATTGTTACTAGTCATGTACCTACTCACGAGCAATTAGCGGATATTTTCACAAAGGCTCTCGGCAAACGTCAATTCTCCTACTTACTCGGCAAGTTGGGCATTTATGATCCGCATGCTCCAACTTGAGGGGGGGTAATAGGCCATGTGTATAGTTGTACTTAGTTGGGCTCATTAATGTACATAATTATGGGCTTCATTAGTCAACGCCTAATGACTCTTGTATATACATTTGCTACTGTACAAGGAATACAACACAATGAATCTACCCTAAAACATTCTGTCAATATTTCAAGGTTATTCAGGAGTCTCTCCAAGCCAAATTTAGTGGTTTTCAACTCGAGCTCACATAATTTGCAAGTTGACTGGATGTATCACCCTTAATAACACAACAAACTACCCATAACCCCCACGCAAAAGGAAAAAGTCGGATGTGAGTATATTAGTGGTTGCTTATAACTTTGCCTTCATATAAGAAAAAATCTATATGCAAAGTGAAAGGTCCTATCTTTTACTTTGTCTTTTGATGATCCAAAATGCACATGGACATGAAAGGCGGCGGTTCCAACTGGAGGAAGTTGGCCTCGGGGGTGATAGCAACAGAGTACGGACCAAATGATATGGACCCGGTCTTGCCTTTCTGGATTTGATGTGTCTTTATCTTATTCACTAACCAATGAGGCTTCCCTTTTCATCAGAAAGTGAGCAACTTGGCATATTTGATGAACCCTTTTTAATCACCATATTCCCTTAAGATTTTTAAAACTACTTGTTAAATATGGGCCTGGGCCGCACCCATCACAAGGAGAGAGAGTCCACTTCACAAGACAAAGGAGGTTCCACCTTAAAACCATATGGCAATAAGGGGAGTAGCCCCTTTGCATTATAAAGTGAACCCATCTCTCTTCTTAAATCAATGTGGGACACTCACATGCGGTGTGCGCTATACATCATAGCTTCAACACTCCCCCTCACATGTGAGGTCCCTTTTTCAATTGGCCCAGAGTAAATTAACGGTCCCAGTCGTGGGCCTGGCTCTGATACCATGTTAAATATGGGCCTGGGCCGCACCCATCACAAGGAGAGAGAGTCCACTTCACAAGACAAAGGAGGTTCCACCTTAAAACCATATGGCAATAAGGGGAGTAGCCCCTTTGCATTATAAAGTGAACCCATCTCTCTTCTTAAATCAATGTGGGACACTCACATGCGGTGTGCGCTATACATCATAGCTTCAACACTACTAATGGACACAATGCTATGTTTTTGCATGGTCAATAGGAAACGGAAATTGGATGTATGGCTGATAATTTAATAACTTATTTGCTGATAGCATTATTTTCAGGGTTTTATCCAACTAAATATAGAAATAGAAAAATAGAGTACAATGACATATATATTAGGAAAACTTTACGTGTGGTGGTTGAAGTTACCATGGGCGTGCATGCACATCCTAGAGAGTTGATAAAATCCATGTATTTGTTGATTAACAGTGAAATGAAATGAACATTTTAGAGAGAAAATGTAGAGAGATAAAAGAAGATTTCTTATTGACAGGCCCATCCCTGAGCCTGGGCAGGAGGGGCGCCCGCCCAGGGCCCAGGGAGAAAAGGCCCAAGTGGCTGTTTTTGCAACATGCTATATAAGGATAAATAGATTTGCGTTGCTTTATATTTACCTAGTATACTGGTAGCTCCTTGGTTTGGTGTCGCTAATAGGTTTGTTTGCATTTTGTCCATCCCAGGTTCGAAACCCACGTATAGTTTTTTTGTCTTTCACTTTCTATTTTTTCTTTTTGCTTTTCTTTTGTTTTCTTTTTTTATCTTCAGCTTTCTATTTTTTCCTTTTTGGTTTACTTTTGTTTTCAATGATTTTAAAGCTTCAGTTCCCTTTTTTTTTTGGTTTTCTTTTACTTCCAATAATCTTAAATAGCAACTTAATCTTTAGTAAGTGGTTTTTTTCCTTCTCATATAGTGTAACTATGCTTTTGCTATTTCACACCCCCTTCATTTTATATAATTGTTCAATTTTTATGTTTACATTGATCATTTGCTCTAGTTCGACTATGAAGTTACTAATATATAAGAACAAATGTTAATATGAAATGTTATTAAATTTATCTCAATGTATATTACATTCAAAATGTTCTATTTTACAAAAATTGTACGAATCAGTAAAGTAGGATAGTCAAATATATAGATGTTAATAAAAAAAACGCAAATGTCAAAGTGGAACTGTTAAAAAAGTGAGGAGTTTTATTATTTTCCTTTTTTTCACAAATTGAAAAATATTAAAAAAAAGTAATCAAAAGGCCAAAGGGCTTACACAATTTCGTAATCCAAAACCCAAGCTCCAACTGACAACTCAATGTAGAGGATGACGTGATAAATTTAAGAAGCAATATATGACTTAATTTAGGAAGACAAGTCATAAAAATACAACCAATTAACCATTAATCGAATGGATACCTTATAAAAAATGTAAGCTAAAATAAAGCCAGATTTCATGAGTTACGAAACCCATATTCAACCGAACTTTAGCCATTAATATGTTAAAATTACTATACGTCAAGAATAATAGTTGACATTGGAGAGGGCCAATTTTTCTTAGTTCGCCCTAGGGCCTCCAATATGTCAGGAACGGGCCTGCTTATTGATGTAATAATGAGAGAATAAAAACTATTACATCATTTCAGGTGAAGATCAGTTTATATAGTACTGATCAATACGAGAAGGAAGTTAGAGAGTAACAAACTCTATAACATAACTGTAACATAATTAAACTGAGCTGGCACAAGGAGAAATAATCTTTTGTAGCTTTAGTACTACATTAAGGAGGGTCATAATCCTCAACAGCCCCCCTCGAGCTAGGAAGGGATTGAGAATCAAGCATTCCTAGCTTGGAACTTAGCTTCAAATGTTGAGGAGAAGGCAAAGCCTTGGTGAAGCGATCTGCTAATTGCTCTTCAGTAGGCAAATAAGACAGTTCTATGAGCCCTTCCATAACCTTTTCTCTTGTAAAGTGACAATCTAATTCAACATGTTTGGTCCTCTCATGTAGGACTGGATTCTTGCCAATGTGAATGGCTGATTGATTGTCACATAATAGCTTAATAGGTTGTAATTTATCAACTCTAAGTTCCTCTAATAGCCTAACAAGTCATGTGATTTCAGATGTTGCAGCTGCCATAGCTCTATATTCAGCCTCTGCTGAAGACTTTGACACTGTTACTTGTTTTTTAGATTTCCAGGATACTGGTGAGGACCCAAGTAGCATCACATATATATCCTGTGACTGAACGTCTCGTATCTGGACAAGATGCCCAGTCTGAGTCTGAATATGCTCTGAGAGTGAGTTGAGATGTAGCAGTAAGAAGGATCCCTTGACAAATAGTGCCAGCAAGGTATCTCATGACATGATGTAAAGCTGTGTAATGATGAATTTTGGGCTGATGCATATATTGACTAAGTGTCTGCACATCATAGGATAAATCTGGCCTTGTATCTGTTAGAAATTTTAGTTTACCAACTAAGCTTCTATACAAGGCAGGATCAGAAAATAAGTCCCCTGTATCTGCTGCTAGCTTTAAGTGAACAGGAAGAGGTGTCTTAGCAATCTTAGACAAATCCATATTACATTCTTGCAACAGCTCTTTAGTGAACTTCTTTTGAGTCATTATAATTCCTTGATGAATATGACTCACTTCCATTCATGAATATGACTCACTTCCATTCCTAAGAAGAAATGCAGCTGCCCCAAGTCTTTAATACTAAAGACTTCATGTAAATGTAGCTTCAAAGCTTGAATAGCAGCAGTATTTGTTCCGATTAATATTATGTCATCTACATAAACACCAGCAATAATGACTTCTAATTCATCTTTCTTGAGAAACAAGGAGTAGTCATTCATGGATTGACTAAATCCTTGATGTAAAAGCTCTGAAATTAACCTTGCAAACCACTGTCTTGAAGCCTGTTTTAGGCCATACAGTGATTTCTTCAGTTTGCATACAAGATTTTGAGGGTTAGGAATGCCTTCAGGCATTTTCATGTAAATCTCTTCTGAGAGATCACCATGCAAAAATGCATTGTTGATGTCCAACTGAAATAAAACCCAGTTTTTGCTAGCTGTTATTGCAAGGATGCACCTTACTGTGGACATTTTAATCACAGGTGAGAAAGTTTCCTCAAAGTCTACCCCATATTGCTGTGTAAAGCCTTTAGCAACTACTCTTGCCTTCAATCTTTCTACAGTACCATCTGCTTTTAACTTCACCTTATATACCCACTTACACCCAATTGCTTTCTTACCCTTAGGAAGAGTAGTAAGCTCCCAAGTGCCATTGACTTCCAAGGCATCTACTTCCTTTTTCATGGCTGCTATCCAACCTGGATGTTGGGAAGCTTCTAAGTAATTTGCAGGTTTAGTGACATTTGAAGTAGTAACAATAACAGCCTGTGAAGAGGTAGGAAGTTCATGAAATTTAATAATATTGCACCAATGAGAAGAGAAGGAAGGAGCTGCAACATAGTTTGTGAACCATGTTGGTTGTTTGTGTATTCGGTAGAGTGTCTAAGAGTAGGCGAGAGGAGTAACATGAGTAGGAGAATTAGAAGTGTGAGATAAAGGAGGAGAGAAGTAACAGAAGGTATAGGAGTGGGTGAAGAAACAGAAGAAGGGGAATTTGGAGAAGGAGAAGATGGAATATTGGTATTTATAGAAGAAGGAATAGGTGTGTCAAAAACAAAAGAGTCAGGTAAAGTACAAGAAATATCAGGAGAGAAAGGTGTTTGTGATGGAAGAAAAATAGAAGGAGGAGGTTGGGAAGGTGTATTAGAGTGTAGATAGGGTAGATGTTTTTCATGAAAGGTGATGCCTCTGCTAATGAGAATTTTGTGAGTAGCGAAATCCATTACTTTGTATGCTTTCTGATCAGGAGGGTACCCAAGAAAAATACAAGCAGTAGCTCGAGGACCAAACTTACTTCCAAAAACCCTTAGATGACTCAAATCTGGTGTATGACCAAACATCTTTTCATAAGGTGTAGAGAACTGAATGGAACTGAGGGGCATTCTATTTATCAAGTGTGTAGCTGCTAACAATCACTCTCCTCAAAGAAATACAGGAACATGAGACTGAAAGAGAAGAGCCCTGGCTGTCTCCAACAAGTGTCTATGCTTCCTCTCCACAACACCATTTTGTTGTGGAGTATTAATACATGTCTTTTGATGTTGTATACCATATTGTTGATAAAGTTTTAGCATAGAACCTTCACAAAACTCCTTTGCACCATCTAATCTCACACATTTAAGTTTTACATTGAACTGTGTGTGAATGTAGGGAATGAAATTAGCAAGAATAGACACATCATCAGACTTAGCTTTCATAAGGAAAGTCCATGTATTTCTGGAAAAATCATCAACAACAGCCAACAATTGATTATATCCATCATGTGTGACAACTTGATAAGGACCCCAAGTGTCAATATGTAACATCTCAAAACAATAACTAGTTTTGATTTCACTACTAGGAAAAGAAGACCTAGTTTGTCTAGCCTGTGGACACACATCGCAAATATCATCACAGGCACTAGAACTAGAAATATCATGGACAACATGATGTATTTTATTAAAAGGAAGCTGGCCAAGTCTAAGATGCCAGAGCTTCAAAGCTTCACTGTCTGCAGTACAAGCTGTGCTTGAAGTTTTATTCTTCTGTTCAACACTGTAACCATCACCAGCAGCATAAAGGCCTGATTCCAACTTACCAAGAACTAGGGAATTGCTGTGAGAATGTCCCTGGATCAAGCAAGTATCATGAGTGAATACAATTTCACAATCAAGGTCTTGACATAGCTTGTGTGTGCTGATCAAATTGAATGTAAGACCAGGCACATGAAGAACATTGTTAAAATTTTATGCCATTCTGAAATTTAACCACTCCAATATGCTCTACAGTTGCTTGCTTTCCATCAGCAATTTTAATAGTGTTGTGATGCTTAGGAAATGGTGCAAAAGAATCAAATAGTTCTAAGTTGGAGCATATATGATCAGTTGCCCCACTATCAATGATCCATTTAGCATTTAAGCATGATAATAAACATATACCTGCCATATGGATTGAGCTAGGAGTTGAATTCACAAGATTCTGTGAACTCATAGATGAAGAAGCAGCATCAGGTCTAGAAGCAAGATGAGCAGCAGGATTTGCTTGTGAAGTATTGTTAACAAATGTCATCATCTTTTGATAATGTTCTGTAGTGAGATGTGCTGGTTCAAAACCATTTCCTTGATCTGCATCATCATCATCTCCATAAACAATTGCAGCAATTCTTTTACCTTTACCACCTTTGAAGTTGGTAGGATAGCCATGGATCCTAAAACATCTTTCAATGAAATGTCCAGGCACTTTACAATGATCACAAGTAATAAGATGGCCTTCTCGTTATTATAACCCCTACCAGCACCGGAATTACAGAGAGGTTTAGACCAAGAACCACCAGAAGGAGGTATATAAGGAGTATACTTGTATTGAGAAGGAGCTTCAAATTTCTTGTCCTCTACAGCAAAAGCCATAGCTGAAGTAGTGTGTTCTCCAGTAGAAGTGACACTCCTTTTCTTTTCTTCTTGAATCAATAGCCTATAGGCTAAGGAAACATTAGGTAAGGGATGCATCATTAAGATGTTAATTCTGACATTTGCAAACTGTGTATCTAACTTCATAAGAAGTTGAACTAATCTCTCCTCTTGTTGTTGCTGTAAAATCTACTGTATACTGAGTGAGATTACAAGAGCAACCATTACAGGTGCACACAGGAATAGGTTTCACACTATTGAGTTGATCCCAAACTCCTTTGATCCGAGTAAAAAATTCTGCTATTGGAGTAGTGGATCCTTGTGACAAACTATGAAGAGCTTGCTGAATAGAGTATAATTGTGCACCATAATTTTGAGAATATCGTTCCTCTAAGTCCTTACAAATTTCTCTTGCAGTAGAGAAATAAATCACACTCCTAGCAATTGTTGTATCAAGAGAATGCATCAGATAAGATATGACCATAGAGTTGCACCTCTCCCGAGCAGAGAATGTAGGATCATTTTCAGCAGGTTTAACCAAGGTTCCATCAATGAATCCAATTTTATTCTTGCAAGATAAAGCAATTCTAATGCCTCTTTGCCATTCAGAGAAGTTATCACCAGCAAATTTTATAGAAACAAGAGAAATTGCAGGATTTTCTGATGGATGAATGAAGTAAACGCTAGAAGGATTTTGTGTAAGAGGAACATTTGAATTAGAACCGAGATTTGAGTTTGAATTAGTTTCAGACATTTTGACAAAAAATTCTATGATCAGAAAGAAGAAACAATCAAGAATTATGAAGAATCAGATGAATCAAATCACTGCTAATCAAAGAAATCAACAGATCTTCAATCAAAAATCAGCAGAATCAACAGATTCAATTTAGAGAAGAAAATCAATCAACAGAGAATCAATTCAAAATTTCAGCGGAATCAATGAATTCAATTCAGAGAAGAAGAAATCAGTCAACCAAACAATCAATTCAGAGATAGGAAATCACACCAGAATTTGAGAAAAGATAAGAACAGAATTTCAGCAAAACCTCAGACAATTCGCTGATGAAGAAGAAGAAATCAGCAACTATTTCATCAATTTAAACCTCGAAAAATGTCACAACAGGAGCTTCAAGCTCTGATACCATGATAAAATCCATGTATTTGTTGATTAACAGTGAAATGAAATGAACATTTTAGAGAGAAAATGTAGAGAGAGAAAAGAAGATTCCTTATTGATGTAATAATGAGAGAATGAAAACTATTACATCATTTCAGGTGAAGTTCAGTTTATATAGTACTGATCAATACAAGAAGGAAGTTAGAGAGTAACAAACTCTATAACAGAACTGTAACAGAATTAAGCTGAGCTGGCACAAGGAGAAATAATCTCCTGTAGCTGCAGTACTACATTAAGGAGGGTCATAATCCTCAACAAGAGTATATCTTTGGAAATGGATAAGAACTAAACACTTTATAGGGTGTTGACATTTGATCGATGCGAATGAAAGTAAATGACTCAAAATTCAAAATGCATGAATCGTAGAGTACTTTTTACCTCATAAATTCTTATAAACTCTGTAACTAGTGTATGATAATCTGATAGGATTATATTTACACATGAAAAACCCAACCTGATTTGTGAGTCCATACTCAAATCATGCGCGGAATTAGTTGCGTCAATTAAATTCAAATCCACGTTGACCACGTAGAAAAATGACTATTGTTCACACTAAGCTAATTATGCGTGAAAATAGAAGTATAAGGATGAGTAACTACATGCTTATGGTCTTTGTATTGAACAAAAGGGGTCACTATATTTAAAGGGGTTAGAAAATTATACATTAATATTAGTGTGAGCCCATATAAAAAAACCTTTTGATTTTATATGCCGTGATTGTTGACGTTTCGTGTGTCAATTTGTTGTGGTGGATCCTTGAGTTTTTAGATAATGACATCAAGGGTGAATGGTGTAACTATCTACTAATTGTTTTATCTGAATTATACCGAATCTGGTTGTAATATAGATTTAAGCACCAATAGTTAGTGTTTGCATAAAGAAAAGGTACCAATAGTTAAGTGCCAGTAGGAAGTCATACTTAGTGCGGCTCCTCTTTAGCTAATAAATACCATTTTATTGGTCCATTGGATACGAAGAACGACCAATAAATTTTCCATCTACGTAAGCTACTAAAGAGGAAGAATAATTTGGGTATCAAGTATCAACCGAAGAATAATATGGCATTGAATATAGTACTAATATTTTTTGTCTTTCGATTTGTCTTGAGAATTATATTTCTTGTATCGTTTAAATTTTATTACTTATCTACCTCCTGTGACCTGTCTATCAGTCTATCTAAACCATGGATGAAAAGTGGCATATCTTTAGGGAAGTTGTAATTACAAGTTTACAACAAAGAGTTAGGAGTACTTTATATGCAAAATCATGTTGATGCATTGGATCAACAAACTATACGTTATCTACTAAAAAAACGGATACTATGTTATCTAGAAATTGCTATCTTCTTTCTGGATATATGACTTAATTTTATAGGAGTTGAGTACATTGAGAAAAGCATTTTAGAAGCAACACATTTTTTTTAATTACAGGCCATGAGGCGTTCAGTTATTATTAAAAGTAAAATGAGCAATAGTCTGCAACTACACTACCATGTATATTGACATGGGAATTCTTTTACGAATTCACACTATAATGTATTACCATTACGCCATTTATAACTATTAACCAAACGGGTCTCTAAGGTACAAACCGTTAGCCACCCTCCACTTTGACTTGTTCACAACATGAAGACAATAACCAAGACCTCCTCCGCATTGCTTTGAAGAGCAAGTGCTATATGAGTGATTGCTTTTGCTTTTGCTTTTGCTATTTCAACTCCTAAATATTGTCTAGATTGTTAATATATGGATTTTTTTGTTACCTATACAACATCATAAATATAAAATTCTTTAAAATGGTGAGGATTACACTAGCAATTCTCAACTGAGACGAATATTACCGTAAAACTGTCTCACTATATATCTTAATTAAAGGGTTTACTTTTTATTTATGCTATTGATAAAGTGACTAATTTAAACCAAAATAGTAAAGTAAGACCATCATTCTATAGACTAAGTGTAACCGCCCGCCCTTCCGAGCTGCTAGCTAAACAGACTTAAGATACACAAAACACAATCAACACTTAACAAACCTCGAATTTACATTTATTCGCAGCGGAAACAAAACCTATATAAAATGATCCTGGATCTGCGGATCATGGGCCCACAACAGAACAACTTGAAAACCAAATATCAGCTTACAGAATATTTCCAAATAAGGCATCTAACTATAACCTCAGCCCGCCATTTTAAAACATAAAAATATTCTTTTTGCTCAATAACATACTTCAAGTCCTCGACATCAACCCTGCAAAATCACTAACAATGAACTCTGCCCCCACCAGGATAGGTCCCAAGAACAAAATCAGAAAAACCGAGTACACACAATGTCCAACCGTAAATTCATTTTAGTAGCTTAAAATATAGTTGCGCAGTTTATTACTCATCAAGTGGAACCCCAAAAATTCATTTTTGGCGGCTTAAGATTCATATACAATTCATGCTAGAATTCAGTATACTTCACAAGTAAGATGCTTGCTTAAAATTTCAGGATTACTATCCTTGCACAATCGCATTTAAGGAAGAATTTATATCATGAAGATCACCACTTAGATCATTCAAAACCCTTTGGGTCTATAGCATTTAATTTATTTGGGTAAAGGGAACACGAATAGAGAGGGGCTCCTTACACAAGGAGCCGACTGTCTCTAAACTAATGGAGGTCGTCACCCCACCGTTTAAATATTTATGCTTGCAAGCCTTAACCAGGACATGTCTCATTTTTAATATCTGCTGGACTTCACCCACCCAAATGAGGGTTCGGAAGGAGATCACCCATCCTCCAAGGGTTGTTGTTCATACCGTACCTTATTTGGTATCGGCCTTTACCCACTTGTATCCATAATTTACTTACATAAATAGTTTAAATGCACAGTTTATCGATACCACTCGTATTCGTAGTTTATTTGCATAAATAGCTTAAATGTACAGTTTATCAATACCACACATATTCCAAAGAAAACATATTCATCCGTGGAGAGGAAAAAGAATAACAACTACTATAGTATCGCTAATCATTGCAAGACTTGAATCTTCTTTCGAAATCTTTTGTTTTACGTCAACAATTTCACATATTAGTTAGGTATAAAGATATAAGGAAATAATCAATTCTTATTACTTGTAAAAGTCATATAGGCACTTAGTGGGCTCATTTAAACTTTATTAAAGGGTTGAGTTAACTTGAACATGTGAAACTTTTGTAAAAATAATTGCAGCAAAAACATTGAACTTAAAATGAACATAACTTCCTGCACGGTACTCCGAATTAGGAATTTCCGAAGCTTAACCTCAAGAACTTTTAGATCATGACTACTCAAAGGAGCAATACCCGCTCTATAACACATATTGAGCATTTTGCTCCATAAATGTTGTTTACTTTTCCCATAAAACAACAACTAAATCATAATACTTATTTTCTCAATAACACAAACTTAAATCTTTCAAAACTTATACTCTTGTTCTCAATTCGTATCGCATACTCAATTCCAAAGTGTATCAACGACTTAAACTTCCGTCCGTAAATTAATATAAAACAAAAACAAAGTTGAAATGTAAATAACATATCCAAAATACCTGAACCTCGATATTCTTATTATAACACAAACTCGAATCTCAAATAATCTCACTTACCTCAAATATTCTTTTAAATGGAGTAATATACATAAAACGTATTCGAAATCAAATGTCTCTCCGCAGTCGAACCCATAACATAATCAAAATGTAAAATATGTTTCTCAAAGACTTATAAGATAACTAACTATTATCGAGAACCAATTCCAAGCTCGTACTATTAACCTGTAATATTTTACTTGTAGACTATAAGGTATCCTCTAACACGTTTTGGCAATTCCCTTCATCATAATAGTTTCTCTTTGTACTTGGACTTTCGTCTTTAACTTATCGCATCTAAACTATAGCATTCTAAAATTCTCATGATATGAATTTTCCCCTTAAAGGTTTTCTTATCCCCAATACATGAACTCTCATTGCCAGAATATAACCTTATTACATTATCATAATTCACCTACAATTACTATGGCAAGTCAAAATATCTCACTCCATGTTCCATGTTATAATTGAATATTCTATGATGCAATTTTCCATCTGAACTTTAGTATTTCCCAATACTCAAACTCGTTGTCCTGATCCTTCTTAAATTTATAATTCACAACCATATGTCCCATGAATTTGTACTGAAAGCTCATATTAGTCTTAACACCATACGCTTAGTATTGTCATTATATAACTCTAATACTTATTTTGGCTACACATCCTCTGAACTCACAAACCTCTCGTAACAACTCCATTAACCCATAAATCAATATCTGACCTTTGAAATTCACATCCAAGTCACTATTCTCTAACTGTCTAATCTAAGTCCATCACATAACATCTTCATTTCTTAGTTAGAACCTCCCAACAATTACTTTGTCCTTCAATTATGACATCATACACCTTCATTCTTATATAATCGAGCTCCATAGTATTTCCGGAGATACCTTCGTGTGATACCATTCAACCTTGTTTATACGCCATATGTAAATCTTAGGATAGTTGCCTACTTCAAATAATACCCTCAAAGTGACAATTGTATTTCTTAAACAAAACTTTACAAGTACTCATCTCACACCAAACTCATTCTAACTTAGATTCCAAACTCCATAAAACATAATTCATCTATGATATTCCATAAAGATATAACTTGTTTTACAAGACTCAATACTTACGTGTTTCCGAACTTAAATCTGAAAATAATGTTCATTAAATTAACCCAAATTTGAGAGACTTTTTCTATGAGAACTTCATAAAAATTTAAGTAGTAGTAAAGATCCTCTTCGTCATTATTAGAACCAGAAAAACCTGATTTATAATTTCACGATTCCATATTTGCTCATAACTCAAATTTATAATTTTCAAAGTTTATGATCATATAAAATCAAAATCTCAAACCATAATGAAGAGTTTTTTATACTTTTAGAATTCCATATAAAATTTATATCGCAGATATTTTGACAATTGTCTTATACCTGAAATTATAACTCAACATCTTTGCTCAAAATTCCTTTGTTTCCCTCTGAAACTTTCAAATATAACTATAGTTTAGATCGAAAGTGAGTTCATAAAGATATCGAATCGACGTTCCAGCTTAGTTCGTAAATCGGAGTACTTGTTGTAAAACCACTTATATAGTTAGATATACTAAAGATCCTTGCTTTAATTCTCATAGCTACACTTTCATATAAAAGATCAACTTACTAGGCATAAGAAAATCTATTATAAATTCAATGTGGAAAACATGCAGATTTAATAATAACACACATTTATATTCTTGAAGGATTCAACTACCTCCAATCAGTTCTCCATAATCAGGATTTCACTCAATAAAACTCATTACATATTTAGCTTTCGCTCATAACTTAAAACCAGATATGTAGTCAACAACTCTTGTAAACACATAAATAACACTTTGAATAATTTCGTGTTTATATAAAGGCTTATTAAGCTTAGCACATAAAAACCACATGAAACACGGATGTAGGTTCGAAGGTGGAAGGACATGTGTGTACCTTGAGATGATTCCCAATAATTCGACATTCTGGATCACCAACTATAGCTCGAACTTCAGAAATTATCACCATATACACACTCCAACAACGACCTCAAAACAATAACAATAATCATTAACCAAACTCACAACAATTTAGATAAACAAATTGATTCACTCATACTTTCTAAGCTCTTCCATGAACTAACCACAACCCTTATATGCAACCCATTCTACTAATCCAACTCACAACATCAATATCTAACTCTATTTAATCTCTTTCTTAATACAACCTACTATACTGATCAAATTAAATCCCAAAATAAAACTTAATGAAACCCATTTTCATAGCTCCTAAACTTAACATCAAACATAACCACTCCAACTACAGTAATAATGATAACAAGAAAATGAATTCAAACTTACTCAACTAAGAAATAATTCACCAGAATATAAATCTAAATTAAAGCTAAGACTCAATCCAAAAACCTAATCCAATCACCACAACTACAAGAACACACCAACATAATATCAACAACAACAACAACAACAAAGAATAGCAACAACAACAACATGCAAAGGGGAAAGTACCTTTGGTACTTCGCCAGACAACCAATAAAATGACAGCAGCAACAACACGGCAACGAGACCACCGGTAGCAGCACTGCGACAGAGGAGAAAGAGCAAACCAAAATAACCACCACCAGCGCACAAGAAGGACAGAAACAGGAACAGGAGCAGGGCAACCACTAAGTAGCAGTACCACAAACCGAACACGAGCATAGGAGAGAGAAAAATGGAGACAACAACGCTGCTCGCGACGGCGGAAGAAGACGAGGTTCCGGTATGTAAGAACAGGCGACGACGAAGGGCTAGACCAAGGCGGCAGCACCGTCGGCCTTCAACCATCACCACCGACGCGCGAGAGGAGAGAGAAATATTGAATTGGGGCTTTGGGGTTTCTCAGGGAAGAGAGAGAAATGGGATTTGGGGATTTCCTTTTGGGTTTTGGGTGAGAGTGCCACGAGATAGAGATGGGATAAGTTTTGGGGTTTTGAATTCTTCCTTAAACCAACCAAGAAAACCAAATAAAGGGAATAATTGATTTTGGCTTCCTATTTGGGCCAAATACTGCTCAACTAATTACACACAAAACCCAAAATATATAATAATAATAATAACCTCATAAAATTAAATAAATAAATATATTACATTACGACAAATAAAGATAATACTCCACAACTCAAATAAAATAAGAGTTTTCGGAACATAATTAACTTAATAAATATAATCAGCATTTATTAAATGCTCATAAAAATAAGGCTATTACACTAAGGCTATGTTCAGTTCACCTTATTTTTGCTTATCAGACCACATCAGAAAAAATAAGTTCAGATCAGATCAGATAAGTTCAGATTATGCTTATATTTAAAAACTTATTATTATTGTTATTATTATCATGATTATTATGATTATTAGTATTACTAATGCTATTATTGTTATTGTAAATATTATAATTATAATTATTATTATTATTGTTATTGTTATTAAAATAATAATAATTATTATTATTATTACTTTATACGATTACTATTATCTTGTTAATATTACTATTTACTAGTACATTTGTTCAAAAGGATTATTATCATTATTGTCGTTGTTGTACTTATTAATTATTAATATTGGTAATTATTATTAATGTCATTGCTATTGTTATAAATGTCATTGATATCACTATTTGAAGCTATTTGTGTTCAAGAAGAAGAATATTCTTTTGGCATTTATACGTTTTCTTTTTTATATTTCTTCTAATTAACAATTTTGATATGCGGAGTTCTTTTTGATGTTGTACATGTAACGGACATGACAATAGTATATGATGTTTATTTTTTTTAACAATTTTGGCAGAATATTATAAAGTATATGTTGCTAGTTGGCATCCGTTCAAAATTTTCCTTACAATGGATTTTTACTTATCTTTAAAAATAAAGTTTATATAGAACAAGACAACGATATAAGAAGAATATTTAACAATTTTGTTCAAGGTCATATGATTATATATATTTATAGGTTTATTTATAATCAAAAAGAACAATTTATTGATATAACAAAGAACATGTTTTTTTTTTTTTTTTGACAATTAACATTTTGTTAGTTAAATCCAAACATGTCATTGATATAAAAATAACATCTATCTTTTGTTTTTAGAATGTGTTCTTTCGATAGATTTTGTATGCTTTTTCAGTATATAATTTATTTGTTTAATATCATTATATGTTCTTTTCATTACTACCTAAATTATTATTATAAACGGACCTTGGACATGAACAATATGTTCACTTTACCATGAACAATATGTTCTTTTACCTAAAATATGTGTTCTTTTATTTTTAATTGTATGTTCATATACTAATGTGTATTTTTTCAAAATAAAAAACTAATTATGCTATTATATTATTATTATTATTATTATTATTATTATTATTATTATTATTATTATTATTATTATATTTATATTATTATTATATTATTATTATCATTATTATTATCATTATTATATATTATTATTATTATTATATTATTATTATTATTATTATTATCATTATTATTATTATTATTATTATTATTATTATTATTATTATTATTATTATTATTATTATAAAAAGTTGTGCATAGTAATAAAATGATAGTAATAGTAATACTAGTAATGAAATACAAAGTAATAATAATATTAGTAATAATATGTTTTATAAAAGATAAGTTCAGATCAGATCAGATTAAAGAAGTTTAGATCATATCAGTAGAAAACTAAAAATAAGGTGAACTAAACATAGCTTAAGTTGCAAACCCATTTACCTTAGCTAGTTATGCCCTGACTCTACTGAGCCATTATTGTTAGAGGGAATCTCAAACTTAATCATTATGTCTCCTTGATAACTCACAAGTGAAATGACGATCGATAATGATAGTTAAAAGGATGATCTTTGCACCAAAAATATCGACTCCACTATTTTCTTTTTTTATACTTGTATTATTGATTATTTACATTATTCATACGGTTTTTTTCACCATATACCCCTGACTAATTTTTTTTTACATCGTATACCCTCGCAAGTTTCCAAATTCACCATATACCCCTCACGTTTCAAAAAATACATCGACATGCCCTTATGACTAACGGTGTTAGACTTTCGTTAGTCATTAGGTCCTAATCCTACCCTAACCCTAATTAAGTAACCTAAATCAAAACCTAATCCTAACCTTAACCCTAATCTAATACACTAAACCTAACCCTAACACTAACCACCCCTCTCCCACCCCTTATCCCTACTGCCACATCACCCCCTCACCACCACCCCACTCCCCACCACCCCACTCACCACCACCACCTCGCCCTTCCTCGCCGACCCCCTCACCTTCCTCGCCGACCCTCCTCCCCTCCCCTCCCCAATCGCTAACGCGAACCCCACTCCCCTCCCCAACTGGCTGTCGCTAACCCCACTCCCTCCCCCTTCCCCCGCGAACCCCACTCCCCTCCTCCCCGCGAACCCCACTCCCCTCCCACTGCCTGTCGCTAACCCCCTCCCCTTCCCCGGTTGAACCCCGGCCAGGGAAGGAGGGGAGGGGGTGGGGGGGGTGGGGGCAGGGGGCTGGTGGTGGTGTAGTGTGGGGCTCGCGAAGAATCGGTGGTGGGGAGGTGGTTACGGGTTGCGGGAGAAGGGGGAAGGGGGGAGGGAGGGGTTGGTGGTGCGCCGGTGCGATGCGGGCATGGGAGGGGGGTTGCGGCGGCCGGGGAAGGGGAGGGGGCAGGGGGCTGGTGGTGGTGTAGTGGGGGCTGCGAAGAATCGGTGGTGGGGCTGCGAAGAATCGGTGGTGGGGAGGGGGTTACGGGTTGCGGGGGAAGGGGGGAGGGAGGGGGGGCGGGTGGTGCGCCGGTGCGACACGGGCGGGGAGGGGGTTGCGACGGCCGGGAAGGGGAGGGGGCGGGGGGGTGGTGGTGGTGTAGTGGGGGCTGGGGGGGGGGTGGGGGGGGTGGGGTGGTGGTGTTAGGTGTTAGGGTTATGGTATTAGGGTTAGGGTTAGGGTTAGGATTAGGGGTAGATTTAGGTTAGTTAATGAGGTTAGATGGGGGATTAAGGGTTAATGACTAACGGAGTTTAACGTCGTTAGTCATTAAGGGTAAATGGATGTATTTTTTCAAACGTGAGGGGTATATGGTGAATTTGGAAAGTTGAAAGGGTATACGGTGCAAAAAAAATTTTGTCAGGGGTATATGGTGAAAAAACCGTTATTCATATACCTCATATTTAACACATATTCAAAAAGATTCTATAAACCTATGTACTTAAGATGATGTGGCATAATGTGGTTATGGTATCATCATATTTCTCACTTATTTTTAGAGAGTTACTTTTAGAGATAGTTTAGAGAAAGAAAAGATAAAAACAAAACAAATTAGAATAGAGCTAGCGATAAATTTTGAGTTCAAGTAAGATTATTTTTTTGTATTTAGAGAGTCACAAAGGCAAGTGATGAGAATCGATCTTAGAGTCTCCAAGAATCGGGAGGGAAGTTCTAACCAACTAAGCTATCTCTCACTCTCAGTTCAAGTAAGATTATGATGGAGCTATGCGATGCAATGTGAGACTTTTTTTTTTTTACTCCTCGCGTTCCTTAAAAATAATATTCTCTTTTTGTTTCAATTCGTTCTCTTACTTTTTCACTTATGCTTTATTCCATTTTTAGCAATTTTGTTCAATTTTTTTGTCCTATCTTATACTACATCTGTCCAATAACATAGTATTTTTTTACACAATCTCCAAGATGGACCTTTAACCTCCGATATTTCCTATTTCTTATTTATAAAAAATATAAGAAGTTGATATTGTGAAACTACACGTTGAGGCGAATCTAACAAGATCTCATATGAGTATATTTTTTTATATATATTAATGAGAATATTTGGTCAAAGATTTTAAAGTTTGACCCACCAAAACTGAAACAAGCACTATATTATAGAACGGATGGAGTAGTATTAACATGTGACCTTATTGATCCATCAAATATACCTATATTTAGACTAAAAAAAACTTTCTCTCTTGCTCAAAAAAAAAAAAAAAATTTATCTCTTCTACCAAAAAAAATCCCTCTTCTACCAAATAACCAATTTTCTAAATAACCAATTTTCTACAAACTCTATCCTTTTCCTTTTCCTTTTCCTTTTCGTTGGGTTGCTATTTGCTACATAAGATGATAAGAATATTTATTGCACGTAGGAAACATTGGATTCATCATTCATGTATCATCAATTCATCATTACTCGTTAGTCGTTAGGGAGCAAAAACAACCTTCCTTGACAAAAGGGTACATGAAATGAAGTAAATAAAATTGACCTTTTTATTTGGGCCGAAGAGCTTAAGGCTTATTTCGGCCGCACATGCGTTATGCGTACACAAAGCTTAGATTAACACCACAAAATCTATACTAATATATTAAAAGGCGTGCTTAACCAAAGAACGAGGCCACGTGACACTCTCTATTAGAGTGTTTTACTACATTTAATTCATATACAACAAAAAAAATAACTACATTTAATTCATATACAATAAAATAAAATAGTAAATGCATTGTATAGGATTTGATCCCATGACATCAAATCTATCTCTATTACATAAGCCAAGGGGGGAGCTATGGTGTCCCCCTTGAAAAAGTCCAAAATATCCCTCACATTACCTTAGCAATTAAATATATTTTGCAAATTCAAATAAAACATATACCATAATAAGGAAACTTTTGCAAATTTAAAAAAACAATTAATCTTATACAACTGTGAACATGTCATATTCAAATACATATGAAACAAAATAAGGAAACAAATACACTGCCCTATCAAGGCCTAATCATATAAAATTTATAACACAATCAATGCAAATCATAAATTAGGTTTGACAAAAAAAAAATTTTACCATAAATTAACAAAGACACATTAAAAAACTATTTAGGATAATGCATTAGATAAAACTGGTATTAAAAATACAAACTTAATGCTTTTCCCTACTAGATAAAACTATTATTAAAAATACAAACTTAAAACTGTTATTAAAAATACATTAAAAAAATTATTTTAAGTTGATTGGATTGACAAGTGTGCGTGGTTTTTTATGAGAATTAATATGACTTGAAATACTAAGAGTTATGAAACAATTTTTCTTTTTGCCTATTGATTTGTCATTTACTATGTATTTAAATAGTAATTGTTAGTACATCAATTATTTTTTTATTAAATAAAAAAATGTCTGCACCCTTAAACTGTCATTCAACCAATTTTTTAACGCTTGAATATCAATATTATTACTAAAATATTGCCGCACGCATAGCGTGCACATTAGGCTAATCTCTATTATATAAGGGAAGGAGGGGAGCTATGGTGTCCCCGCAGGAAATTATTTTACTACCCTCATGAATAAATAAACTACTTTGCCAAAAAAAAAAAAAATCAAACTCAAATATAGCATAAAAAAGTTAAAAAAAAAATATTGAACACAATTATATCTCTATTATCTCTATAACATAAGCCAAGGGGGGAGCTATGGTGTCCCCCTTGGAAAAGTCCAGAATATCCCTCACATTACCTTAGCAATTAAATATATTTTGCAAATTCAAATAAAGCATATACCATAATAAGGAAACTTTTGCAAATTTAAAAAAACAATTAATCTTATACAACTGTGAACATGTCATATTCAAATACATATGAAACAAAATAAGGAAACAAATACACTGCCCTATCAAGGCCTAATCATATAAAATTTATAACACAATCAATGCAAATCATAAAGTAGGTTTGACAAAAAAAAAAATTTACCATAAATTAACAAAGACACATTAAAAAACTATTTAGGATAATGCATTAGATAAAACTGGTATTAAAAATACAAACTTAATGCTTTTCCCTACTAGATAAAACTATTATTAAAAATACAAACTTAAAACTGTTATTAAAAATACATTAAAAAAATTATTTTAAGTTGATTGGATTGACAAGTGTGCGTGGTTTTTTATGAGAATTAATAAAACTTGAAATACTAAGAGTTATGAAACAATTTTTCTTTTTGCCTATTGATTTGTCATTTACTATGTATTTAAATAGTAATTGTTAGTACATCAATTATTTTTTTATTAAATAAAAAAATGTCTGCACCCTTAAACTGTCATTCAACCAATTTTTTAACGCTTGAATATCAATATTATTACTAAAATATTGCCGCACGCATAGCGTGCACATTAGGCTAATCTCTATTATATAAGGGAAGGAGGGGAGCTATGGTGTCCCCGCAGGAAATTATTTTACTACCCTCATGAATAAATAAACTACTTTGCCAAAAAAAAAAAAAATCAAACTCAAATATAGCATAAAAAAGTTAAAAAAAAATATTGAACACAATTATATCTCTATTATCTCTATAACATAAGCCAAGGGGGGAGCTATGGTGTCCCCCTTGGAAAAGTCCAGAATATCCCTCACATTACCTTAGCAATTAAATATATTTTGCAAATTCAAATAAAGCATATACCATAATAAGGAAACTTTTGCAAATTTAAAAAAACAATTAATCTTATACAACTGTGAACATGTCATATTCAAATACATATGAAACAAAATAAGGAAACAAATACACTGCCCTATCAAGGCCTAATCATATAAAATTTATAACACAATCAATGCAAATCATAAATTAGGTTTGACAAAAAAAAAAATTTACCATAAATTAACAAAGACACATTAAAAAACTATTTAGGATAATGCATTAGATAAAACTGGTATTAAAAATACAAACTTAATGCTTTTCCCTACTAGATAAAACTATTATTAAAAATACAAACTTAAAACTGTTATTAAAAATACATTAAAAAAATTATTTTAAGTTGATTGGATTGACAAGTGTGCGTGGTTTTTTATGAGAATTAATAAAACTTGAAATACTTAGAGTTATGAAACAATTTTTCTTTTTGCCTATTGATTTGTCATTTACTATGTATTTAAATAGTAATTGTTAGTACATCAATTATTTTTTTATTAAATAAAAAAATGAATATCAATATTATTACTAAAATATTGCCGCACGCATAGCGTGCACATTAGGCTAATCTCTATTATATAAGGGAAGGGGGGGAGCTATGGTGTCCCCGCAGGAAATTATTTTACTACCCTCATGAATAAATAAACTACTTTGCCAAAAAAAAAAAAATCAAACTCAAATATAGCATAAAAAAGTTAAAAAAAAATATTGAACACAATTATATCTCTATTATATAAAGGAAGGGGGGGAGCTATGGTGTTCCCCGAGGACATTATTTTACTACCCTCATGAATAAATTAACTACTTTGCCCAAAAAAAAGAAAAAAAAAAATCAAACTCGAATATAATATAGCATTAAAAAAGTTAAAAAAAATGTTGAAACCAATTATATAATAACTGAGCCACCATAAATGATTACAATTGTCTACAAGTATTAATGCATTCATACTAACAAATCAAATTTTGACTCATATGCAAAAAAAAAAAAAAAAAAAAAAACGAGTTTCTGTCTCGAAAAAAAACCAAGCACGCATCGCGTGCAAAAAATGCTAGTATAAATATATTAAAAGGCGTTCCTAAACAAGGAACTGTGCCACGTGGCGCTCTCACTATGGAGTTTTAGTTCATGTAATCCATGTACAATAAAAAAAATTAGAAATTGCATAATATAGGTTTTGATCTCGTGACCTCAAGTTTATATAGTACTAAAGTTTTAACCACTAGATCAAGTTGTATTTAGTGTTATCATATCAAAGTACAATATTAATAAATGAAATTTTTTCTTACCCGGGGCATAGCCCGGGCCTAATAACTAGTTCATATACTAAAATCTTAACTACTAAACCAAATGATATTTGGTAATATTATTGAAAACTATAATTATCCGGAGCATAGCCCGGGACTATAAATTAGTTTATGATCAATTTATGTGAACAATTCTAATATTATATGACTACTCATCAAAAAATAATATGCCACACGTCTCTCTGCTGAGCACACATACCCAATAATTGGCCTTCCCGAGTAGACGCGTCATTACTGTTTTCTTTTTAATTTTTCTGGAACCTGCTTGCCCCGTCATCACTTTTTAGGTGATACATCTTCTCTGAGAGTTATAACTTATTTTTAAAGAAGGCCTGTTTACTTTCAAAAGAAATAAAATTAAACTCCTAATTAAAAGACCTTTTAGAAATAACTCTTTATTAAATAGTTAAATTTTGTCAAATTTTACCCTTTTCCGTACCAATTTTTGTCAAAACACATACTACCTCTGTATTTTTTAGTTGCACCATTTACTTTTTTAGCATTATTCATCAACCAACTTTGTGAAGTTATCTCGCACCATTATATAAGAAAAAATATAGTCAAGTGGGGTCTTGTTAGATTCGTCTCAATGCAAGGATTCAAAATATCAATTTTTATAATTTTTACTTACACCCAATAAGAGATATTAACGTTCAAAGAAGCGTGTCGACAAATGTGAAAAAGCAAATGGTGCAACTAAAAAAAATACGGAGGTAATATCTTATAAAAGCATATTAGTTCTTAGTTGCTACCAGGTCTTAATTTATAACTAGTATTTGGGTCCGGACTAGGGGTGACAATGAGTCGAGACAACTCGCGAGCTACTCGAGATCGACTCGGTCAAAACTCGGTCAAAGCTCGAATCGAACTCGAGCTCGACTCGTGATGTTGGTGAATCGAGTTGAGCAACTCGATACTCGACTCGAAAACTCGTGAGAAGCTCGAATACCCAATTATCAATAGCAAAATACCTAAATTCAAAATTTTTCACCTTATTGTTGCTTTTAACATGAGACACTTGCAAGCTACTCGAAATCTACTCGGTCAAAGCTCGGTCAAAACTCGACTCGAGTGAGCTCGACTCAACTCAAACTCGACTCGAAATGCTAATGAGTCGAGTCGAGTTACCTCAAACTCGAACCCGACTTGCATCATTGCCACCCCTAGTTCGGACATTTCCCTGAGTGGTATTTTTTTCCGAGCTTGATATGCATTTCTTTTCCATTCACATTAAAATATAATTAAGAAAACTCAAAATTTTAAAAGATACAAATATAGTAACGTGGACAATTACAACATGATTAAAAGTTGGTTGAGATTGTAATTGTGCTATGTATAATAGCAAAATGTCACGGGTTCAAATATTGTGTAATCCCCCATAATTTTAAAGGATTTTATAAATATATTTTATCATTTATATATTTATATTTTAGTTCAAATGATTTTATTATTAAAGTAGGTTGACTATTTTTGAAAGTCAAATGAAATTATTTTAAGGATTTAAGGAAATTGAAAATATTTTAATTAATCATGCTTTGAAAAAGGTTTGAAATATGAATTTGATTTAGAAAAGAAGTCTAATGGACTTGAGGAACCCAAATTCTAAGTAGATTAGGAAAGAGGAGTTATATTGATACTAGAAGTCCTCATTCATCAATCCTAGTTATCATCGAATCCTATTTAAACTTAAATTCCTTTTTCCTAAGCCCAAAAGGAAACCCTAG